>BTHU01000003.1:153784231-154354231 GCA_036184795.1 Tokudaia tokunoshimensis | reverse complement strand
CAGTGAAAACATTTAATAGGGATACAATGACTAGTGGTCTAACTGCTACTTCAGATCATACTATCATTTCTACACAACCACAACTTTACATTAGAGACTTTTGGGGAGACCACACCTCTGCCCCGATTTGTACATTTCTTCTTCGTCCAATACGGTTTTTAAAGGGCCACCATATCTTTTAACTCTATTCTACCATAATGAATGTTGAAATAGTAGCAATTAAGAGAATTCTTCTGAAAGAAACTGAAGAAACTCAGTCTCAAGACAGGTGATTTATATCAATTCTCCAAGAGTCAAGACTGGAACTAAAGGGAAACTGGTGTGGATCTGACTCTAGCCCTTGAAATGATTGTGATTTGTGTTTCTATGACCTAGAAAGGGAGGGCAAATTAAGCTAAGAATTCTCCCTCAGTCTGTGTACATATGTGCACAAAGTCTCTAGTGACTGTGTAACAGGAGATATCTGATGCTTTCAGCATCTAGTGGACCCCCATCAGAAGAAGCAGTAGAGGAGCTTGGAGATAGCACATTCTGATCCCATCCATGATTCTTCTGTAGCTTCTCCAAACACCAACAACCCATGCAACAATGTCTACAGGGGACCTGCACCAGAGTCTGAGAAAGAGACAAAAGCTGTCACTAACTTCATTCGAAACCATCTGAACTCAATCAAGGCTTATATCACCTTCCATTGCTACTCTCAGATGCTATTAATTCCTTATGGCTACACATTCAAACTGCCACCTAACCACCAGGACCTGGTATGTAAAAAATAAAATAAAAAAAAATCTGTGATGTGTACATTGACACCATCATTGACTTTCAGTTTCTCATATATATATATATATATATATATATATATATATATATGTCACTCACCATTGCTCTGTTGCAGCTTCCCAAATCCTACATTTATTGTTTGGCCACCACACTAAGGCCTCACATTATAAATACTACAAAAAATAACCAATGAAGTTTACTCTGTAGTTAAAATGATGATCTTTAGTTTTTTTTGGTATCATTGTAAACACATATTTGGATGCGATTCTAAGAACCCTTCATAAGGTAGTTCTTTAATGCTTGCTTTGTATCAGACTCTAAAGCCATGCAGAACAAAAGCCTAATTGAACAGCAAAGACAGAAGCTAGTTCTAACCTCTGAACATCAGATTTAAGGAGATCCGTGAGATTTTTCTCTATTAGTAAACTAAAAATAGTAATTCTTTCACCAAAAATACTATAAATATCACAGTGCTCTGCCAGTAAGAATGTGGTATCATTTCAAATCTATAATTCACTGAGCATTATCTTTCTGTGCAAACTGATTTGATCACATAAGCTTTAAGAAGAACGCTCTGCACACATAGTTAACCTGCACACATAAGTAACTATCTTGAATTACCATAGAAGAAAAGATAGGCAGCATGCAAGGCCTGGTATCACAAATTCTACAGTAGTCAATAGACACGGCATATGCAGTAAATGCAGTGACTTAGACACTTCCTAAAATCAACTTAGAGAAAAAGATCCGTCATTAATTTTATCTTGACATCACTCACTTGTATTTATCACAGTCATATTTAATGATAGCTACATCCAGATTTCAAGCAGCCATTAATTTCACCTATGTATCTACATGAAGAAAATAAATTAGTATTCTGTGACTATTCTGTTGCTTATGATCCAATCTAGCTAAGAATCTAAACCATAAATTGATTAATTTATATAGATTCACCAAGGCAATTGCATACTATTAAGAAATATGGTATGGTTGAAATGCACACAGATATACAGAACAAGCCATTCTGAGTAAATTAAAAGTTTTTACACAGTAGCTACATTAATTCATTTATATGTTAAATATAATATATTTTTTATTTCTTAATTATACACATTTGCACATAGCAATGGAAAAACATTCATTTGGAGTACAAGTGTTAGAGGCTACATTCATTAATGGTCATTCCAACAATTATTCTCCTACCACACACAATTGATTAAATATGATAAAATGCCACCCCAGAAAAGAAACCCTAATATAACAGAACCATTTTTAAGACAGATAAGCCATGCTGGGCTTGCAGTTTAGTGATCAAGTGTTTGGCTAACATACATTGTTTTGTGTTAGAACCTATGTAGTACACACATGCACATGTGTGTGCCCATACACACAGAGATGTGCAGTTAATGAAGATTAAAATAAAAATGAATAAACTACCTTTCTTCTCTTAGCACAAGTAGAGAAAGTTCTGCCTCAATAATGTACCTATTACAGAGAAAAAGATAAAGAAAAAATATTTTGAAATGATCTAATATCTGAAACCAAAAAGAGTACAAAAGAAAGGACACACTAGGCTGGAAAGATGACTCTGAAATGCAGATCACTTGTTCTTGCAGATAACTGAGGTTTTACTTGCAGCACCCGCATGGTGCCTCACAACCAACTGTAATTTCAATTCCAGGGAGTCTGTTACCCTCTTCTGACCACCATGGGCACTAGGCACCCATATGGTGCTAGTGCATCCATGTAGGTAAGATATTCAAACATTCATATACATAAACAAATATTCGAACTTTTTTAAATAGAAAAGGTACAGAAAGAATGAACACATTATAATTCCATGTAACTGATTGAACTTTGACAATGTGCATTTATCTTATTTTGATTTTCAAGGACTAAATAACCTATAAAATTAATTTTAACTCATAATAAAATACGTTGTATTCATATAGCATTCTGTAATCCCCTCTCACTTTCCTCTCCAGATGAAGGTTGCAAGGATTGCCACTGATGTTCTCTCAACTAGATATGAAACCCGTTACATCTACGGCCCAATAGCAACCACAATTTGTAAGTTTTTACTATCATTTACTGTGACTATTTCTGTAAATCTTAGGTAAATACTAAGGAAAAGTATCAAATTTGTAGTTTATAAACTCGAGCTTTTACAAGGGGTTCTGCGTTAAATATGAACCAAAAAGATAAAGTGTGCCTATCTCCTGAGATAAAGCTGTTTTTTTTAAAAACAAATTACAATGAACTTTTTTTAGAGATGTATTTATTTATTTTATTTATATGAGTACACTGTTGCTGTCTTCAGACACACCAGACGAAGGCATCAGATCCCATTATAGATGGTTGTGAGCCTCCATGTGGTTGCTGGGAATTGAACTCAGGACCTCTGGAAGAGCAGTCAGTGCTCTTAACCACTGAGCCATCTCTCCAGCTCTATGTGAACATTTTATAAGGCTATAAAATTAAGACAAATTATTAAATCATTAGAAGTTTATAGCTTCATTCATCTACTTTCCTGTTCTCCAATATCAATGTTTCATATTCAGCAGAACTAACAAGAATTAGTTGGGGTAGAGGCAATATCTGGTTTCATCTATTCAACTTGAGTTGAATTTTTCTTTGACCATGTCTCCATTCTGGTAGTGTCTTCTCACTTATCTATGTGGGTGGTGTATTGCAGTCATTTTAGGCATGGACTTCCTGTTGTTCTGTTCTGTTCTTCCTGTTATAGGCAAATGAATCTGTGTGGTAGTGTAGGAAAGGAGATGATAAGATGTGAGTTCTCTTCTTTTGTTTATTTTCTCAGAACCATTTCTAATTCTTCAGTATTTTATAAACCTTTATTATTATTGACTTTTTACTTAGATTTTTACTCAGATTGACTTTTATCTCTTATTCTTTATACACTGAATCAGAAAATTTTTTACATCAGCTATTTGTTTAGACTTTAAGGTCAGAATGGCCTTTGTTATGACTACTCAACTGGGCCATTTTAGTTCAAAAGCAGCCACAGATGACAAGTTAAAAATGAGCATGGCTACCCTCATATAAACCCTCAATGAGGCAGATATAATTTGTCAAGTCTCAAACTGTGTTCTAAACATTATCTGTAATTGTTCATTGACTCACAAGCTGGTCAGTAGGCTCAGCACTTGATTCTCACAATCTAAATTATTCCTCACAAAAACACCCAAAACATAAGCAAGTATAACCTACCAATTCCACCGAATAGCAAAGGAATAACAAAGTCAACATTATAACAAAACCAAAGTCCTCACTGCTGTGCATATTGCTTTCCTGAGTTTTTGTGACTATCCAAGATTTTCTATTTTCAAAAAATTAACAATAACATAAACATCATTGTGTTTTTGCCAAAGACAAGACTCTGTGAATAATGATCATTGATGATCATTTCTTTATTATAGCAAGAGTTATAGTTATCAGAATGTCTCCATCAAACCCCTCCCCCTCAGGACTCAGGGAACCCTGTGGAAGAGGAGGCAGAAATGGTATAAAAGCCAGAGTATATGGAGGACTCAAGGAAATAGGTCCTCTAACTCAAAAAAAGCAAAGCTCATATGAACTCACAGAAACTGGGGCACCTGTGGATTGGCACTAAGTCCTCTGTGTACATACTAAGCCCCCAGTTTAGTGGTTTTTGTAAAGCTTACTGAGTGTGAACTCTGAGTCTTGTGCCTTCTCTTGGGCTTTTTTCCCCATTTGTCTTGTCCAACTCCAATGTGTTAGTTTTTATTTTAGTCTATCTTATTTTGTTTTGTTTTATTTATTATTATCCCTTAAAAGCCTGGGTTTTTTTCTAAAAGAGACAGAAAGGGAGTAGGTCCAAATGGGAAAGGAGGTGAATAGAAACTTGGAAAAGTAGAGGGAAGGAAAAATGTAATCAGGATATATTGTGTGAGAAAAAAAATCTGTTTTCAATAAAAGGAAAAAATTCAAGAGTTATAGTTCTAAGTTAGTATATGTATAAGTTAGCCTCTCAGAGCTCCTAACACCACAATGCAGAGGATGGAACAAGAGTAGAATTGATCCTTATAGAGGAGAGGCCCTTGGTCCTGTGAAGGCTCGATGCCCCAGTAAAGGGGAATGCCAGGACAGGGAAGTGGGAGTGGGTGGTTTGGTGAGCAGGGGTAGGGAGGATGGGTTAGGGAGTTTCTGGAGGGGAAACCAGAAAAGGGCATAACATTTGAAATGTAAATAAAGAAATATCTAATAAAAAAAGAAAGTTAATCATAATAAAAACCACTGACAAAATAAAGAAAAAATTGATCCCTATAAACTTGTGTCCTAAGTTATCCAAAAACATTTATTTGACTACTTTTCATTTGAAATAATGGTTATTAAAAAAAAGGTAATCTCAGGTGCTGAAATAAAAGCAAGCTCAGGTTCTAAACATAAGCAAAAGGGGAAACAGACAGAGGAAACAGAGAACTTAGTACCTGCAGATCTTCCGTTCAATTATTGCTAAAGGAATCTTTCCAAATGCAAAGGAAATATTAGCAAAAATAGCCAAGAAATGCTGAAAGGAAGAATAGTGGACTAAGAGTAGAGATAAGATAGGTACATTGGTAAAAAAATAGAAATATATGTATACATTCATATATAATATAATTATAACCAGTCTTCATGATTGAATTAAAAATTATTATCTGTCAGACAGTCAATGTATATGAAGACTTGAGATATGAAAAGGGTACAAACTAATCAAAATGAAGGAGGAAATTCTGTTAAATATCAGACAAGTAAATATCAAAAGTAAAACCAAAGAAACATTAGTAATGACAAGTAGAACTATCCACCAACTAGGAAATAATCCTAAGCATCACTTCCACCCATAATGTTGGTCAATAATTGAACTCTGACATCCCCCATCTAATCCCAATAGTGCAGAAGCTTAGACAGGAGCAAGATGTGAGGCCAGTATGAGCTACATGGTGAGACCATGTCGCAAACAGAAAAATAAAGAAACGAAACCAAAACCAGACACAAAACAAAACCATACAACCTAACCAACCAAATAAACCCCAAACCAATAGATTAATTTGTCCCCAGAGAGGACAGGCAAGTCAAGGTTTCAAAGATAAATTGTGGTTTCAGAATCTTGCAGTGTAAAGGCAAAAGTGAGGCAGAAAGTCTTAGCAAGAGCACGTGTAAATACCACAGGGAAGGTACACCGCTTGACAAGAATTTAAAGGAGAAGTGATATTGTGTGCCTTTCCTGTGGTATTTACATTTGCCCAGAAAATAAACTCAATTTGGTATTGACCCACCAAAGAATATGAAGAATATAATTCATATGACATGAAATTATGAGGAAAAAATCTGAATGGAAGAAGGGGTCCCCTAGAGAAGAACAGAGGGATGGTGGGTGGCAATAGAACAGGATGAATAGGAAAAATATATAAGGACAGATGTGCATTAAAATGTCATAATAAAGTAATTTTGTATGCTAACTTAAAAAGTAATAAGAAGAATTTTTTTTAAAAATTAAAGGAAGTGCATATTTAAAATATGTGGTGAATTACAAATGCATTCAGTATCATTTGCTCTATTTTGTTATTACTGCAATTTATTATACATATAATTACTTTTATTATTAATTTTATACATGTAATTTTAAGTGTGTGTGTTTGTGAGCATGCATTTGTGTTTGAAGGGGCCAGAGGTCAACTTCTTTTACTATTGCTATATACCCTTTATTTTTCATTTATTTTTTTTTTGAGACAAGATCACTTATGAAACCTGAAACTCACCAGTTGGCTAGACAGGATGACCAATAGGCCTTGGGCATCCTCTCAATACTGACATTACAGGCATGAGCCACCATGCCTGGCTTTCTTAGAGGTGCTGAGAATCCAAACACCCATAAAACACTACATGTTTGCACTGCATACACTGAGTTATCTCCCTATCGTTTATACCAGAAATTCTCATGTCTTTTAAATCAAAATAGCCTCAGTACTCACCTCTAATAAAATATTTACTGATTCTGTTTTGCAGACAAGACATCAGGTTCTTCTTTAGACTGGGCTTATGACCTGGGCATCAAACACACATTTGCCTTTGAGCTTCGTGATAAAGGAAAATCTGGTTTCCTTCTTCCAGAATCCCGGATAAAGCCAACATGTAAAGAAACCATGCTTTCTGTCAAATTTATTGCCAAGTATATCCTCAAGCATACTTCCTAATGAATTTCCCTTGTTTTGAAATGTGCTAATCAATCCTTGGGTGGAGTCTTTCCCTGGAAAGACAATCTTCTGTATCACCTGGATCCATCCTTCTCTTGCTCATGAAATCATGCATTTTCTTCTTGTTTTTATTTACTCCCAACAGCCTCACAACAATAAAGCTTTAAGTAAATCCATTTAAATAACTTTCTTGCTTGTAAGTAAAATATAAGCCTTGTAGAAAGTATATTTTGAATACTCTGAAATGATATGTAGTGAGGCTTGGAATGAAAAATTTGTTCCTCCAGAATCTGATTGACTACCTTCATGCCACATGATAACAAACTGAAAAACAGGTTGTATTTGGATGCTTTAAAAAGGAATCCTCTGTATTTAATAAACCATGATCTCAGCATTTTTCAATTTTCCATAATAGTCTATATCAATGGTTCTTCAATCTAATGACAGGAAACAGTATTCTCAATTTTCAAATATGTAATTTGCCTTTCAAACATATATTTCCTGAGAGGTGTGAACATTGTTAGTATCTTCAAAATAACAAAGAGCAATGGGTTAAATAAAATAATTCCTAGAGAGATGAATTTCTGAGCTTTAAACAAGCAATTCAGTTTCCATCATTACAATGTTCGTTAAATGAAAAATAGCCTAATCTAACCTGCAATGTTCATAGGAAACATTCTCAGACAACATCATTTGGCAATTATAAGCACAACTGAGAAATTTTGCCTCAAATGCATACAAAGAAAACCAGTCAATGCAGTAAAAGTTGGTGACTAAAAGTCATGTTGACCAAAGGAAGGACTCGGGTATAGCGGCTGGGTGGGGTGGAGAAGAAACAGAGAAACACACAGAGAAAGGTGGGGGAGGGGAGCACCCTTTGCTTATGTTGTAATAAAACCACAATGCTCAGTTTTCTGAGGAACCGCCAGACTGCTTTCCAGAGTGGTTGTACCAGCCTGCAATTCCACCAGCAGTGGAGGAGTGTTCCTCTTTCTCCACATCCTCGCCAACAACTGCTGTCTCCTGTGTTTTTGATCTTAGCCATCCTGACTGGTGTGAGATGGAATCTCAGGGTTGTTTTGATTTGCATTTCCCTAATGACTAAGGATGATGAACATCTCTTTAGGTGCTTCTCAGCCATTAGATATTCTTCAGGTGAGAACTCTTTGTGTAGCTCTGTACCCCATTTTTTAATAGGGTTACTTGCCTCTCTGGAGTTTAACTTCTTGAGTTCTTTGTATATCTTGGATATTAGCCCTCTGTCGGATGTAAGGTTGGTAAAGATCATTTCCCAGTTAGTTGGTTGCCGCTTTGTCTTTTTGACAGTGTCTTTTGCCTTGCAAAAACTTTGTAATTTAATGAGGTCCCATTTGTCTATTGTTGATCTTACAGCATAAGCTATTGGAGTTCTGTTCAGGAAATTCTCCCCTGTGCCCATATGTTCAAGGTTCTTCCCTAGTTTCCCTTCTATTAGTTTCAGTGTGTCTGGTTTTATGTGGAGATCTTTGATCCACTTAGAATTGAGCTTAGTGCAAGGAGATAAGGATGGGTCAATTTGCATTCTTCTGCATGTTGACCTCCAGCTGAGCCAGCACCATTTGTTGAAAAGGCTATCTTTTTTCCACTGGATGGTTTTAGCTCCTTTGTCAAAGATCAAGTGACCATAGGAGTGTGGATTCATTTCTGGGTCTTCAATTCTGTTCCATTGATCTACATGTCTGTTACTGTACCAATACCATGCAGTTTTTAACACTATTGCTCTGTAGTACAGCTTGAGGTCCGGGATACTGATTCACCCAGAGGTTCTTTAAAAAAAAGAAAAGAAAAGAAAAAAATTAATGTCTTTATCCACTTGGTTAAAAAAAAAAAAACTTAGAAAATAAAAAAAATAAAAAATCAAAAAAAAAAAAAACCACAATGCTCAATTCAAAAAGAATATAACAAAGTTTATTCAGGAGCCAAATGTAAGTGGCCATAGACAAAGAACACAAATTACATTTATCCTAAATACAACACTCCAATACGGTAATAATTTCATATCTTTTTCTAGAAACAGAACAAATAAAATCACAAATTGTGTTGCTTTTTAAAATTGTAAGATTTGGAAGGCAAACTGTATCAAAGCATAAAAATCCCTTCTGTAGGTTTCATATAGTACCTTGGGTGGAAGCTCAAATCCATAGAGTTATATCTAATAGTCACTAAGATGTTAGGTCAAACACAGAGGTGAGAAATAAACAGGAATTTGATGATTGAAAAATAGATTCAGGTAATTGGCTCTAGACCTGTAACATATCAGCACCCCACAATCATAGATCTGGGTTAGAAGTGAATGACCCTACTTCAAATTAAGCAAAAATCTCCCACAGTTATACCCTCCACTTTTGGATTTTAGTTATTTCCATATATAGTTAAGTTGACAACCAAGAATGGCTATCAACCTGCTGTAATAGATAAGCTTAACTTGCATCCCTTTGACTTGGAGTAGAATTTCTTATCCAGCAGATGCAGAGATCAATTATAGCACATCATTTTACTTTCGAAATGACAGTTAAAATAATCAATTTGAGCATATGAAATATAAGACTAATACTACCTAATGCAACAATATTCAGCATCATGAACTTTTCATTGTTGAAGACTCAGTGCCATGATGGATTAAACTTTAAGGATATGTCTTTGTACTTTAATACAAGTGTTTTCATGAGAAAGACTACCAAACACTTGAGGAATAGCCCTGATAGTAGGAAGAAAAGATAGCTAGGGGTTTAATGTGAGGAGAAATCTGAAAACTTCAGGATAGATCTTAAGTAAGTCTAATAGGAACATGGTGTTTCTTTATAAGGATCTTAAAAAAAAACTTCAGCTAAATCACAAATTGAAGCAAATTGTAGATAGTGAATCAAATAAATGTGGTTAATTAGGATTCATGGTAGCCATCAAGTCAGCAACTACTTGACTATTAACCACTTTGGTCTTCTCAGTCTCCTTGTAGCCGTGAATATGGCTTGGTCCTTCTCCTTTTTTTATTTTATTTTTTATTGAAAAAGGAAGTAAAACTTCCTTTTGATAAATGATAAAATTAAAGATTTACATGGAAAATGTTTCTGACAAAATTGAAGAAGCATATAGAAACACATTAAGGTTGACAATTTTCATGTAAAATTAGAGTAAAATGGTAGACATAAAAAACTTGCTAAATTAATTGAAAAAGGAAGTAGAAATATTTTATGATAGAATTGAAGATTTACATGGGAAATATTTCTAATAAAATTGTAGAAAAATATAAAATAACATTAAAATTGAAGATTATCATGGAAAATTACAGATAAAATGGTAGGCATAAAAATTTCTAAGTTCATTGAAAGTAGAATTATAAACACTTTCTGATAAAATTGAATATTCACAAGGAAAATATTTCTGATAAATTTCAAGAAATATATAGAAAAACATGTTAAGATTGACTATTTCATGGAAAAATTATACTGTAATGAGAGGGGGTTGAACGGAGAAAAGAGGGAGGGAAGGGGGCTTATGGGACTTTCGGGGAGGGAGGAAACGGGAAAGGGGAAGTGATTTGGAATGTAAATTAAAAAAATAAAATAAAATTAAATTAAAAAAAAAATATTCCTAAGTTGATTGAAAGAATTATAAACATTTTCTGATAAAATTGAAGATTTACATGGAAAATATCTCTGATAAAATGGAAGAAATATATAGAAAAATATGTTAAGATTGACTATTTCATGGAAAAAATATACAGATAAAATGGTAGGCATAAAAATATTCCTAAGTTGTTTGAAATTGGAATTATAAACATTTTCTGATAAAACTGAAGATCTACAAGGAGAATATTTCTGATAAAATTCAGGAAATATATAGAAAAACATGTTAAAACTGACTATTTCATGGAAAATTATACAGATAAAATGGTAGGCATAAAAATGTTCCTAAGTTAGTTGAAAGTAAAATCATAGACATTGTCTGATAAAATTGAAGATTTACATAGAAAATATTTCTGATAAAATTGAAGAAATATATAGAAAAAATGTTAAAATTAAAGATTATCATGGAAAATAATAGTTAAAATGGTAGACATAAAAAACATTACTAAGCCGGGCGGTGGTGGCGCACACCTTTAATCCCAGCACTTGGGAGGCAGAGGCAGGAGGATTTCTGAGTTCGAGGCCAGCCTGGTCTACAAAGTGAGTTCCAGGACAGCCAGGGCTACACAGAGAAACCCTGTCTCGAAAAAAAAAAAATTACTAAATTAATTGAAAGAGGAATTAAAATCGTTTTCTGATAAAATTGAAGATTTACATGAAAAAAACATTTCTGTTAGTCTGTTTTTTTGTTGGGGATTTGAGTCCACTAATGTTAAAAGATATTAAGGAAGAGTGATTGTTGCTTCCTGTTATTTTTGATGTTCTTTTTATGTTTGTGTGGTTGCTTCTTTTGGGTTTGTTGGGAAAAGATTACTTTCTTGTTTTTCCTAGGGTGTAGTTTCCCTCTTTGTGTTGGGGTTTTCCATCTATTATCCTTTGTAGAACTGGATTTGTGGGAAGATATTGTATAAAATTGTTTTTATCAAGGAATATCTTGTTTTCTCTATCTACAGTAATTCAGAGTTTTGCTGAGTATAGTAGTTTCGGTTGGCATTTGTGTTCTCTTAGGGTCTGTATGAGATCTGCCCAGGATCTTCTAGCTTTCATCATCTCAGGTGAGAAGTCTGGTGTAATTCTGATAGGCCTGCCTTTATAGGTTACTTGACCTTTTTCCTTTACTGCTTTTAATATTCTTTCTTTGTTTAGTGCATTTGGTGTTCTGATTATCATGTGCCAAGAGGACATTCTGGCCTGGTCTAGTTTGTTTGGAGTTCTGTAGGCTTCTTGTATGTTCATGGACATCTTTTTCTTTAGGTTAGGGAAGTTTTCTTCTATAATTTTGTTGAAGATATTTACTGGCCCTTTAAGTTGGAAATCTTCGCTCTCTTCTATACCTACAACCTTTAGGTTTGGTCTTCTCATTGTGTCCTGGATTTCCTGGAGATTTTGGCTCCAGAGCTTTTTGCATTTTGCATTTTTGTTGACTGTTGAGTCAATGTTTTCTATGGTATCTTCAGCACCTGAGATTCTTTCTTCTATCTCTTGTATTCTGTTGTCTATCTATCTCTTGTATTCTGTTATCTATCTCTGTATTCTATGACTCCTGAATTCTTTCCAAGATTTTCTATCTCCAGAAATGTCTCACTTTGTGATTTCTTTATTGTTTCTACTTCCATTATTAGATCCTGGATGGTTTTGTTCAGTTGCTGTTTGTGTTTTCCAGTAATTCTTTAAGGTATTTTTGTGTTTCCTCTTTAAGTGCTTCTACCTGTTCACCCATGCTCTCCTGTATTTCTTTCAGGGATATTTGTGTTTCCTCTTTAAGGGCTTTTACCTTTGGACCCATGTTCTCCTGTATTTCTTTAAGGGAGTTATTTATGTCCTTCTTGATGTATTCTAACAGTATCATGAGATGAGACTTTAAATCCAACTCTTGCTTTTCCGGTGTGTTGGGGTATCCAGGACTTGCTGTGATCAGAGAACTGGGCTCTGATGTTGCCAAGTAGCCTTGATTTCTGTTGGTAGGGTTCTTGCATTTGCCTTTTGACATCTGGTTATCTCTGGTGTTAGTTGGTCTTGCTGTCTCTGGCTGGAGCTTGTCCCTCCTATGGGCCTATAAGACTGTGTCTATACTCCTGGGAGACCAACTCTTTTCTGGCAGGGTCTGTGCACAGAAGGCTGTGGAGCTGTCTGGTTCTCTGCTGCAAATGGCGGCCAGAAGGGGAGACTCCTGTCCCAGCAGCTCCACTGATCTTATTCCATGTGTGTTCCTAGCTGTTTCCCTCCAGAGAGAAGGTGGAGATGTCACCTCAGCACTCAGAAGTGAAAGCGCTGCTGGGAGATCATTCTCTCCTGGTGGGCTAAGCACAGAAGGCTGTGGAGCTGCCTGGTTCCCTGCTGCAGATGGCGGCCGGGTCCCCTGACTCTCCTGACTCTACTTGAAGTCCATCTCTTACTTTGGCCCATACTGACCAGAGGGCCAACTCTACCCCTCTAGGCTATGGGATCCCTAGATGCTCAGGGAAGACAGTTTTTGACATATGTGTCATTTGCCAATAATGATCCTTACAATTGGAAGTTGCAGGACTCCCCATTTTTAGAAAGACCGTTAGTTCTCACAGGCATTCTACAAGCCTATCTGGGACAACTATCAGCAAGTGCTCCAGGACCTCTTCACAACAGAGGAGAGAGAGAGAAGATCATGAGGGCTGCCTGGAAATTGGTTCCAGGAGTAAATGGGCTGCCCAGTCTGAAAAGTCCTTTTTATTCCATTTTGTCTCTTCTCAGAAACTAGGCCATAAACCATTTGGTATACATTCTAAGTGTACCATACTTTGCTTCTGCAGCTGATTGGCCTGTCTGGGTTGCTCTGAGTTGTGAAGCTGCAGTCTCCAGTTTAGCAACTCACAGTAAAACAGCAGGTGGCTAAGTAAAGCAGCCTTTGTTCTATTGAAACAGGCAATTATTGCTTCACTAGGTCTCTGGCAGAGAAGGGGAGGGAGACTTGTCTCTGCCTTTTGTTTTCAACACCTGTACAACTTTCAGACTGTGTGTTCACATGGTAAAAAGTTCACCATGACTTTGCAGATAAATTCAGGCCATAAATTGAATAAGAGGTTTATAACAGAGAATGTCTACATGTATATCCACTAGGAGCAATTATCTGGCTAAATATTAATCATTTGCTACTAGCTTATAGGCTCATAGAAAGTTTAAGACTATAACTAAGCTGTCATTGAAGTTTTGTATAGATAAACTCAGTCAGGTCTTCTTTGAAGGTCTGATAGAATTCTGCACTAAAACCATCTGGACCTGTGCTTTTTTTGGTTGGAAGACTTCCAATGACAACTTCTATTTCTTCAGGGGTTATAGGACGGTTTAGATGGTCTATTTGATCCTGATTTAATTTTGGTATTTGATATCTGTGAAGGAAATTGTCCATTTCCTCGAGATTTTCTAGTTGTGTTGAATACCAGTTTTTGTAGTAGGATCTGATGATTTTTTGAATTTCCTCAGTTCCTGTTGTTATCTCTCCCTTTTCGTTTCTGATTTTATTAATTTGGATACTGTCTCTGTGCCCTCTGGTTAGTCTGGCTAAGGGCTTATCTATCTTGTTGATTTTCTCAAAGAACCAACTCCTCGTTTTGTTGATTCTTTGTATGGTTTTATTTGTTTCTACTTGATTGATTTCAGCCCTGAGTTTAATGATTTCCTGCCTTCTACTCCTCTTTGGTGTATTTGCTTCTTTTTGTTCCAGGGCTTTCAGGTGTGCCGTTAAGCTGTTAGTGTATGCTGTCTCCCGTTTCTTTTTGGCGGCACTCAGGGCTATGAATTTTCCTCTTAGCACTGCTTTCATTGTGTCCCATAAATTAGGTTATGTTGTGCCTTCATTAATACTCTTCAAACTGTTCCACAAAATAGAAACAGAAGGAACAGTACCCAACTCGTTCTATGAAGCCACAATTACACTAATACCAAAAGCACACAAAGATCCGACAAAGAAAGAGAATCTCAGGCCAATCTCTCTTATGAATATCGATGCAAAAATACTCAATAAAATTCTTGCCAACCAATTCCAAGAACACATCAAAACAATCATTCACTACGATCAAGTAGGCTTCATCCCAGGGATGCAGGGATGGTTCAATATAAGGAAATCCATCAATGTAATCCACTATATAAACAATCTCAAAGAAAAAAAAAACACATGGTCATCTCATTAGATGCTGAGAAAGCATTTGACAAAATTCAGCATCCTTTCATGCTAAAGGTCTTGGAAAGATCAGGAATTCAAGGCCCATATCTAAACATAGTCAAAGCAATTTACAGCAAACCGGTAGCCAGCATCAATCTAAATGGAGAGAAACTTGAAGCAATCTCACTAAAATCAGGGACTAGACAAGGCTGCCCTCTCTCTCCATATCTTTTCAATATAGTACTTGAAGTTCTAGCTAGAGCAATTAGACAACAAAAAGAGGTCAAAGGGATACAAATTGGAAAGGAAGAAGTCAAACTATCACTATTTGCAGACGATATGATAGTATATTAAGCGACCCAAAGAACTCCACCAGAGAACTCCTACAGCTGATAAACGACTTCAGCAAAGTGGCCGGATATAAAATCAACTCAAGCAAGTCAGAAGCCTTCCTATACTCAAAGGATAAGCAGGCTGAGAAAGAAGTAAGAGAAATGATACCCTTCACGATAGCCACAAACCATATAAAGTATCTTGGCGTGACTCTAACCAAACAAGTGAAAGATCTGTATGACAAGAACTTCAAGTCTCTGAAGAAAGAAATTTAAGAAGACCTCAGAAGATGGAAAAATCTGCCATGCTCATGGATTGGCAGGATTAATAGAGTAAAAATGAGCATCTTACCAAAAGTAATACACAGATTCAATGCAATCCCCATCAAAATCCCAACTCAATTCTTCATAGAGTTGGAAAGAGCAATTCAAAAATTCATCTGGAATAACAGAAAACCCAGAATAGCTAAAACTATTCTCAAGAGTAAAAGAACCTCTGGGGGAATCAGTATCCCGGACCTCAAGTTGTACTACAGAGCAATAGTGTTAAAAACCGCATGGTATTGGTACAGTGACAGGCATGTAGATCAATGGAACAGAATTGAAGACCCAGAAATGAATCCACACTCCTATGGTCACTTGATCTTTGACAAAGGAGCTAAAACCATCCAGTGGAAAAAAGATAGCCTTTTCAACAAATGGTGCTGGCTCAGCTGGAGGTCAACATGCAGAAGAATGCAAATTGACCCATTCTTATCTCCTTGCACTAAGCTCAATTCCAAGTGGATCAAGGATCTCCACATAAAACCAGACACACTGAAACTAATAGAAGGGAAACTAGGGAAGAACCTTGAACATATGGGCACAGGGGAGAATTTCCTGAACAGAACTCCAATAGCTTATGCTGTAAGATCAACAATAGACAAATGGGACCTCATTAAATTACAAAGTTTTTGCAAGGCAAAAGACACTGTCAAAAAGACAAAGCGGCAACCAACTAACTGGGAAATGATCTTTATCAACCTTACATCCAACAGAGGGCTAATATCCAATATATACAAAGAACTCAAGAAGTTAAACTCCAGAGAGGCAAGTAACCCTATTAAAAAATGGGGTACAGAGCCAAACAAAGAGTTCTCACCTGAAGAATATCTAATGGCTGAGAAGCACCTAAAGAGATGTTCATCATCCTTAGTCATTAGGGAAATGCAAATCAAAACAACCCTGAGATTCCATCTCACACCAGTCAGGATGGCTAAGATCAAAAACACAGGAGACAGCAGTTGTTGGCGAGGATGTGGAGAAAGAGGAACACTCCTCCACTGCTGGTGGAATTGCAAGCTGGTATAACCACTCTGGAAAGCAGTCTGGCGGTTCCTCAGAAAACTGGGCATGACACTCCTGGAGGATCCGGCTATACCACTCCTGGGCATATACCCAGAGACTTTACCTGCATGCAATAAGGACACATGTTCTTAGCAGCCTTATTTATAATAGCCAGACGCTGGAAAGAACCTAGATATCCCTCAACGGAGGAATGGATTCAGAAGATGTGGTATATCTACACAATGGAATACTACTCTGCAATTAAAAACAATGAATTCATGAAATTCCTAGGCAAATGGTCAGAACTTGAAAATATCATCCTTAGTGAGGTAACCCAATCACAAAAGAACACACATGGTATGCAGTCACTGATAAGGGGATATTAACCCAAAACCTCGGGATACCCTAGACACAATCCGCATATCAATCGATTTCTAAGAAGATGGAAGGAGAGACCCCTGGTCCTGGAAAGACTGGATGTAGGGGAATGCCAGGACAGAAAAATGAGAGGGGGTTGAATGGAGAAAAGAGGGAGGGAAGGGGGCTTATGGGACTTTCGGGGAGGGAGGAAACGGGAAAGGGGAAATGATTTGGAATGTAAATTTAAAAAAATAATAAAATAAAATAAAATATAAAAAAAAATGAAGATAAAAAAAAAGTCTGTTGTTATCTCAGAAGCAATTAAGCAGTTCCATTATAAAAGGGACTCAGATGTCTTTGTCTGCATTGCCATTCTGAAACAATGGTGACCCTAACCTGCTAGTATCTGTGGAATAAACCCTCATTGTTTTTGCATACTATCTGAATCTGGGGTCTTTTTTCAGTGAATTTTGGCCCCTTACAACTCAAATCCAGGATGAAACCCGTGCGGCTTTTCCTTTTATTCAACCTGACTGGGATTTTAACTGTTGTTAAAGATTAAGAGAGGCTCTGTGTCTACTGCAAGATTCTGATAGGGGGTCTCTGAGAGGCTGCCAGATGGCCCACACATTTATCTAAGGTGAGCCAGGTGATGCAGGGAAAGAAGCTTGTAGGACTTCTGCTTTTGACCAGAAGCCAGAGAGCACCAGTCAGCTGTGATCATGGCTTTTGTTAACCAAACTGCCCCTGGAATCCACTGGAAGTTTCAGCTATTGAATGGCTTTGCAACCTGCCTCTGGCACCCAAAAGCAAGCTTCTGTTTGCTTTTAAAAGACAAGACTTGGAGAGAGGCTTCAAGGAACAACTGACTTGGACATGCCTGTCTCAAGGATTTAAGAACTTACCTACTACCTTTGAGGAGGTACTGCATGAGGACTTGGGTGAGTATCAGCAGGCCCATCCCTAAATAACTGTGCTCTAGTATGTATTGTGGGTCCCTGACTTGAAGACATGCCAGGAAGCCACATGAGACCTGATACAGGAGCTGAGTCATCTTGGCTACTGAGTGTCTGCTAATAAGGGACCCCTTTGTCAACTCGAGGTCACCTATCTGGATTACATATTCAAGGGCGGGGGGCAGTCAATGCATGCTGCCAGAAGACTGGAAGCAAACCAGCCTTAGTATCCTAGTTCCATTAACCTGAAGGCAAGAACAGGAATTTCTGGGATCTGCCAGGTTTTGTAGACTTCGGGTGCTAGGATTCACTGAGTTAGCCAAACCATTATATAAGGCTACTAGGGGCCAAGAAAAGAATGGATCCTTGAGATGGACATGGCTAATGAGACTTACTGGGCATTCTCAAACCTTTCCACCTGTATGTGGATCAGAGAAAGGGGATAGCAAAGGGGCTATGCACACAAACTTTGGAACCTTGGAAAACTCCTGTGGCTGATTTATATAAGAAGCTGGACCCTGTGGCCCAAAGATGGCCAGCCTGCCTCTGAATTATAGCTGCCACTTCCCTGCTAGTCAAGGATGCTGACAAAATAACCATGGGGCAGGAACTTGTTATCACTACATCCTATACTATTGAGGGGACTCTCAAGATTTCACCCAGCCAGTGGCAGTGCCAGACAGGTGCACTTTCAGGCTCTACTTTTGAATCCCCCTAGAATAAGATATAACCCATCATCTGCCCTAAACCCAGTCACCCATCATCCTCAGACAGGCAGCATGATTGCTTTATATTTCTGGGACACATCCAGAACATCAGACTGGACATGACTGACATACTCTGGCCAGATATGGAATGTAAATGTATCTACTTCACAAATGAGAGCAGCTTCATCCAGAATGGAATCAGGTATGCAGGGGTGGTGAAAATGGACGTGAATTCTGTTATTTAGGCAACTCCTTTGCTGCCAGAAACTTCAGCCCAGAAGCTAAACTAAAGGCTCTAATCCAGGCTTTAGAACTGGTAAAAGGAGCCACAGCTAGCATCTACACTGACAGCAGATGGGATTATTGACTGCTAAAGGGAAAAACCACCAAAAATAAGGAAGCAATATTGATTTATTGGAGGCAATATGGCTTCCTCTCAAAGTGGTCATAATTCATTGCTCTGGGCATCAGAAAGGGATGTCAGATATAGCCAGAGGGAACAGGCTAGCTCATAAAGCTGAAAGGGAGGCTACCAGAGCTTCCACTGCCACATCTAGATTTACTTGGTATCTGTTGCTATGTCTCCCTTTTTTGTTAACTTATATCTTCTCCCCTCCCCCCGACCTTTTAGTTTATTTAGATAAAGATTTGCCAGTCTTATTGACTTTCTCAAAGAATCAACTTTTTTTCTTTTATTCATTCTTTGTTTGGGTGACTGTTGTTAGAACCTGACAATTGCTGCACAAGCCACTCAGACACTGATTTAAGCCAAATCGGGATTGTTTATTGAATGCTACTCCCCAAGACCGATCAATCAGGGTAGAAAGAAAACTAGTATTGTGCAAATGATGCATTGGTATGGGAAAATTTAGGGGTGTGGTGGTTTTTCTGGGACCCAGTATGTTGCTTTGAACCTCAAGCAACCACATGGGCTTCATGAATTAGGATTAGTTGGTAGACATTAAAAGCACAGAACATTTTATACTAGGGCATAAGTACTCAGAGTTATCTAGACCTCTCTCAGATACTGTACTGGGTCCCTGTGGATCTTTGTAATATGGCCATTGTAGGTTCATTTTTGCTCTGGAATAAATTCAACTAATGCTCTGAACAGTAAGGGAGATGATGCAGGTTGGGAGACAACCCTTGCTGCATAAATTGTGTAAAGAAAAGACAAGCCAGAAAGATGGAAGGAAAGAGGTGCTCTTACTAAAGTAGAAAGTACTCTATGGTTTTTCCTCAGAATTAAAACATTTTCTCCAGAATGGTGAGGAAGACTGATAGACTTAGGAGGTCAACAAAATGTCATGTGTCTAGTAAATATGAAACTTGGAAGGTTCTGGAAGGCTCCTCTCCAGATTTATAAAAGAAATCTGCTGGGGAAGGAAACTGACAAGTCAAACTCAGTAGAGAATTCTGGTCATGTTGAGCTATTATATGTAGGTTGTGCACAGAGCTCCCAGAATGAAGCTTTTGTCATCTGTGTTGAGTCTCCTACTTTTGAGTCATTCTTGTTTCTATAAATAGCCCTTCACCAATACTCCCATTAATAATGTCAATCAAAACTCACTGGTTCACTGACTCGGATGTTTAGTATGTCATGGGTTCCTTATCTGGAGTGAATAGATGTGTGTGTGTGTGTGTGTGTGTGTGTGTGTGTGTGTGTGTGTGTGTTCGTATCACCTCCCTAGGAAAAACAATAGAGATAGAGACATGTTCAAAAGCATATGTATTTAGTTTCTGTTCATCTGTCCAGCTATTATAGGTGAAGATATGAGTTCAGAGGACACTCACTGAAGTTTCCCACTCTGTGTACCTGGACAGTGATTTTTATTGTACTAGTTTTTGTCAACTTGGCACAACTTGAGTCATTTGAGAAGAGGGAACCTGAATTGAGAAAATTACTCCATCAAATTGTACTGTAGGCAAGTCTGTAGGATCATTTTCTTCCTTAGTGACTGACATGGAAGGGCCAAGCCTACTATAGATGGTTGGGTAGGTTGTTCTGAGTTGTATAAGAAAGCAAGTTGAACAAGCCACAGGAACAAGCCAGCAAAGAACATTCCTTGATGGCCTTTGCTTCAGTTCTGTGTCTAATTTCCTCCTTAGGTTTCTGCTGCAAGTTTCCTTCATAATGAACTTCCACTGTAAGCTGAAATAAATGCTTTCCCTCCAAAATTGCTTTTGGACATGATGTTTTATCACATCAATAGAAAGCAAATTATGACAGAAGGCATTTGCTCTAAAAGCACAGGCTATGAGGCTTGTGGCTCTTTATAGGTATTTTATACAGTGCCTGCCTCTCTCACATTTGTAAGCATGGCCTCTAATCACCTATATTCTTCTGTGTATGGCCCATTTCTTCTCTTTCCCTCCCTCCCCTTCTTTTTCCTTTCTCTCTCTCTATATATATCCCTATTCTGCTAAAAGGATAGGCTACTTCTTAGCCACAGAACAATACACAGAGAATATCAACAACAGTACACAGAGGATATCACAGTAAGTAGAATCACTGTGAGCAGGTTTGGAATTTCAGAATGTGAGATTATCGAGGTTGATTATAAGTATTGGCCAACTTGGTTCTTTTTGGAATAAGGATAGAGGTACAATTTGAGTTTATAAATAGCAACAGATCTAACAAGTCTGATTAAGGAAGATTGAGATTCTAATTAAACATTAAGTTTATTCACATTTAAATATCTTTTTCCTCCAAATATAAAAAAAAATATTTTCTGTTTAAAAAAATGGTGCATTGTTGAATATTCAGATAATACTTCCCCATTTTCTGGGCAGCCTCAAATCTATCACTTTCTATTTTCTCTATTGATATTCTGAGAAATGTGATAATATGTTACTGACCAGCCCTCAAGCCCTACCTTCCCAAACCCACTAAGCTTAAATTTTAATTCAGGTCTCCAGAAGTGGTGACATCCATCAAATTCAAGTTTCTTAAACAGAACATGTGTCAGAATATCCTGGTAGATTTTTTGTACTGAGCAGCCTTGGGGCACCCCCACAGGCCGAATCTCTGGAGAAATGCCAGGATTGTTATTAAAGAAATCCACAGTAAGTATATAATTACAAGTTAGGTAATGATGCATATTCTGAAAGGATGCAGCATATTTAAAAGGAAAACCTGACAATAAGAAGCATGAATTTAAGAGTCATTTGAGGAACTCAGCCTGTGACAGGAAGGATATTTGAATCTTGGACGCTCATGAAAAGGTACAGCAAGCTTTGGAAAGAAAGATGGGAATGGTGTTTCATCAGAGAGAACATTAGGTACAAAGAGCATGAGGAAGGTGTGTGGAGGAGCTGTAAGGAGTTAGATGAGTGCAGCTAGGGTATAGTTGTTCAGGTCAGCTTGGGTCTTCCATGGGCGTTATATGACCTCAGAGCAGGTGTGGACACGCACACACTCTTGCCTACCTACTATTTTCTGCCTGCACTCCACCAAACAATGCAAAGAAGGAACAAGTAGGTCATTATAGGCAAGATATAGCCTGATGGACTGACATCATTTCAGTTACCTTGAAGCTATATTCAGGGCTATAAGGAGACTGAGAAGGGCCCTTCTAGCCGCCATCTGCAGCAGGGAACCAGGCAGTTCCAAAGCCTACTGTGCTTAGCCTGCCAGGAGAGAGTTATCTCCCAGCAATGCTTTCACTTCTGAGTCCATTAGTTGGGTGTAAGTATCTGTATCTGACTCTTACAGTTGCCTGTTGGGCCTCTCTTGGAGGACAGTCGTGCTTGGTTCCTATCTGTAAACACACCATAGCATCAGGAATAGTGTCAGACCTTGAAGCCACCCCTTGAGATGAATCCCAAGTTGGACCAGTCACTGGACCTCCTTTCCCTCAGTCTCTTCTCCATCTTTGTCCCTGCAGTTATTTTAGACAGGAACAATTATGGGCCAGAGGTTTTGATTGTGGAATAGCAACCCCATCCCTCCACTTGATGCCCTGTGTTTCTACTGGAAGTGGGCTTTATAAGTTCCATTTTCCCTCTGTTGGGCATTTCATCTAAGGTCCCTCCTTTTGAGTCCTGAGAGGCTCTCATCTCCCAGATCTCTGGTACTTTCTAGAAAGTCCCCTCAACTCCCACCCTACCTCCAAGTTGAATATTTCTATTCATTCCGCTGGCCTTCAGGGCTTCTTTCCTGAGTCCCTTCCTCCCCCAACCTGATCATTTCCCCCTTTTCTCCTCCTCCTCCTCCCCCTCTCACCCTAATCCCTCCCTTCCTCTTCCTCTAGTGATTGCTTTCTTCTCTCTCCCAAGAGGGATTGAAGCATCCACATACTTGGGCCCTTAGGTTTGTTAACTTTGAGTTCTGTGGATTATATCCTAGGTATTCTGTACTCTTTTAGCTAATACCCACTTATTAGTGAGTTCTAACTATGCATGTCCTTTTGGGTCTGAGTTACCTCACTCAGGATATTTTCTAGTTCCTTCCATTTGCCAGCAAAACTCATAATGTCCTCATTCTTTAATGACTGAATAGTATTCTGTTGTGTAAATGAACCACACTTTCTGTATCCATTTTTCTGTCATGGAATATCTGGGTTCTTTCCAGCTTCTGGCTATCACCAACAAGGCTGCTATAAACATAATAGAACATGTGCCACTGTGGAATGGTGGGGCATCTTTTGGGTATATGCCCAAGAGTGGTATAGCTGGGTCTTCAGGTAGATCTATTTCCAGTTTTCTGAAGAACCTCCAAATTGATTTCCAGAGTGGTTGTACCAGTTTGCAATCCCACCAACAATGAAGGAATTTTTCTCTTTCAACACATCCTCACCCACATGTACTGTCACCTGAGGTTTTGATCTTAGCCATTCTGATTGGTGTAAGGTGGAAACTCAGGATCATTTTTATTTGACTTTCTCTGATCACTAAGGACTTTGGACATTTCTTTAAGTGCTTTTCAGCCACTAGAGATTCCTCTGCTGAGAATTCTCTGTTTAACTCTATAACCCATTTTTTGATTGTGTTGTTTGGTTTTCTGGAGGTTAGCTTCTTGAGATCTTTATATATTTTGGATATTAGCCCTCTATCAGATGTAATGCTAGTAAAGATTTTTTTTCCCAATTCGTAGATTGCCAATTTGTCCTTTTGACTGTGTCTTTTACCTTACAGAGCTTTTCAGTTTCATGAGGTCCCATTTATCAATTCTTGATCTTAGAGCATGAGCCATTGGAGTTCTGTTTAGGAAATCCCCACCACCCCCATGCCAATAAGTTTGAGTTTGAGGCCCATTCCCACTTTCTCTTCTGTTAGATTCAGCATATCTGGTTTTATGTTGAGGTCCTTGATCCATGTAGACTTGAGCTTTGCGCAAGGTGACAAATATGGATCTATTTTCATTTTTCTACATACAGACTGCCAGTTATACCAGCACCATTCGTTGAACATGCTTTCTTTTTTCATTGTACATTTTTGGCTTCTTTGTAAAAGATCAAGTGTCCATAAGTATGTGGTTTTATTTCTAGTCTCCAACTCTATTCCATTGATCAACCTGACTGTCTCTGTACTATTATCATGCAGGTTTTAATCACTGTTGCTCTGTAGTACAACTTGAGGTCAGGGATGTCGATTCCCCCAGAAGTTCTTTCATTGTTAAAATTGTTTTCAATATTCTGGGGTTTTTTTTGTTTTTCTGTATGAAATTGAGAATTGCTCTTTCCATGTCTTTAATGAATTGTGTTGAAATTTTGATGGGGATTATGTTGAAATCTGTAGATTGCCTTTGATAGGTTGGCTATTTTTACTATGTTAATCCTACCAATTCATGAGCATGGGAGATCTTTCTATTTTCTGAGATCTTCTTTTATTTCTTTCTTGAGAGACTTGAATTTCTCATCATATGTATCTTTTACTTGTTTGGTTAGAGATACCCCAAGATATTTTATATTATTTGTAACTATTATAAGGGGTGTTGTTTCTCTATTTTCTTTCTCAGCCCATTTATCATTTGTATAAAGGAAAGCTGCTGACTTATTTGAGTTAATTTTATATCCAGCCACTTTGCTGAAGTTGTTTGTCAGCTGTAGAAGTTCTCTGGTAAAATTTTGGGGGTCACTTATTTATACTATCATATCTTTACTTCTAGCATGCCCTCTTACTGGGCCCAACCCTGGCACCTCTTTACAGACAAGAGGATGGAAGTGGCCACAGGTGTTTTAGCTCAACTTATTGGGCCCTCCCATGGGGCCATAGCTTCTTTGTCCAAACAGCTAGATCCCACTGTACATGGACAGCAGCAATGTTTGAGAACCCTAGCATCTCTGGAAAAACACATTCAGGATGCTCTCAAGCTCACCCTGTTCCAGCCTATTACAATATGCTCTACCCATCACCTCTCAGACCCCCTGAATCATTCCACTCTTTCCTTCCTTCTGGCCCCCACATCCAAGCATTTCATCATCTGTTTCCAGAAACATCCCAAACCACTTTGGCCTCCAGTCCTGCCCTAAACCCTACAACCCTCCTCTCTGTCCCATTCCCCTCTGATACCCCCTCTTACTCCTGCCCAGAAGTTATGGAATCCATGTGCTCACCTTGGCCTAGTCTTTTAGACCAAACCCTCAAAGACTTTGTGATGGTTTGTATATACTTGGTCCAGGGAATAGTACTATTAGGAGGTGTGGCCATGTTGGAGTAGGTGTCACTGTGGTCATGGACTTTAATACCCTCTCCTAGGTGCCAGAAAGCCAGTCTTCGGTTTGCCTTCTGTACAAGATGTAGAAATCTCAACTCCTCCTATACCATGCCTGCCTAGATCCTGCCATGTTAGATGTCATACTAACCTCAGAGCTCATACTTTACAGGTCCATTCATCCTTCCAGATGTGTGCCAAGAGCAACCCACAATGAACTTTCCAGATATTGCAAACTCTGCACCAGCTCCAAGAATAACAAATGGTCAAGGATAGGCAGATTGACCTCACCCACATGCCCACTCACAAAATGTTCCAATATCTCCTAGCCCTTGTTGACAAGTTCACAGGTTGGATTGAGGTATTTCCCACCTCCGGGGAAACTATGGATGTAGTGGCTCAGGTGCCCCTTGAAGACATAATTCCTCCGTCATTATGCATCAGACGTTCCAAACAAACAACGGTCCAGCCTTCACATCCAGGACCATTGAGCTCATGTCCAATGCTCTCAACATCTCCAAGAAACCCCACATCCCCTACCACCCACAATCCTCAGGAAAGATTGAAAGAGCCAAAGGACTCATTAAAACAGTAGTTCACTAAACTTTCTAGAGCTCAGAGGACCCACTACTCCTGAGTCCACTACACTCTCTCCAGGGAACTAGGTACTCCTCAAGGAGTTATTTCCCAAGTCTCTAGAGGCTCAGTGGAAAGGACTCTTCACTGTGATCTTCACCATGCTTCCAGCTACCAAGATCCTGGGACACCAGTGTTGGTATCAACTCTCCACACTCAAGACAGCAACTATGCAGGGTGAGTGGTCTGTACAACAGCTGAGACATTCCACTCTCTGGTTCTCTAGTAAGCCCCAAATGAGGGGCCAGGATGGCCAAACCAAGGCACCTCCCTGCTCAATTGGTGGCTGTAGAGAGTCAAATTGAAGTGCCTTATCGCCTAGCAGCTATCATTCAGCTGCCTGCATTTTTCCCCACCTGGCAGAGCTGGCAGAGCTCCAGGAGCAAGCCTTTTGTCACACCTCAGCCTCCCACAGAGCAACAGAACCTGTGAGATCAACATCATCCGAGAAACAGTGGAGCCGAAGCCCAGCTGAAAAGCACTGAGAAGATTCACAACCCTGGGAGGGAGAGTCATGCCCACAAAGCATATATTACTGCTCTTTATCCCCAAGTAAAGAGAGATTTTGTACAGCCATGCATTAATGTCTCTGTGTGTTTCTTTCTCTTGTCCCCCGTCATTTCACTTTCCCAGCTCTCCATTCATGGAAAACCTGCTCGTGTGCAACTCCTGGGAGGTTTCAGATGGCACCCAATATGGGGCATGGAAAAGGAAAGAACTACTGAGGAACACTGTCTTAGGTGGAGCTCCACGGAAATAAAGGTTAAGTATCCAGGGCCCGGTAAACAACATAGAGGATTAATTTTAGCGCTAAAAATGTCAGGTTCTGAAGGCTATTGTTGCAAGGGACAGAAAGAAGGGATACGACAATACTAGATGAATCAGTATATCCCGACACTGAGATCAACTAGGGGTGACAGTGATGTGAAGCCGGAATTCTGTTAGGCAAGTTGTCCTTGGTCTAGAACTGCACTTCAGGAGAGAGAAAATTAGGTCATAAAATAAATAAAATAAAAAGAGTAAAAAACAAAAATAAAAGCAGATTTTAGAAACATGAGAGAGAAAGACAGAAGGAAAATGGATTTTTAAGTCTCCTAGGCACAAGGAGAAATAAAAAGCATGCTTCCCTCACTTTATATGTTTTTGGTGTATGTCTTTTGTTTGTCTTTGGTATACCAATATGTCCACATGTCAATTTGTGTCTTGTTGCTTGAATGGCTGTTCTATGTTTCATGTTAAAAAGGAAAAATGGTAAAAAAAAAAAAAAAAAAAAAAATTCGTTTGCTGGTAGTCCATCTCTTAAGGCAGTCTCAGTTTTCACAGCGGAGGCTGTGCCACATTTAGCTAGGAGTTAAGCCCAGCTAGAAAGAAAAAAGTTGCTTTAAAAAAAAAAAAGGTTGGCAGCTTGTCAAGTTCTAGGGCAAGTGAGCTGATGGTTATTTATCCTAGACAAATCTATACAATTATGGTTATTGGGTCGAAAGTGCTTTTTTCTCTTAAAATTATGATGGCTGGAAAAAGAAAAAAATTTGTTTGATTTAAATTTATAAGATTTGTGTAGTTGCTTTATTCTTGTTTCTAATTGATATTTTTTTTGATGCAACTCAGTAATTTTTATTGCAACTGGAAGACAATACATCACAGAACTTTATGGTAGGTCTGGGGAAGTGTTATTTACAATAAATGATGAAGTAGTTTGTCTTTGGCAATATGATTACACATGAAGAATGCAAAATGCTATATGGATCCCTCCCAAGAAACACCAAGTCCCTGGAGCTCGACTGATGGAGCCATCTCCACACCGCTGCTTTAGGCTAATGCAAACACCACCAGACACTATTTTCTTTCTCCTTTATAGTTATCCCCTTCTGTTCATGATAATTGGCAGTTTTATACAGAAATACAGAAAAAAATGGCTTCTGAAGAAATTATTATTCTTGTAAATTAATTTGGCCATGTAGACCCGTTGACCAGGAATGGTCAGGTGACCCTAAGATTCAGCCTCAAACCTCATGGTCCTCTGCTTTATCATTGTGGTCTTGTTTGTTTTCTGTAAAATTAGAATGAAATTCAGAAGTGTTACAGAATCAAGAGTAGTAAAAAAAAAAAAAAAAAAGTCTACATAGCTGTTTCCCAGACACACACAGATTGTTCTTCTCTCCCCATGTTCACCATGGCAGACAGGCAGTGAGAATGATGGGGTGTCTAATTGATATTAAAGTTATAAGTATGTTTAAATGTCTTGACTATAGAATATTGGCTCATAAGTTTTTTAAATGATGTAATGTTGGTAACAAAAAAATTGTTTAAAACTGGTAATTCAGGGTTGGAGCCATCTTAAGCAACACGTGGCATGACCCAACCCAGGAAATACAGGCCTCTAAGATATGTCCAGATTGGTGTAATGTTTTATGTGGATCTGATCCTAAGAGATTAGTCTTATAAGAGATAAGTCTTAAAATAATGTTTTCTTAATGAGATATTATAAGTTACACTGTCATGCATTCAAATATGAGAACTGGCAGACAAACTTTAAAGTGTGCAAGTAATGTGTTTGCCATTGATTTTAAAGGGAATAGATGGTTTAAAATTAGGCCTTACTTTTCAAAATTGTAGGTATTTTCTAATATTACAAGAGAAAGTTAAGAGTTACATTTAAAAACTGCCAGTGTACCATCGACTGCAGTTTATAGTCTAATTAAAGGTTCATGATTCTCAAAGTTGATTTCTAAAGTGATAAAGGTTAAAAACAGCTGTGGCCAGTATAGGCCTGTTGCTACTTTTTCACAAGTTTATTAGATACAGTTGTAAAGGTAAAATTTTTCCCAAGATTAAAAGTGAGATTTTAGTAAAATCTTTATGGGAGCCCTCAAATTACTGTATTGGCTGGCTGCAGGCTACTGTCCTGCACAGGAGGGTGTAGGTCTGGCCTTAGACAATAGGCTCAGATTAGAAGATATTTACATTGGAGATTTATCCAGATGTGGTTTAAAATACAGTTCAAATTTAAGATCTAGGAAAGATCAATGAGGCTATATAGAACTTATGAAGACATTAAAATTTGGCCTGCAAAATTATTATAGATTTAAAAAGTTATTTTTGCTTTGCAGATCCAGATAATTGTAAAAGCATTTACTTCTAAAGAGTTAAGAAATGGTTATAGCCTTGTCTTATGTGAGAAAAAATGTTTTGTCTCTGCTTTAATACAAAAAGCTAAGACTTTGAATCTTTAAGTGTATATTATTCATAAGATTTTATTACAGACCCTTGTTCTTAACAATGGGTTTTTAAAAAATTTTTAAGTATTTGTTGCTTCAAAAAGATTCAAACATCATCAAAATGGTAATGGCTTGAGAATAATTTTATCCTTTTAACAGGAAAAGCAACTAAAGATGCTACATTCATTTTCTATGCTTACATAGTCATTGCCTACATTACTGTTTATTCTTGGTGTTCCAACTAAGATTACAACAAATAATGGAACTAGATATTTATTACAGTCCTCAAATATTTGAGATGTTTTTAACAATTTAATGTGATATAATTCTCAAGAGCTAGATATTGTAAAACCTTTAAACAATATCTTCTAAATAAAAAACAAAAAAAAGAGGGAAATTGTATCTCTGTTCATATTATTTAAATTATACTTTGTATTTTTAAGAAAATTTTAAAAATTTGGATGCCAAGGAACTCTTTGCTGAGTGCATAGCATCCAACAACTAGGCATACTCATGCCTAGGTGAGATGAAAGGATCTACTTATTGTCATATGGTGAAACTTCCTGGGAGTTGCACACAAGCGGGTTTTCTGTGAATGGATCTATCTTAAGATCCAACTATGCTGCTCTTGGGCACATACCCAAGAGATGCTTCCCATTGGTGAGACACTTGCTCAATCATGTTCCTTGCTGCTCTATTCATAGTAAGAAACTGGAAACCACACAGATGTTGCTCAACTGAATGGGTAACGAAAATGTGACACATTACACAACGTAGTATTACTCAGCCATTTAAAAAGATGAAATGATGAAATTTGAAGGCAAATGGATGGATCTAGAGGGGTAAAGCATCCTGAGTGAGGTATCCCTGACTCAGAAAGATAAATATTACATGTACTTGCTTATGTGTGGATATTGGCTATGAAGTCAGTGATAATAAAGCTATAATGCATAGAAATACAGAAGGTAGAGAGTTGGGGGTGAGAGGGAACAGATAGGTCTTGATAGGAAAGAGACAGAATATATAGTTATGGAGAGGTTGGGTCTGAAACAGAAACATAAAGTAGGGAGGGGGTTGATGAAGAGAATATGGACCCTCCCTCCCTCCCCCACACACCTATCCTGGTAGAAAGCCATGAAGGCCTATCTATAATTCCTTTCATATCATTTCCCTGTATTCTTACACATGAGGCTCAGCTATAGGATCTTGCTATAGTTTAAGCTTTCATACTTTCCCGAATTTCCCCTGTTACTTAGCTTGTACCGATGGGGCTTTAGAAGATTATATTCATTGCTTTTTCTGTTTTAATTATATTTTTATTATTTAAAACAATTTTACATTTAAATAACTTTTGATAGTATTTTTCTCTCTCTGAAGTCCTTTCACAGTCTCTCCCTTCCTTACCTACCCAGCTTTAAATTCTTTCTTGAAAAAAAAACAAAACAAAAAAACACCCAAAACCACAATACAACTACAAGCCCCAAATCCCAAAACTCCCAAAGCAAAAGTCTCTCCAAATAACCAATCAATCTGAAAACAAACAGAAGTAAAACAACACACCCCCCACACAGAAAATTGTGGAGTCCATTTTATATGTTCGTCAACTACTCCTGAACATGAGGCCTGTCCTTGAGTGGTTGACAGTGTTGCTCTATTGGAGAAAAGAGCTCAGTTGTTAACCTTAACCATTGTGGCTAGGTTTTCATTCATTCATTCATTCATTCATTCATTCATTCATCCATTTAAAAATATAACAAAATAAAATATAATAAGATAAAGCAAAACCCATCACATCAAAGTTGGGTAAGATAAACAAACAAAAGGAAGAGATCAAGAAAAAGCACAACAATCAGAGACCCACTGATTCACACTCAGGAATCCCATAAAAACACTAAACTAAAAGCTATAACACATACTCAGAAGGCTTGATGCAGACCTGTGCAGGCCCTATGCCTGATACTTCAGTCTTTGTGAGTTCATATGAGCTTTGCTCATGTTGATTTAGAGGGCCTTGGTTATTTGGTGTCCTCCATCCTCTCTGGGCTTTCACTCTTTTTGCCTCCTCTTCCACAAGATTCCCTCATCTCTGAGGGGAGGGATTTTATGTCAACATCCCATTTAGGGCTGAGTGTTCCAATAATATCTGCATAATGTCTGACTGTGGATCTCTGTATTTGTTCCCATCTGTTTCAGGAGGAAGTTTTGCTGATGATGGCTGAACAAGGCACTGATCTATGAGTATAGCAGAATATCATCAAGAGTTACTTTATCACTATATTTTTGTTTGTTTTTTAGACCAGTATTTAAACTGCTTCAGTTCCTGTCCTGACTTCCTTTGGTGATGAACAGCAATGTGAAAGTAAGCTGAATAAACATTTTCACTCCAAACTTGCTTTTTGGTCATGGTGTTTTGTTCCATCCAGAAAAGATATATTGATTTCTTCTCTGGTGTATTCTCCATAACTGGGACAAATTAATTACCAAAGCCTTAATAAATGAGATTATTTTGGCCTTGTAAAATACCACCAGCAATTGAAGTCAATTGTTTTAAAATAAATAGGCAATAGCTGGCAATTTGTGCTTCAATATTATCTCCAGCTGGATCTGTTTTATCAAATGTAAAAAGAAATCAAATGGGCTTTGTACCTAAGCTTTTCTTTCAGAGTGTAAATGACTTTCAGGTACTTAAAACCAAATTTGAAGAATAAACATAGAAAAAATAGAAGAGTTAAAAGGACAAACACTTTAGAGGCTCTTGCTCCCAGTTAAGCTAGGCTCAGGAGATAAACCAGTCATCTGTTGTCTTGCTCAGAGCTGCTGTGAAGACCCAGGTGTTGAAACATAATCAGTATATATTCTACAAACCAGAGAGTCAACACAGGAAAAAAAAAATGTCCTCAATGATTCATTCCAAAGAATCCATATTGTAGTGTGTCTTAGGGTTTTACTGCTGTGAACAGACACCATGAACAAGTCAACTCTTATAAGAACAGTATTTAATTGGGGCTGGCTCACTGGTTCAGAGGTTCAGTCCATTATCAAGGTGTGAACATGGCCGCATGCAGACAAGCATGGTGCAAGAAGAGCTGAGAGTTCTACATCTTCATCTGAAGGCTGCTAGCAGAATACTGGCTCCGAGGCAGCTAGGACAAGGGTATTAAATTCCATACCCACAAGGCTGTACCTACTCCAACAAGACCACACACCCCCAACAGGTCACTCCCTGGGCCATCACATAGTGGGTTGGTCTTGTAATGCTGTGAATTCAAATGCTCAATGCTGGTCCCCAAGATCTGGTTCCCCACAATGAGGAGTTCCTCCAGACAAGGAGATCTTTACACATACCAAATGATGTTTTGGATCTTTGCTCCAGGATCATCAAAGGTCTCCCATCAGGTCTTCCCATAACAAAGAAACAAGGAGTGACAGTTTCCAGACAGGAAGTCATATAAAATTACTCTTGAGAATGAGCTTTCTTAAGAGAGGCAAACAATCATGGGGGACCATGACCTGGCCTTGAGGCAGGAGGGCATTAGGAGTAACAATGCCTAGAAAAGATCTTCATTAGGGGAAGTGTCTTAAAGATGGAGAGTAAGAGAAATAGCCACTATGGATCACAAGATGGGGGACCTGAAGGAGAAAATAGTCTTTAGAAAAATCTTGAGAATAAAGGAGATATCTGACTTTTATAAGTTCTTAGGGACTGGTGGGAAATGCCACATCATGTGACTTACTATATATGACTTCTGGCATATACAGAACCAGATAATAAATAAGATAACACTTATATCTTGCTGTTGTGTGGGGTGGGGGAATGGGAAGGACAAGGTCACAACATCGGAGGGCTTCTTAATTATTGAAAGACTGGGAGAGCTGCAGGGAATATTAGTTGATTTCTGGGCAGGACAGGTAGAGGAACTATGAGCTAACACTCCAGATTTATTGCTGTTTTTTATATTACAAGAAGAAAAAAGAAAGAAAGAAAGAAAGAAAGAAAGAAAGAAAGAAAGAAAGAAAGAAAGAAAGAAAGAAAGAAAGAAAGAAAGGAAGGAAGGAAGGAAGAAAGAGGAAGGAAGGAAACAAAGAAACTGAGAGTTGGGTGGTAGTGATACATGCCTTTAACTCTAGCACTCAGGAGTCCGAGGTAGGCATATCTCTCTGAGTTTGAAGCCAGCCTGGTCTACAGAGTGAATTCCAGGACAGGCAGACCAGGACTACACACAGAGAAACCCTGTCTCAAAAACCAAACAAACAAAAAACAGAAAGGTATAACTACACAAAAGGAGAAGGAAGTATAGGAAGAGACGTGGGGATGGTGGGTGTTGGATTCGAGTCTCTGGGTTCTCCAAAGCAGACTGGGAAGTAAGATCAAGATGAGGACTCTTCATCCCAAGCAGGTAGTCAGATGTTGATCTCTGAGTCAGAAACTGATATGTGGATTTTTGAGTTAGGAGGATATTGTCTGGAACATATTGAACATCTGTACCATCTGGAGCAGAAGTCCAGATAAACTGACTCAACAAGTAGAATATGGAGGGACTCTGGGCACAGGAATCAAAGTAGTTATTCAAGGACCAACCACATGTATAGATGAGGAGGTCCGAGAAGAATTTTGAAATTAATCTGAACTTGAATATTTTGAGAACAAAGAAATCATAGGCAAAGAGTTAATAATAGAATAGGATAGTGAGATAGGGCAACTAGAAGGATGGAAATATAAAGATATATAGATATAGATCAGATAGGGTAGGATAGGTTCTGAGAAAGGTATCAGAGTATAAAAAGACAAGTTCTATTTTATTGTTTGAGGATTTCACACATGCATATAATGTGTTTGACCAAGTCTACCCCAGCTCCCTCCCCTCCAACTCCCTCTAACCCCACCACCTCATTTTCTTCCCAAATTCATGTATTGTTTTAAAACTCACTAAGTTTACTTAGTATGTGTCTGAGTACAGGATCACCAACTGGAACATGGGCAGTCAGCCTCTCAGGAGCTACATCTCTGAAGAAAACTGGCTCCTCCACCCCCAAACAGCCATCAATTAAGGCAGTGGCTATTCACACAAAGAAGTATTATCTATTGAAAAACATAAGACACTAATTATAAATACTATGAAGAAAAGATCGATGTTTATAAGAATAATAAATGTATGTGGCATTCAGATAAAACTCGGTTCAAATCTCAGTTTTTTTTATTATTTATTTTATTTTATTTTTTTAATTTACATTCCAAATCATTTCCCCTTTCCCGTTTCCTCCCTCTCCGAAAGTCCCATAAGCCTCCTTCCCTCCCTCTTTTCTCCATTCAACTCCCTCTCGTTACTCTGTCCTGGCGTTCCCCTACATCCAGTCTTTCCAGAACCAGGGGTCTCTCCTTCCATCTTCTTAGAAATCTATTGATATGCGGATTGTGTCTAGGGTATTCCGAGATTCTGGGTCAATATCCCCTTATCAGTGACTGCATACCATGTGTGTTCTTTTGTGATTGGGTTACCTCACTAAGGATGATATTTTCAAGATCTGACCATTTGCCTAGGAATTTCGTGAATTCATTGTTTTTAATTGCAGAGTAGTATTCCATTGTGTAGATATACCACATCTTCTGAATCCATTCCTCCGTTGAGGGACATCTGGGTTCTTTCCAGCTTCTGGCTATTATAAATAAGGCTGCTATGAACATAGTGGAGCATGTGTCCTTATTGCATGCAGGTAAAGCCTCTGGGTATATGCCCAGGAGTGGTATAGCCGGATCCTCTGGGAGTGTCATGCCCAGTTTTCTGAGGAACCGCCAGACTGCTTTCCAGAGTGATTGTACCAGCTTGCAATTCCACCAGCAGTGGAGGAGTGTTCCTCTTTCTCCACATCCTCGCCAACAACTTCTGTCTCATGTGTTTTTGATCTTAGCCATCCTGATTGGTGTGAGATGGAATCTCAGGGTTGTTTTGATTTGCATTTCCCTAATGACTAAGGATGATGAACATCTCTTTAGGTGCTTCTCAGCCATTAGATATTCTTCAGGTGAGAACACTTTGTTTAGCTCTGTACCCCATTTTTTAATAGGGTTACTTGCCTCTCTGGAGTTTAACTTCTTGAGTTCTTTGTATATATTGGATATTAGCCCTCTGTCGGATATAGGGTTGGTAAAGATCATTTCCCAGTTAGTTGGTTGCCGCTTTGTCTTTTTGACAGTGTCTTTTGCCTTGCAAAAACTTTGTAATTTAATGAGGTCCCATTTGTCTATTGTTGATCTTACAGCATAAGCTATTGGAGTTCTGTTCAGGAAATTCTCCCCTGTGCCCATATGTTCAAGGTTCTTCCCTAGTTTCCCTTCTATTAGTTTCAGTGTGTCTGGTTTTATGTGGAGATCTTTGATCCACTTAGAATTGAGCTTAGTGCAAGGAGATAAGAATGGGTCAATTTGCATTCTTCTGCATGTTGACCTCCAGCTGAGCCAGCACCATTTGTTGAAAAGGCTATCTTTTTTCCACTGGATGGTTTTAGCTCCTTTGTCAAAGATCAAGTGACCATAGGAGTGTGGATTCATTTCTGGGTCTTCAATTCTGTTCCATTGATCTACATGCCTGTCACTGTACCAATACCATGCGGTTTTTAACACTATTGCTCTGTAGTACAGCTTGAGGTCCGGGATACTGATTCCCCCAGAGGTTCTTTTACTCTTGAGAATAGTTTTAGCTATTCTGGGTTTTCTGTTATTCCAGATGAATTTTTGAATTGCTCTTTCTTTTTTTTTTTTTTTTTTTTTTTTTTTTTTAATTTTATTTTATTTTATTTTTTTAATTTACATTCCAAATCACTTCCCCTTTCCCGTTTCCTCCCTCCCCGAAAGTCCCATAAGCCCCCTTCCCTCCCTCTTTTCTCCGTTCAACCCCCTCTCATTACTCTGTCCTGGCGTTCCCCTACATCCAGTCTTTCCAGGACCAGGGGTCTCTCCTTCCATCTTTTTAGAAATCTATTGATATGCTGATTGTGTCTAGGGTATTCTGAGATTCTGGGTCAATATCCCCTTATCAGTGACTTCATACCATGTGTGATCTTTTGTGATTGGGTTACCTCACTAAGGATGATATTTTCAAGTTCTGACCATTTGCCTAGGAATTTCGTGAATTCATTGTTTTTAATTGCAGAGTAGTATTCCATTGTGTAAATATACCACATCTTCTGAATCCATTCCTCCGTTGAGGGACATCTGGGTTCTTTCCAGCTTCTGGCTATTATAAATAAGGCTGCTATGAATATAGTGGAGCATGTGTCCTTATTGCATGCAGGTAAAGTCTCTGGGTATATGCCCAGGAGTGGTATAGCCGGATCCTCCGGAAGTGTCATGCCCAGTTTTCTGAGGAGCCGCCAGACTGCTTTCCAGAGTGGTTGTACCAGCCTGCAATTCCACCAGCAGTGGAGGAGTGTTCCTCTTTCTCCACATCCTCGCCAACAACTGCTGTCTCCTGTGTTTTTGATCTTAGCCATCCTGACTGGTGTGAGATGGAATCTCAGGGTTGTTTTGATTTGCATTTCCCTAATGACTAAGGATGATGAACATCTCTTTAGGTGCTTCTCAGCCATTAGATATTCTTCAGGTGAGAACTCTTTGTTTAGCTCTGTACCCCATTTTTTAATAGGGTTACTTGCCTCTCTGGAGTTTAACTTCTTGAGTTCTTTGTATATCTTGGATATTAGCCCTCTGTCGGATGTAAGGTTGGTAAAGATCATTTCCCAGTTAGTTGGTTGCCGCTTTGTTGGTCTCCACATAAAACCAGACACACTGAAACTAATAGAAGGGAAACTAGGGAAGAACCTTGAACATATGGGCACAGGGGAGAATTTCCTGAACAGAACTCCAATAGCTTATACTCTAAGATCAAGAATAGACAAATGGGACCTCATTAAATTACAAAGTTTTTGCAAGGCAAAAGACACTGTCAAAAAGACAAAGCGGCAACCAACTAACTGGGAAATGAATTGCTCTTTCTAACTCTATGAAGAATTGAGTTGGGATTTTGATGGGGATTGCATTGAATCTGTGTATTACTTTTGGTAAGATGCTCATTTTTACTCTATTAATCCTGCCAATCCATGAGCATGGCAGATTTTTCCATCTTCTGAGGTCTTCTTCAATTTCTTTCTTCAGAGACTTGAAGTTCTTGTCATACAGATCTTTCACTTGTTTGGTTAGAGTCACGCCAAGATACTTAATATGGTTTGTAGCTATCGTGAAGGGTATTATTTCTCTTACTTCTTTCTCAGCCTGCTTATCCTTTGAGTATAGGAAGACTTCTGACTTGCTTGAGTTGATTTTATATCCGGCCACTTTGCTGAAGTCGTTTATCAGCTGTAGGAGTTCTCTGGTGGAGTTCTTGGAAAGATCAGGAATTCAAGGCCCATATCTAAACATAGTAAAAGCAATTTACAGCAAACTGGTAGCCAGCATCAATCTAAATGGAGAGAAACTTGAAGCAATCCCACTAAAATCAGGGACTAGACAAGGCTGCCCTCTCTCTCCATATCTTTTCAATATAGTACTTGAAGTTCTAGCTAGAGCAATTAGACAACAAAAAGAGGTCAAAGGGATACAAATTGGCAAGGAAGAAGTCAAACTATCACTATTTGCAGACGATATGATAGTATACATAAGCGACCCAAAGAACTCAAATCTCAGTTTTAAATAAATTCTAGTCTGACATCTTCCCCAAGTAGTAATTTTGATTAACCATAATCCTTTCAGTCAGGATCAATGTTATAAAAAACAAAACAAAATTAACCTTTGATCATCAAACATCTATCATCTTTAACCCAGTGAAGTAATGTGTGAAGTGATTACATAAGATTATGCGAATGGGGCAAAAGACAGAGTGAAGGGTTGTACTTGGGCAAACAGGAATTTAGGATAAAAGTTCCACTGCAGAGATGTTGTGGCTGGAAACCAGTTTGCACAGTTTGACACTTTGTGGGGAAGATTCCATTACTTATGACTGGGAGCTGTGCCACAGGTGCATTATGGGCCAGTCAGAACTCTATGAAGCTCCTGAGGTAGAAAGGGCAGGGGACATGGTATTAGCCTTTAGATATAAGCACTCCCCTGAAAGTCTGACTCACCTTTGTGTCTTCAGCATAACCGTGCAGAATCACAGGCCAGACAGGATAGCTGAAGTGGGAACATTAGTGTTAGGGAAGGGTGGTTTTAATTGTTGTCCATGAGAAAGTCAGCTCTAAGAGCTAGCCATGACCCATTGCATCACTGTCTTGGGAATGGAGTCTTGTCCTAGAAGTGGGAAAGTCAGGAATTATGATTAGCCACTGGGAGAAGCTTCCTGGATGGAGAACCAGAGTAGGGAAGTTCCAAGTACCATTCTTTCTGTGCAGAAGAGATGACCCAATGGTTAAGAACATTGGCTAAGCCGGGCGGTGGTGGCGCACGCCTTTAATCCCAGCACTTGGGAGGCAGAGGCAGGCGGATCTCTGAGTTCGAGGCCAGCCTGGTCTACAAAGTGAGTTCCAGGACAGCCAAGACTACACAGAGAAACCCTGTCTCGAAAAACCAAAAAAAAAAAAAAAAAAGAACATTGGCTGCTCTTCCAGGGGACCCAGGCTCTATTCTCAGAATGCACAGACAGCTCATGACCCTCTGTAACCTCAGTTCCTCCTCTGGTGTCTGGCACTGCACAGACATGGTGTATGTTCATGCAGGTAAAACATGCATGCATAAAATAAAAGTATTAAGTAAAGACAGCTCTTCCCTCCCAAACAACACTGCTATACTTTCCTCACAGCCTAGCCATTGTCAGTTCTGTCCATTGACATTAGCCTGTGCATCTCTCATGCCAGGGCCTTTATTAAAACATCTTTCTGTCTCTGCTAGCACACAAAGCAAAGGAATAGGATCTTCATGCTCTTAACTTCCATGTTCATAGAACACACTGGCAAATACCCACAGAAGTTACATTCAAAGTGAGACTAGTATTTTATTATGACTGAGATGAAATAACAAAATGCTATAGGCAACAAAAATTATTTTCTCACTTCTATCAGATTAGAGTCTCACTCCCATGACCCATTGCGTCTTTAGAGACTTCATCCCCAAACTCAGCAAATCACTCAGTCACGCTTGGATGGTAATAGCTTCGGACAATGGCAGATCTGAATCTGAACCACAAGGTGGCGCTGCTACTCAACTCCTAAACCTTGTCAGACCCGTTTTTTTTTTTATTTATTTTATTTTATTTTTTTAATTTACATTCCAAATCACTGCATAAGAGATGTGATCTTTCACGAAGAAAATGTTTCTGTATTTAATCTGTGACATGCACTTCATACCGGAGACATCTGAAACTCTAAAATTATCTGTATAATATATTCAAGATTGAAAGATTGTCATGATCCAGTTTGTTCAGTACATACTTTCCAGATATATAATACGAAGGTCTGTTAAGATAGATGGGGAAGATAGTAAAACCACACTTACATGCATAAACAAAACTATAATTTATACAGTGGTTTATATAGGCACGGTAATGAGCTGACTTCTCCAGACATCTAGCCTCCACGGTGACTTGCATTATCTTAATGTCTAGGTTAAAGGAAAGCAAGAGTGAATTCCATCCAGCCTGATCTCTAGTACACTGGTCTGCAAGGAAACCCAGGGAGTAGATCTCTTGGCCTTCCTCATGAGAGCCACAGAGACTCCTTGGGCTTGGACACCTCCGCAAACATGGAACAATTACTGTTAAGAATGCCTATGGAGAAAGACAATGAGGTCCAGAAACTCGCATAAGTTTTCCTCCATTTATGTTGTGGTCAAACATCTAGTCACCTTTCTTCTACACTGGCTCCTGATGCTCTCTCTCTCTTGGCAGTAGAAGGCTTGTTACCCTGTCACAGCAGTTTCCTCACAGATTCAAGTTTGACTACAGTATCCAAGGAAAGGTCTGTGGCCTATTCCTTGTGCTAATTCACAATTCCTTTTGTCATGTGACTCGTGGGAAGGGCTTTGGAGATTTCTTGGAGCCGATGGATTTTAGATAAGGAACTATAAGCGCGAGCACTTCTCTTTCAGTTAAAATCGGCTCTAGCTAGCTGATGGCATTTGCTTGGTTTTGATCACCTCTCTTCCACCCTGTCACATCCGGAGTTTTATTTCTTTGCCTAATATCACAAAATTACATCTTATGCATATATATATATATATGCATTTACATGTAATTTTTTAAATTGCATTTTGTATATTACTAGTAGCTCATATTTATTTATTTATTTATTTATTTATTCTTTATTTACATTTTAAATAATTTCCCCTTTCCTGGTTCTCCCCCCCTCACCCCGAAAGTCCCAAAAGCCATATCCCCTCCTCCTGTTTTCCCAATCAGCCCCTTCCCGCTTCCCTGTCCTGGTATTCCCTTACACTGCTGCATCGAGCCTTTCCAGGACAAGGACCCTCTTCTCCCTTTGACGTCAAACAAGGCCATCCTCTGCTGCCTATGCATCTGGAGCCATGGTTAACATCACATGTACTATCTGGTTGATGGTTTTGTCCCTGGGAGCTCTTGGAGTACTGGTTGGCTCATATCCTTGTTCCTCCTATGGTGCTGCAAACCCCTTCAGCTCCTTGGACCCTTTCTCTAGTTTCCCCATTGGGGACCCTGTGCTCAGTTCAATGGCTGGCTGAGACTGTCCCCCTCAGTATTTGTCATGCACTAGCTGAACCTCCCAGATAACAGCTATATCCAGCTCCAGTCAGCAAGCACTTATGGACATCAATAATAGTGTCTCAGTTTTGTAACTGTATGTGGGATGGATCACTAGGTGGGGTAGTCTCAGGATGGTCTTCCCTCAGTCTCTGCTCCACACTTTGTCTCTGTATCTCCTTCTGTGGGTAATTTGTTCCCCCTTCTAAGAAGGACAAGAGTATCAATACTTGGTTCTTCCTTAATCTTGGGCATCATTTGATATGTGAATTGTGTCGTGGGTATTCCAAGCTTCTGGGCTAATAGCCACTTATCAGTGAGTGCATACTATGTGTGTTATTTTGTGATTGGAATACCTCACATAGGATGAGATTTTCCAGTTCCACCCATTTGCCTAAGAATTTCATGAATTCATTGTTATTAATAGCTGAGTAGTACTCCATTGTGTAAATATACCACATTTTCTGTATCCATTCCTCTGCTGAGGGACATCTGGGTTCTTTCCAGTTTCTGACTGTTACAAATAGAGCTGATATTAATATAGTGGAGCATGTGTCCTTATTACATGCTGGGGAATCCTCTGGCTTTATGCCCAGGAATGGTATAACAGGGTCCTCCAGGAGTGTCATGCCCAGTTTTCTGAGGAACTGCCAGACTGATTTCCAGAGTGGTTGTACCAGCTTGCAATCCCACCAGCAGTGGAGGAGTGTTCCTCTTTCTCCACATCCTCACCAACAACTGCTGTCTCCTGTGTTTTTGATTTTAGCTATTCTGACTGGTGTGAGGTGGAATCTCAGGGTTGTTTTGATTTGCATTTCCCTGATGACTAAGGATGTTGAACATTTCTTTAGGTGTTTCTCAGCCACTTGATATTCCTCAGGTGAAAATTCTTGGTTTAGCTCTGTATCCCATTTTTTAATAGGGTTATTTGGCTCTCTGGAGGCTAACTTCTCGAGTTCCTTGTATATATTAGATATTAACCCTCTGTCAGATATAGGATTGGTAAAGATCTTTTCTCTATTTGTTGGTTGCTGTTTTGTCCGATTGACAGTGTCCTTTACCTTACAGAAACTTTGTAATTTTATGAGGTCCCATTTGTCAATTCTTGATCTTAGAGCATAAGCTATTGGTGTTCTGTTCAGGAAATTTTCCCCTGTGCCCATGTGCTCAAGGCTCTTCCACAGTTTCTTTTCTATTAATTTCAGTGTGTCTGGTTTTATGTGGAGGTCCTTGATCCACTTGGACTTAAGCTTAGTACAAGGAGATAGGAATGGATCAATTTGCATTCTTTTGCATGCTGACCTCTAGTTGAACCAGCACCATTTGTTGAAAAGACTATCTTTTTTCCACTGGATGGTTTTAGCTCCTTTGTCAAAGATCAAGTGACCATAGGAGTGTGGATTCATATCTGGGTCTTCAATTCTGTTCCATTAATCTACCTACCTGTCACTGTACCAATACCATAGAGTTTTTAACACTATTGCTCTGTAATACTGCTTGAGGTCCGGGATACTGATTCCTCCAGAGGTTCTTTTACTGTTGAGAATAGTTTTAGCTATTCTGGGGCTTTTCTTATTCCAGATGAATTTGAGAATTGTACTTTCTTACTCTATGAAAAATTGAGTTGGGATTTTGATGGGGATTGCATTGAATCTGTATATTGCTTTTGGCAAGATGGTCAATGTTACTATATTAATCCTGCCAATCCATGAGCATGGCAGATTTTTCCATCTTCTGAGGTCTTCTTCAATTTCTTTCTTCAGAGACTTGAAGTTCTTGTCATACAGATCTTTCACTTGTTTGGTTAGAGTCACGCCAAGATACTTTATATGGTTTGTGGCTATCGTGAAGGGTATCATTTCTCTTACTTCTTTCTCAGCCTGCTTATCCTTTGAGTATAAGAAGGCTACTGACTTGCTTGAGTTGATTTTATATCTGGCCACTTTGCTGAAGTTGTTTATCAGCTGTAGAAGTTCTCTGGTGGAGTTTCTTGGGTCACTTAAGTATACTATCATATCATCTGCAAATAGTGATAATTTGATTTCTTCCTTTCCAATTTGTATCCCTTTGACCTCTTTTGTTGTCTAATTGCTCTAGCTAGAACTTCAAGACTTTATTGAATAAATATGGAGAGAGAGGGCAGCCTTATCTAGTCCCTGATTTTAGTGGGATTGCTTCAAGGTTCTCTCCATTTAGATTGATGTTAGCTACTGGCTTACTGTATATTGTTTTTACTATGTATAGGTATGGGCCTTGAGTTCCTGTTCTTTCCAAGACTTTTAACATGAAAGGATGTTGAGTTTTGTCAAATGCTTTTTCAGCATCTAATGAAATGACTATGTGGTTATTTTTGTTAGAGTTTGTTTATGTAGTGGATTACATTGATGGATTTCTGTATATTGAACCATCCCTGCATCCCTGGGATATAGCCCATTTGATCTTGGTGAATGATCATTTGGTTGTGTTCTTGGATTCGGTTAGCAAGAATTTTATTGAGTATTTTTGCATTGACAGCCATAAGGGAAATTGGTCTGAAGTTCTCTTTCTTTGTTGGATCTTTGTGTGGTTTTGGTATCAGCGAAATTGTGGCTTCATAGAACGAGTTGGGTAGTGTTCCTTCTGTTTCTATTTGTGCAATAGTTTGAAGAGTATTGGTGCTAGGTCTTTGAAGGTCTGAGAGAATTCTGCACTAAAGCCATCTGGTCCTGTGTTTTTTTTGATTGGGAGACTTTCAATGACCACTCCTATTTCTTTAGGGGTTATAGGACAGTTTAGATGGTCTATCTGATCCTGATTTAACTTTGGTATTTGGTATCTGTCTAGGAAATTGTCCATTTCTTCCAGATTTTCCAGTTGTGTTGAGTATAGGCTTTTGTAGTAGGATTTGATGATTTTTTGAATTTCCTCAGTTTCTGTTGTTATCTCTCCCTTTTCGTTTCTGATTTTGTTAATATGGATACTGTCTCTGTGCCCTCTGGTTAGTCTGGCTAAAGGTTTACCAATCTTGTTGATTTTCTCAAAGAACCAGCTCCTGGTTTTGTTGATTCTTTGTATAGTTCTTTTGGTTGATTTCAGCCCTGAGTTTGATCATTTCCTGCCTTCTACTCCTCTTGGGTATATTAGCTTCTTTCTGTTAAAGCTTTCAGTTGTGCTGTTAAGCTGCTAGTGTATGCTTTCTCCAGCTTTGTTTTGGAGGCACTCAGAGCTATGAGTTTTCCTCTTAGCACTGCTTTCATTGTGTTCCATAAATTTGGGTATGTTGTGCCTTCATTTTCATTTAATTCTAAAAAGTCTTTGATTTCTTTCCTTATTTTTTCCTTGACCAAGGTATCATTAAGTAGAGCATTGTTCAGCTTCCATGTGTATGTGGGCTTTCTGTTGTTTGTGTTGCTATTAAAGATCACCCTTATTCCATAGTGATCTGATAGGAGGCATGGGATTATTTCAATCTTATATCTGTTGAGGTTTGTTTTGTGACCAATTATATGGTCAATTTTGGAGAAGGTACCATGTGGTGCTAAGAAGAAGGTATATTCTTTTGATTTAGGATGAAATGTTCTATAGATATCTATTAAATCCATTTGGTCCAAAACTTCTGTTAGTTTCACTGTGTCCCTGTTTAGTTTGTGTTTCCCTGATCTGTCCATTGAGGAGAGTAGGTTGTTGAAGAAACCCACAATTATTGTGTGAAGGACAATGTGTGCTTTAAGCTTTAGTAGAATTTCTTTCATGAATGAGTGTGCCCTTGTATTTGGAGCATAGATGTTCAGAACTGAGAGTTCTTCTTGGTAGATATTTCCTTTGATGAGTATAAAGTATTCTTCTGTGTCTTTTTTGATGACTTTTGGTTGAAAGTTTATTTTATTGGGTAATAGAATGGCTACTCCAGTTTGTTTCCTGGGACCATTTGCTTGGAAAATTGTTTTCCAGCCTTTTACTCTGGGGGAGTGTTTTTCTTTGACACTGAGATGTGTTTCCTGTATGCAGCAAAATGTTGAGTCCTGTTTACATATCCAGTCTGTTAACCTATGTCTTTTTATTTGGGGAATTGCGTCCATTGGTGTTAAGAGATATTAAGGAATAGTGACTGTTTGCTTCCTGTTATTTTTGATGTAACTTTTATGTTTTTGTAGTTATCTTCTTTTGGATTTGTTGAAAGAAACTAAATTTCTTGCTTTTACTAGTGTATAGTTTCCCTCCATTTGCTCGTGTTTTCCATTCATTATCCTTTGAAGGGCTGGATTTGTGGAAAGATACTGTGTAAATTCATTTTTTTTTCATGGAATACCTTGGTGATTGAGAGATTTGCTGGATGTAGCAGCCTAGGTTGGTATTTGTGTTCCCTTAGGGTCTGTATCACATCTGCCCAGGCTCTTCTGGCTTTCATAGTCTCTGGTGAGAAGTCTGGTGCTATTCTCAAAGGTCTACATTTATATGTTACTTGACCTTTTTCTCTTACTGCTTTTAATATTCTTTCTTTGTTTAGTGTACTTGGTGTTTTGATTATTATGTGTCGGGAGGAGTTTCTGTCCTGGTCCAGTCTGTTTGGAGTTCTGTAGGCTTCTTGTATGTTCATGGGCAACTCTTTCTTTAGGGAAGTTTTCTTCTATAATTTTGTTGAAGATATTTGCTGGCCCTTCAAGTTGTAAATCCTCACTCTCTTCTATACCTATAATCCTTAGGTTTGGTCTTATTGAGTCCTGGATTTTCTGGATGTTTTGGGACAAGAGCTTTTTGCATTTTTCACTTTCTTTGACTGTTGAGTCAATGCTTTCTATTGCATCTTCTGCATCTGAGATTCTCTCTTCTATCTCTTGTATTCTGTTGTTGATGCTTGTATCCATGACTCCTGACTTCTTTCCTAGGTTTTCTATATCCAAAGTGTTTCCCTTTGTGATTTCTTTATTGTTTCTACCTCCATTTTTAGATCCTCGATGGTTTTGTTCAATTCCTTCACCTGTTTTGTTGTGTTTTCCTGTAGTTCTCAATCACCATAGATGGAGAAACCAATATATTCCATGATAAAGCCAATTTTACACAATATCTGCCCACAAATATAGCCCTACAAAGGCTAATAGATGGAAAACACCAACACAAGGAAGGAAACTACACCCTAGAAAAAGCAAGAAAGTAATCTTCTTCCAACAAATCCAAAAAATGATACCCACACAAACATAAAAATAACATCAAAAATAACAAGAAGCAACAATCACTATTTCATAATATCTCTTAACATCAATGGACTCAATTCCCCAATAAAAAGAAATAGACTTACAGATATATTTTTCATGTAAATCTTCAATTTTATCAGAAAATATTTGTAATTTCTCTTTCAATTAATTTAGTAATGTTTTTTAATGTCTACCATTTCATCTACATCATTTTTCATGATAATCCTCAATTTTAACATGTTTTTCTATATATTTCTTCTATTTTATCAGAAATGATTTCCATTTAAATCTCTGAATTTATTACAAAATGTTTTTAATTCCACCTCCAATTAATTTAGAAAGGTTTTTATATCTACCATTTTATCTGTATAATTTTCCATAAAATAGTCAATTTTAATGTATTTGTCAATATATTTCCTGAATTTTATAAGAAATATTTGCCATGTAAATCTTCAAGTTACCTGAAAATGTTTATAATTCCACTTTCAATCAATTTAGAATTATTTTTATGCCTTCCATTTTATCTGTATAATTTCCATGATAATCTTCAATTTCAACATGTTTTTCTATATATTTCTTAAATTTTATCAGAAATATTTTCCATGTAAATCTTCAACTTTATCAGAAAATGTTTATAATTCCACTTTCAAACAACCTTAGGAATACTTTTATGCCTACCATTATTATATCTATATAAAATTTTCCATGATAATCTTCAATTTTAACATGTTTTCTACATTTTTCTACAATTTTATCAGAAATATTTTCCACGTAATCTTCAATTCTATAATAAAATGATTCTATTTCATTTTTCAATTAATTTAGCAATGCTTTTATGTCTACCTCTTTACTATTTAATTTTCTATGAAAATTATGAATTTTAACATGTTTTTCTATATATCTCTTCTATTTTATTAAAAATATTATCCACGTAAATCTTCGATTTTATCATAAAATATTTTTACTTCCTTGTTCAAAAAAATTATATTTTACATATATCAAAAAAAGTTTTAAAAAAAAGACATAGGAGGGAACCAGGTTACCTCTGCAGTCTACCAAATAATAATAATAATAATAATAATAATAATAATAATAATAATAAAAAGTATTAAGCCCAGTGTCTGAATGGTGGATGACCCTTGCTCATTCTCAAAAACTAAATATAGCTAGAGACACAAAATTAGAATCTACACCTGTTAAGGATGTTTATCAACAGTACCCATAGAATTACAGATCAGATTTGTTGTGACAAGACCCTTTGACAACAAAACATGTGACCTTAGGTTAGTACAAACATGAGAAGTCTTTACAGCAGACTCAAAAAACAGCCTGAGCATGACACAAAATTAGAAGGTGAAGTGAAAAGTGGTGATCAAGGAGAAGCCAATGAGAATTATGAGAATTAGAACAGTACCTAGAAATAGTACCTAGACCACTACCCAAAAATAGTACCTAGAAACAGGAAAAAAAAATGTTGGCTATTACTATCACTTTGTTCTGTACTATGCCCACAACTTTAATTTTATGATTCTGGATACTGATAAATTAAAAGTCAACACGTAAGTACTCCTGAAAAGCCAGTTATTTCAATGTAACTATTCAAAATGCAGTAGACAGGCTAAGGGCAATGCTGGATTGCTTCGGCTGGTTTTTAACTGTGTTGTGTTCTTTCTATAAGCTCCACGGCTTCCCTAATCTGTGTATAAGGGAAATTCAAAGCAGACAATTGAGCTTAGAATTCACTTCTGGTTCAAACGAGGTGTGATCCTTCAATTACCCAATGCCTTGGATTCATTCAAGAAGTACTTACTCGACTTCAGAGCATTCTAACATTGTGCAACAAGGTAAGTTCAAAGTTCCTGGAAACAAAAATTTAAGAAAAATGCATAGCACCCATAGTGTTGCTCTTCAATGTCCTACTGTACTAGAGTAACGATCAGCAATGATCTTAGTTATGCTCCAGAGGAGTGTGAAATGAGAAGCATCTTAGGACACTGTTATTTGATGATTAGACCATGTCTGGAGAACTCAGTGTTTTTCCAAGATCGCAATGACCAGTCTTATGTTTTTGTCTGGCTCCTCTGATCACCTGCCGTTATTTTGCTTATATTGTTTATACTGACCTGTTATACCAAACCACAACATCTATTCTGCAAGAACTGTTACAAATAAAAGAAGTTGTAGATTTTTGTGTAGACTGCATATGTTTGTTCACATATGTGAAGGTTTATTGTGTACAGGTACACATGTGTGCTTGTGCATGTAGTGGCCAAAAGAAAGTTTCAGGTGTTTTCCTTAGAAAATAAGTTGTCCACACATAGTTCTGAAGACAGAATCTCATCACGCATTGTCTGGAAGCTCACCATGTAGGCTACCTTGCTAGCCAGTAAGCCCTAGGGATCAGCCAATGCCACTTTTGCTGCACTGGAAAGGCCAGTGACCAGTGTGTCCTGCTTTTCTTATGTAAAATCCTGGGAAAACTCAGACAGTTCATTTATCTCCCCAGTCCTGTATGGATCCTGATGTCAAATATAACCAGTGAGAAAAGAAAATTATTATAATTTAATGATATTGATTAAATGCAAGTTCCTAAAGTGTCCATTTTATGATGTTAGCTCACTGAATTCACCACCATTATGTAAATTAGACAGGGGAGATCAGACAGAGATTTTCATAAATTATATTTTCAGATTACACACAGTTCTAATGCTTGACAATACATGTGCTGTCTGTGCTGAAAGGCATGAAACATTTGGTTTCAATTTTCAAAAAATGAGAGTTGTTTACTTTCAAAAGACCTGATAAAGAAATACTGCAAACCATATAATTTGATGATTCCCAAAGACAGGGAGAAGGAGAAAAGGGAGGCTGTTGGAACTGCTGGCTAAGATTAATCTATCTATGTTTCATGATCTTTCTAAATAACATACTTTCAACCATGCAAAACCTGCCAAAAAAAAAAAAAACCTATTCTAATCTAATCAGAAAACAGCACAAATTTAAATCTCTCACAGTGCATTTGTTTTTCTGGATGCACATTTACTATCACAAACTATTTTTTTTTGTCAATCTATTTTTTTTATTGAATATATTCTTCATTTACATTTCAAATATTATACCACTTCCTGGTTTCCCCCCTCCCCAAAAACCCCCAACCCATCCTCCCACCCCCTGCCTCCAAGAATATGCTCCTCCATCCAACCCACTCCCACGACCCCCACTGGATTTCCCAATGCTGGGGCCTCTATTAAGCCTTCACTGGACAAAGGATATCTCCTCCCACTGATGCCCAACAAGGCATTCCTCGGCCACTCATTTGGCTGGAACCATATATACCCATTGGTTAATGGCTTAGTCCCTGGGAGCCCTGGGGCATCTGGTTGGACAACATCGTATTTCTTTCCATGGGGCTGTACCTCTCCGACTCCTCCAGTCTGCCCTCCAACTCCTCCATTGTGAACCCCGCGCTCAGTCCAATGGTTGGCTGCTATCTGTAAGGCTCTGGCAGGGCCCCTCCAAAAGACAACCATAACAAGCTCCTTACAGTACGCACTTCTTGTCATCCATAGTAGTTTTGGGGTTTAGTGACTGTTTATAGGACGAATCCCCAGGTAGGACAGTCTCCAGGTGGCCTTTCCTTCAGTCTCTGCTCCACACTTTGTCTCCATAGTTATTCCTGTGAATGTTTTGTTCCCTTTATCAGAGAAACCAAAGCAACCCTACTTTGGTCTTCTTTCTTCTTGAGCTTCATGTGGTCTGTGAATTGTAACTGGTTTATTTAGAGCTTTTGGGCTAATATCCACTTATCTCTGAGTGCATACCATGTGTGTTCTTTTGTAATTGGGTTACCTCACTCAGGATGACACTTTCTAGTTCCATCCATTTGCCTAAGAATTTCATGAAGTCATTGTTTTTAGTAGTTGAATAGTACGCCATTGTGTATAAATACCACAATTTCTATATCCAATCCTCTGTTGAAGGACATCTGGGTTCTTTCCAGCTTCTGGCTATTATAAATAAGGCTGCTATGAACATAGTGGAGCATGTGCCCTTATTACATGTTAGAGCATCTTCTGGGTATATGCCCAGGAGTAGTATAGCTGGGTCCTCAGGTAATACTATGTTCAATTTTCTGAGGAACCGCCAAACTGATTTCCAAAGTGGTTTTCCCAGCTTGCAATCTCACCAGCAATGGAGAAGTGTTCTTCTTTCTCCACATCCTCTCCAGCATCTGCTGTCCCCTGAGTTTTTCATCTTAGTCATTGTGACTAGTGTGAGGTGGAATATCAGGGTTGTTTTGATTTGCATTTCCCTGATAACTAAGGATGCTGAACAGTTCTTTAAATTTTTCAGAGCCATTCAAGGTTCCTCAATTGAAAATTCCCTGTTTAGCTCTATACCCCATTTTTTCATAGGGTTATTTGACACTCTGGAGTCTAATTTCTTGAGTTCTTTGTATACACTGAATATTAGCCCTCTATCAGATGTAGGATTGGTAAAGATCTTTTCCAAATCTATTGGTTGCTGTATTGTCCTATTGACAGAAGCTTTCAGTTTGATGAGGTCCCATTTGTCAATTCTTGTTCTTAGAGCAGAGGCCATTGGTGATCTATTCAAGAAAATTTCCCCTGTGCCCATGTGTTCAAGGTTCTTCCACACTTTCTCCTCTGTAAGCTTCAGTGTATCTGGTTTTATGTGGAGGTCTTGATGCACTTGGACTTGAACTTTTTACAAGGAGATAAGAACGGGTAGATTTGGGAGAGAGCGCACCTGCACAGGGAGGGAGCATACCAGCCTCCCCTTGGTGACCTTTGCTCCAGGGATCAACTGTGCTGAGCATCCAGGTAGCCAGGGACTCCCCAATATAACATCGCTAGGGACAGAGCCTGTTGGGCTTCCATCTGCGCCCAAAAGCGGGGCAGCTCTGTGGTCGTCTGGGCGCCAGTTCTGCTGTGGGTCATCTGCCCTGCAGAGTGATCTGCGCCAAGAGGGTGCACAGTGCAATCCACCATCTTTGCTCCAGCAACAGGGCAATTGGAACCTCCAGGCACAGGGACAATCAAGCATAATATCGCTTGGGACTCAGCCAGCTTATGTGCTCCCTGCTCCCAAGAGCTGGGCAGATCTGTGGACACCTATGTGATAGCTCTGCTGTAGGACATCTGCCCTGCAGAGGGATGCACACTGGGAGAGAGCGCACCCGCACAGGGAGGGAGAGCACCAGTCTCCCCTTGGTGACCTCTGCTCCGGGGATGACTAGGCTGACCCTTTGGATGTGCAGGGATTCCCCAATATAACATCACTTGGGGCAAGGCACATTAGGGTTCCAAAGTCACTCAGGAGCAGGGCAGGCCCCAGCAATCGGTGCCAGGGGAATCCCGGTAATGGGGAGGGGGGGACAGAAATAGCCTTGCAGGCTCACAGGAGGTCCAACCAACAGCCAGTGACAGCAGGACCAACTAACACCAGAGGTAACCAGATGGCAAAAGGCAAATGTAGGAACGTTACTAACAGAAATCAAGGCAATATGGCACCATCCGAACCCAACTCTCCAACAGCAGCAAGTCCTGGATACCCCATCACACCCGAAAGACAACATCTGGATTTAAAATCACTTCTCATGATGCTATTAGAGGACTTCAAGGAGGACACAAATAAATCTCATAAAGAAATCAGGAGAACATGAATCAACGGGTAGAAGCCCTTACAAAGGAAACACAAAAATTGCTTAGAGACATGCAGGAGAATATGGGTCAACTGATGGAGGCCCATAAGGAGGCAACACAAAAATCGCTTAAAGAAATGCAGAAGAATAAGGGTCAACAGATGGAGGTCCATAGGGAGGCAACACAAAAATTGATTAAAGAAATGAATCAACAGGTAGATGCCCTAACAAAGGAAACACAAGAAACACTTAAAGAAATGCAGGAGAATATGGATCAACAGATGGAAGCCCATGAGGAGGAAACACAAAACTTGCTTAGAGAAATACAGGAGAACTTAAGTCAACTGGCAGAAATCCTGGAAGAGGAAATGCAAAAATATCTTAAAGAAATACAGGAAAATACAAACAAACAAGTGAAGGATCTGAGCAAATCGATCCAGGATCTAAAAAAGGAAGTACAAACAACTTAGAAATCACAAAGGGAGAAAACTTTGGAGATAGAAAACCTTGGGAAGAAATCAAAAATCACAGATGCAAACATCAACAATAGAATACGAGAGATTGAAGAAACTCGGGTGCTGAAGATACCACAGAAAGCATCCAACAACAGTCAAAGAAAATGCAAAATGCAAAAAAACGTGTAATCCAAAAGATCCAGGAAATCCAGGACACAATGAGAAGACCAAATCTAAGGATTATAGGTATACATGAGAGTGAAGATTTGCAACTTAAAGGGCCAGTAAATATCTTCAACAAAATTATGGAGGAAAACTTCCCTAACCTAAAGAGAGAGATGCCGATGAACATACAAGAAGCCTACAGAACTCTAAACAGACTGGACCAGAACAGAAATACCTCCCGTCACATAATAATCAACTCCAAATGTACTAAACAAAGAATATTAAAAGCAGTAAGAGAAAAAGGACAAGTAACATATAAAGGAAGACCTATCCGAATCATATCAGACTTCTGACCAGAGACTGTGAAAGCCAGAAGATCCTGGGCAGATCTCATGCAGACTCTAAGGGAAAACAAATGCCAGTCCAGAGTACTATATCCAGCAAAACTCTCAATCACGATAGATGGAGAGACCAAGATATTCCATGATAAAACCAAATTTACACAATATCTTTCCACAAACTCAGCCCTACAAAGGATAATAGGTGGAAACCGCCAATACAAGGAGAGAAACTACACCCTGGAAAAAACGAGATAGTAACCTTCTTGCATCAAACCCAAAAGTAGATAACCACACAAACAGAAAGATAGCATCAAGAATAGCAGGTGGCAATAATCACTATTCCTTAATTTCTCTTAATATCAATAGTCTCAATTCCCCAATAAAAAGACATAGACTAACAAACTGGATACGTAAACAGGACCCAGCATTTTGCTGCGTGCAGGAAACGCACCTCAGAGTAAAAGGCTGGAAACAAGTGTACAAGAAAATGGTCCCAGGAAACGAGCCGGAGTAGCCATCCTAAAATCAGATAAAATTGACTTTCAACCTAAAGTCATCAAAAAAGACACAGAAGGACACTACATACTGATCAAAGGAAAAATCCACCAAGAAGAACTCTCAATTCTGAATAGCTATGCTCCAAATGCAAGGGCACCCTCATTCATAAAAGAAACTTTACTAAATCTCAAAGCACACATCGCACCTCACACAATAATAGTGAGTGACTTCAACACCCCACTCTCTGAAATGGATCATTCAGAAAAGCAGAAACTAAAAAGGGACACAGTGAATCTAATTGAGGCCTTGGGCCAAATAGAACTAAAGATATATATAGAGAGAACATTTCATAATAAAGCAAAAGAATACACCTTCTTCTCAGCACCTCATGGTACCTTCTCCAAAATCGACCATATAATTGGTCACAAAACAGACCTCAACAGATATAAGAAGATCTAACTATCCCATGCCTCCTATCAGATCACTATGGAATAAGGGTGGTCTTCAATAACAACAAAAAAAAAACAGCTAACCCACTTACATGTGGAAGCTGAACAATGCTCTATGCAATGATACCTTGATCAAGGAGGAAATAAAGAAATCAAAGACTTTAAAATTTAATGAAAATGTAGGTACAACATACCTTAATTTATGGGACACAATGAAAGCAGTGCTAAGAGGAAAATTCATAGCTCTGACTGCCTCCAAAAAGAAACGGGAGAGAGCATACACTAGCAGCTTAATGGCACACCTGAAAGCCCTGGAACAAAAAGAAGCAAACACACCAAGAGGAGTAGAAGGCAGGAAATCATCAAACTCAGGGCTGAAATCAATCAAATAGAAACAAATAAAACCATACAAAGAACCAACAAAACGAGGAGTTGGTTCTTTGAGAAAATCAACAAGATAGATAAGCCCTTAGCCAGATTAGCCAGAGGGCACAGAGACAGTATCCAAATTAACAAAATCAGAAACAAAAAGGGAGAGATAACAACAGAAACTGAGGAAATTCAAAAAATCATCAGATCCTACTACAAAAGCCTGTATTCAACACAACTAGAAAATCCAAAGGAAATGGACAATTTCCTTGACAGACACCAAATACCAAAATTAAATCAGGATCAAATAGACCATCTAAACTGTCCTATAACCCCTAAAGAAATAGAAGTGGTCATTGGAAGTCTTCCAACCAAAAAAAGCACAGGTCCAGATGGTTTTAGTGCAGAATTCTATCAGACCTTCAAAGAAGACCTAACACCAATACTCTTCAAACTATTCCACAAAATAGAAACAAAAGGAGCACTACCCAACTCGTTCTATGAAGCTACAATTACGATAATACCAAAATCACACAAAGATTCGACAAAGAAAGAGAATCTCAGGTCAATCTCTCTTATGACTATCGATGCAAAAATACTCAATAAAATTCTTGCCAACCGAATCCAAGAACACATCAAAACAATCATTCACTACGATCAAGTAGGCTTCATCCCAGGGATGCAGGGATGGTTCAATATAAGGAAATCCATCAATGTAATCCACTACATAAACAATCTCAAAGGAAAAAAACCACATGGTCATCTCATTAGATGCTGAGAAAGCATTTGACAAAATTCAGCATCCTTTCATGCTAAAGGTCTTGAAAAGATCAGTAATTCAAGGCCCATATCTAAACATAGTAAAAGCAATTTATAGCAAACCGGTAGCCAGCATCAATCTAAATGGAGAGAAACTTGAAGCAATCTCACTAAAATCAGGGACTAGACAAGGCTGCCCTCTCTCTCCATATCTTTTCAATATAGTACTTGAAGTTCTAGCTAGAGCAATTAGACAACAAAAAGAGGTCAAACGGATACAAATTGGAAAGGAAGAAGTCAAACTATCACTATTTGCAGACGATATGATAGTATACTTAAGCGACCCAAAGAACTCCACCAGAGAACTCCTACAGCTGATAAACGACTTCAGCAAAGTGGCCGGATATAAAATCAACTCAAGTAAGTCAGTAGCCTTCCTATACGCAAAGGATAAGCAGGCTGAGAAACAAGTAAGAGAAATGATACCCTTCACGACAGCCACAAACCATATAAAGTATCTTGGCATGACTCTAACCAAACAAGTGAAAGATCTGTATGACAAGAACTTCAAGTCTCTGAAGAAAGAAATTGAAGAAGACCTCAGAAGATGGAAAAATCTTCCATGCTCATGGATTGGCAGGATTAATATAGTAAAAATGAGCATCTTACCAAAAGTAATATAAAGATTCAATGCAATCCCCATCAAAATCCCAACTCAATTCTTCATAGAGTTAGAAAGAGCAATTCAAAAATTCATCTGGAATAACAGAAAACCCAGAATAGCTAAAACTATTCTCAAGAGTAAAAGAACCTCTGGGGGAATCAGTATCCTGGACCTCAAGCTGTACTACAGAGCAATAGTGTTAAAACCCGCATGGTATTGGTACAGTGACAGGCATGTAGATCAATGGAACAGAATTGAAGACCCAGAAATGAATCCACACTCTTATGGTCACTTGATCTTTGACAAAGGAGCTAAAACCATCCAGTGGAAAAAAGATAGCCTTTTCAACAAATGGTGCTGGCTCAACTGGAGGTCAACATGCAGAAGAATGCAAATTGACCCATTCTTATCTCCTTGCACTAAGCTCAATTCCAAGTGGATCAAGGATCTCCACATAAAACCAGACACACTGAAACTAATAGAAAGGAAACTAGGGAAGAACCTTGAACATATGGGCACAGGGGAGAATTTCCTGAACAGAACTCCAATAGCTTATGCTCTAAGATCAACAATAGACAAATGGGACCTCATTAAATTACAAAGTTTTTGCAAGGCAAAAGACACTGTCAAAAAGACAAAGCGGCAACCAACTAACTGGGAAATGATCTTTACCAACCTTACATCCGACAGAGGGCTAATATCCAATATATACAAAGAACTCAAGAAGTTAAACTCCAGAGAGGCAAGTAACCCTATTAAAAAATGGGGTACAGAGCTAAACAAAGAGTTCTCACCTGAAGAATATCTAATGGCTGAGAAGCACCTAAAGAGATGTTCATCATCCTTAGTCATTAGGGAAATGCAAATCAAAACAACCCTGAGATTCCATCTCACACCAGTCAGGATGGCTAAGATCAAAAACACATGAGACAGAAGTTGTTGGCGAGGATGTGGAGAAAGAGGAACACTCCTCCACTGCTGGTGGAATTGCAAGCTGGTACAACCACTCTGGAAAGCAGTCTGGCGGTTCCTCCGAAAACTGGGCATGACACTCCCTGAGGATTCTGCTATACCACTCCTGGGCATATACCCAGAGGCTTTACCTGCATGCAATAAGGACACATGCTGCACTATGTTCATAGCAGCCTTATTTATAATAGACAGAAGCTGGAAAGAACCCAAATGTCCCTCAATGGAGGAATGGATTCAGAAGATGTGGTATATCTACACAATGGAATACTACTCTGCAATTAAAAACAATGAATTCACGAAATTCCTAGGCAAATGGTCAGAACTTGAAAATATCATCCTTAGTGAGGTAACCCAATCACAAAAGAACACACATGGTATGCAGTCACTGATAAGGAGATATTAACCCAGAATCTCGGAATACCCTAGACACAATTCGCATATCAATAGATTTCTAAGAAGATGGAAGGAGAGATCCCTGGTCCTGGAAAGACTGGATGCAGGGGAACGCCAGTACAGAGAAACGAGAGGCGGTTGAATGGAGAAAAGAGGGAGGGAAGGGGGCTTATGGGACTTTCGGGGAGGGAGGAAGCGGGAAAGGGGAAATGATTTGGAATGTAAATTAAAAAATAAAATAAAATAAAAGAATCTACAGTTCTACACTATAGTAAGAAAGCATTCCTCCCGGAGGCATCTGCCCACTGATTCCAGAGGTATGCAGGAGTTGGATGTGAGCCAGCGTTGTTGGGACGCTAGAATTTAAAAATTAATCAGGAACAAAAAAAAAAATTCTTGCCAACCGAATCCAAGAACACATCAAAATGATCACCGGTAGCCAGCATCAATCTAAATGGAAAGAAACTTGAAGCAATCCCACTAAAATCAGGGACTAAAGCCGGGCAGTGGTGGCGCATGCCTTTAGTTCCAGCACTTGGGAGGCAGAGGCAGGCGGATTTCTGAGTTCGAGGACAGCCTGGTCTACAGAGTGAGTTCCAGTACAGCCAGGGCTACACAGAGAAACCCTGTCTCAAAAAAAACCAAAATAAATAAATAAAAAATAAAATCAGGGACTAGACAAGGCTGCCCTCTCTCTCCATATCTTTTCAGTATAGTACTTGAAGTTCTAGCTAGAGCAATTAGACAACAAAAGGAGGTCAAAGGGACACAAATTGGAAAGGAAGAAGTCAAATTATCACTATTTGCAGCTGATATGATACTATACTTAAGCGACCCAAATAACTCCACCAGAGAACTCCTACAGCTGAAAAACGACTTCAGCAAAGTGGCCGGATATAAAATCAACTCAAGCAAGTCAGTAGCCTTCCTATACTCAAAGGATAAGCAGGACGAGAAAAATAAGGGAAATGATACCCTTCACGATAGCCACAAACCATATAAAGTATCTTGGTGTGACTCTAACCAAACAAATGAAAGATCTGTATGACAAGAACTTCAAGTCTCTGAAGAAAGAAATTGAAGAAGACCTCAGAAGATGGAAAATCTGCCATGTTCATGGATTGGCAGGAGTAATACAGTAAAAATGACCATCTTGCCAAAAGCAATATACAGATTCAATGCACTCCCCATCAAAATCCCAACTCAATTCTTCATAGAGTTAGAGCAATTCAAAAATTCATCTGGAATACAGAAAGCCCAGAATAGCTAAAACTATTCTCAAGAGTAAAGGAACTTCTGGGGGAATCAGTATCCTGGACCTCAAGCTGTACTACAGAGCAATAGTGTTAAAAATGCATGGTATTGGTACAGTGACAGGCATGTAGATCAATGGCACAGAATTGAAGACCCAGAAATGAATTCACACTCCTATGGTCACTTGATCTTTGACAAAGGAGCTAAAACCATCCAGTGGAAAAAAGATAGCCTTTTCAACAAATGGTGCTGGTTCAACTGGAGGTCAACATGCAGAAGAATACAAATTGACCCATTCTTATCTCCTTGCACTAAGCTCAATTCCAAGTGGATTAAGGACCTTCACATAAAACCAGACACACTGAAACTAATAGAAAGGAAACTATGGAAGAACCTTGAACGTATGGGCACAGGGGAGAATTTCCTGAATAGAATTCCAATAGCTTTTGCTCTAAGATCAAGAACTGACAAATGGGACCTCATAAAATTACAAAGTTTCTGTAAGGCAAAGGACACTGTCAAAAGACAAAGTGGCAACCAGCAAACTGGGAAATAATCTTTACCAACCCTACATCCGACAGAGAGCTAATATGCAATATATACAAAGAACTCAAAAAGTTAAACTCCAGAGAGGCAAGTAACCCTATTTAAAAACGGGGCACAGAGCTAAACAAAGAGTTCTCACCTGAAGAACATCTAATGGCTGAGAAACACCTAAAGAGACGTTCATCATCCTTAGCCATTAGGGAAATGCAAATCAAAACAACCCTGAGATTCCATCTCACACCAGTCAGAATGGCTAAGATCAAAACTGAGACAGCAGTTGTTGGCGAGGATGTGGAGAAAGAGGAACACTCCTCCACTGCTGGTGGAATTGCAAGCTGGTACAACCACTCTGGAAAGCAGTCTGGCGGCTCCTCCGAAAACTGGGCATGACACTCCCGGAGGATCCAGCTATACCACTCCTGGGCATATACCCAGAGGCTTCCCCTGCATGCAATAAGGACACATGCTCCACTATGTTCATAGCTTCCTTATTTATAACAGCCAGAAGTTGGAAAGAACCCAGATGTCCCTCAATGGAGGAATGGATTCAGAAGATGTGGTATATTTACACAAGGGAATACTACTCTGCAATTAAAAACAATGAATTCACGAAATTCTTCGGCAAATGGTCAGAACTTGAAATTATCATCCTTAGTGAGGTAACCCAATCACAAAAGAACACACATGGTATGCAGTCACTGATAAGGGGATATTAACCCAGAATCTCAGAATACCCAAGACACTATTCACATATCAATAGATGTCCAAGCAGGGCGGTGGTGGCGCACGCCTTTAATCCCAGCACTTGGGAGGCAGAGGCAGGCGGATTTCTGAGTTCGAGGCCAGCCTGGTCTACAAAGTGAGTTCCAGGACAGCCAAGGCTACACAGAGAAACCCTGTCTCGAAAAACCAAAAAAAAAAAAAAAAAAAAAAATAGATGTCCAAGAAGGTGGAAGGAGAAACCCTTGGTCCTGGAAAGACTGGATGTAAGGGAATGCCAGGACAGAGAAGCAAGAGGAAGTTGAATGAGGAACAGAGGAAGGGAAGGGACTTTCAGTGAGGGAGGAAACGGGAAAGGGGAAATCATTTGGAATGTAAATTTAAAAAACTTAGAAAATAATAATAATAATAATAATAATTAATAAAAAGAATGGGTCGATTTATGTTTTTCTGCATGCTGACCTCCACTTGATCCAGCACCATTTGTTTAAAATGTTGTCTTTTTTCCACTGGATGTTTTTAGCTCCTTTGTCAAATATCAAGTGACCATAGGTGTGTGGGTTCATATCTGGGTCTTCAATTCCATTCCATTGATCTTCCTGCCTGTCTCATGCCAATACCATACAGTTTTTATCACTATTGCTTTGTAGTAAAGCTTGAGGTCAGGGATGGTGATTCTCCCAGCAGATCTTTTGTTTTGGAGAATAGTTTTTGCTATCCCAGGTTTTCTGTTATTCCAAATGAATTTGCAGATTGCTCTTTCTAGCTCTATGAAGAATTGAGTAGGAATTTTGATGGGGATTGCATTGACTCTGTAGATTGCATTCGGCAAAATGGCCCTTTTTACTATATTAATTCTGACAATACATGAGCATGGGAGATCCTTCCATCTTCTGAGATCTCTACGATTTCTTTCTTCAGAGGCTTGAAGTTCTTGTCATACAGATGTTTCGCTTGCTTGGTTAGAGTCACAGCAAGTTATGTAATATTGTTTGTGACTATTGTGAAGGGTGTCGTTTCTCTAATTTCTTTCTCAGCTTGTTTATCATTTGAGTAGAGGATTTGTTTGAGTTAATTTTATATCCAGCCACTTGCTGAAGTTGTTTATCAGTTTTACGCATTCTCTGGTGGAATTTTTGGAGTCACTTAAGTATACGATCAAATCATCTGTAAATAGTGATTCTTTGACTTCTTCCCTTCCAATTTGTATTCTTTTGATTTCCTTTTGTTTTCTAATCACTCTGCCTAGGACTACGAGTACTATATTGAATAGATAGGGAGAGAGTGGGCAGCCGTGTCTGGTCCACGATTTTAGTGGGATTGCTTCAAATTTCTCTCCATTTAGTTTGATGTTAGCTACCAGTTTACAGTATATTACTTTCACTATGTTTAGGTATGAGCCTTGAATTCCTGATCTCTCCAACATTTTTATCATGAAGGAATGCTGAATTTTGTCAAAAGTTTTTTCAGCATCTAATGAAATGACCATGTGTTTTTTTTTTTTCCTTTGAGTTTGTTTATGTAATATATTACATTGATGGATTTCCATATATAGAACCATCCCTACATTCCTGGGATGAAGCCTACTTGATCGTGGTGGATTATTGTTTGAGGCATTCTTGGATTCAGTTGGCCAGAATTTTGTTGAGAATTTTTGCATCAATGTTCATAAGAGAAATTGGTCTGAAGTTCTCTTTCCTTGTTTGTTCTTTGTTTGATTTGTGTATAAGCATTATTGTGGCTTAAGAATAAATTGGGTAGTGTTCCTTGAGTTTCTGTTTTGTAGAATATCTGTTTTATATTCTGTTTTTTGAAGAGTATCATTATTAGCTCTTCTTTGAAGATCTGATAGAATTCCCCCACTAAATCCATCTGGTTCTGGACTTTTTGTTGTTGTTGTTGGGAGACTATTAACAACTGCTTCTATTTCCTCAGGACTTATGGGACTATTTAGATGGTTTATCTGATACTGTTTTAATGTTGGCACCTGGTATGTATCTAGAATATTGTCCATTTCTTACAGCTTTTCCAATTTTCTTGAGTATAAGCTCTTGTAGTAGGATCTGATTAGTTTTTGAATTTCCACAGTTTCTGTTGTTATGTCTCCCTTGTCATTTCTGATTTTATTAATTGGGGCAGTGCCTCTGAGCCCTCTGGTTAGTCTGGCTAAGGGTTTATCTATCTTGTTGATTTTTTTCAAAGAACCAGCTCCCGGGTTTTTTGATTCTTTGAATGGTTCTTTTTGTTTCTATTTGGTTGGTTTCAGCCCTGAGTTTGATTATTTCCTGCTGTCTACTCTTCTTGGGTGTATTTGCTTCTCTTTGTTCTAGAGCTTTCAGGTATGTTGTCAAGCTGCTAGTGTATCCTCTCTCCCATTTCTTTTTGGAGACAATTACAGCTATGAGTTTTCCTCTTAGCACTGCTTTCATTGTGTCCCATTAAGTTTTGGTATGATGTGTCCACATTTTCATTAAATTCTAAAAAGTCTTTAATTTCTTTCTTTATTTCTTCCTTGACCAAGATATCATTGAGTAGAGCACTGTTCATCGTCCAAGTGTCGGTATGTTTTCTGTTGTTTTTGTTTGAACTCAAGACTAGCCTTAGGCAATGGTGATCTGATAGGGTGCATGGAATAACAATTTCTATATCTGTTGAGGCCTGTTTTGTGACCAATTAATTATATAGTCAATTTTGGAAAAAGTACCATGAGGTGCTAAGAAGAAGGTATATTCTTTTGCTTGAGGATGGAATGTTCTATAAATATCTGTTAGATCCATTTGGTCCATAACTTAAGTTAGTTTCACTGTGTCTCTGCTTAGTTTCTGTTTCCATGATTTGTCCATTGTTGAGAGTGGGGTGTTGAAGTCTCCCACTATAATTGTGTGGGGTGCAATGTGTGCATTGAGCTTTAGTAAAGTTTCTTTTAAGAATGTGGGTACCCTTGCATTTGGAGCATAGATGTTCAGAATTGAGAGTTCATTTGGTAGATTTTTCCTATGATGAGTATGAAGTGTCCCTCCTTATCTTTTTTGACAACTTTTAGTTGGAAGTCGATTTTATCCAATACAAGTATGGCCACTCCAGCTTGTTTCTTGGGACCATTTGCTTGGAAAATTGTTTTGCAGTCTTTGACTCTGAGGTAATGAGTGTCTTTGTCACTGAGGTGAGTTTCTTGTATGGAACAAATTGTTGGGTTCTGTTTATGTATCCAGTCTGTTAGTCTGTCTTTTTATTGGGGAATTGAGACCATTGATATTAAGAGATATTAAGGAAAGGTGATTGTTGCTTCCTGTTATTTTCATTGTTAAAGGTGGAATTCTGTTTGTGTGGTATCTCATTTTGGGTTTGTTGAAAGAAGATTATTTTATTGCTTTTTCTAGGTTGTAGTTTCCAGCCTTGTGTTGGTATTTTCCACCCATTATCCTTTGAAGTGCTCCATTTGTGGAAAGATATTGTGTAAATTTGGTTTTGTCATGGAATATCTTGTTATCTCCAACTATGGTAATTCAGAGTTTTCCTGGGTATAGTAACCTGGGCTGATATTTATGTTTTCTTAGGGTCTGTATGACACCTACTCAGGATCTTCTAGCCTTCATAGTTTCCAGTGAGAAGTCTGGTATAATTCTGATAGGTCTACCTTTATATGTTACTTGACCTTTTTCCCTTACTGCTTTTAATATTCTTTCTTTGTTTAGTGTATTTGCTGTTTTGATTATTATGTGTCAGGAGGACTTTCTGTTCTGGTCCAGTCTGTTTGGTGTTCTGTAGGCTTCTTGTATGTTCACGGACATCTCTTTCTTTAGGTTAGGGAAGTTTTCTTCTATAATTTTGTTGAAGATATTTACTGGCCCTTTAAGTTGGAAATCTTCACTCTCTTCTATACCTATAATCCTTATGTTTGGTCTTCTCATTGTGTCCTGGATTTTCTGGATGTTTTAGCTCAGGAGCGTTTTGCATTTTGCATTTTCTTTAACTGTTGATTCAATGTTTTCTATGGTATCTTCAGCACCTGAGATTCTTTCTTCTATCTCTTGTATTCTGTTGTTGATGCTTGCATCTATGACTCCTGAATTCTTTCCAAGGTTTTCTATCTCCAGAGATGTCTCACTTTGTTATTTCTTTATTGTTTCTACTTCCCTTTTTAGATCCTGGATAGTTTTGTTCAGTTCCTTCACTTGTTTATTTGTGTTTTCCTGAAATTCTTTAAGGGATTTTTGTGTTTCCTCTTTAAGGGTTTCTACCTGTTGACTCATGTTCTCCTGTGTTTCTTTAAGGGATTTTTGTGTTTCCTCTTTAAGGGCTTCTACCTGTTGACCCATGTTGTCCCATATTTCTTTAAGGGATTTTTTGTGTTTCCTCTTTAAGGGCTTCTACCTATTGACCCATGTTCTCTTGTATTTCTTTAAGGGAGTTATTTATGTCCTTCTTGAAGTCCTCTATCAGCATCAAGAGATGTGATTTTAAATCCAGTTCTTGCTTTTCTGGTGAGTTGGGGTATCCTGTTTTTGCTCTTGTGGGAGAACTGGGTTCTGATGGTGCCATGTTGCCTTGGTTTCTTTTGGTAATGATCTTGTGTTTGCCTTTTGCCATTTAGTTTTCTCTGGTGTTAGCTGGTCTTGCTGTCTCTGATTTTGGCTTATCTGCCCTGAGTGCCTGGTTCTCAAATGCTCTGAGTGGCTGGTTCTCTAGGAAGTATCAGGAGATAGTGTGTTCACTGTGGCAGACCTGGCAAGATTCTGCCACAGCAGAAAGGGCTGGCAGCAGTGGAAGGGGAAGAATGATCCGAAGGGGACTGCAAATGCCCTGAGTGGCTTGTTTTCAAGTGCCCTGAGTGGCTGGTTCTCAACTGCCCTGAGTGGCTTGTTCTCTAGGAAGTATCAGGTGATGGAATCTTCAGTGCAGCAGACCTGGCAAGGTTCTGCCACAGCCGAAAGTGCTTTCAGCGATGGGATCATGAACTAATTTTTTAAGAATGCAACAAAAATATCTTTTGCTTCTAAGAAATATTATAAAATCACTAATTCTTTCAGGTCACATTTTAGATTATTCAGACAAGGTTAAAGAGAAAAAAATATGCTGTAACATTACACAACTTATGTATTCCATTGTTGAGCTCTGAGAAACAAGTTGTGCTTCTAGTATTTAAATAGACATCTGAATATTTTAACTTTGGGTCAAAATAAGTGAATTGTATATACATATGAATTAGCTGCTTTATTTAAGAGTTGTGTAATTTTTAAATGAATGATTATTTTTCTCATTGAAAAAAATGCAACACTTTTGAGGGAATCATCTCAATTACCACTTTTTTAAATTTTTTTCTTGTATTGGATATTTTCTTTATTTACATTTCAAATGTTAACCCCTCTCCAAGTTTCCCATCTGGAAACCCCCTATCCTATCCCCCCACCCCTGACTTTATGAGGGTGTTCCCCCGACCTACTCACCCAATCATGCCTTCCTGGCCCAGCATTCCCTTACACTGGAGCATCTAACCCCCCCAGTACCAAGGGATCCTCCTCCTGCTGATGTCTTATAAGGTCATCCTCTGCCACATACTAGGCCGGAGCCATGGGTCACTCCATGTGTATTCTTTGGTTGGCGGTCCAGTCTACAGGAGCTTGGGGGGGGTTGATATTGTTGTTCTTCCTATGGGTTCTAAACCCCTTCAGCTCCTTCAGTCCTTTCTCTAACTCCTTCATCTTGGACCCCATGCTCAGTCCAATGGTTGGATGTGAGCATCTGCCTCTGTATTTGTCAAGCTCTGGCAGAGCCTCTCAGAAGACAGCCAAATCAGTCTACTATCAGCAAACACTTCCCAGAATCCCCAATAGTATTCAGGTTTGGCAACTGTATATGCGATAGATCCCCAGGTGGGGCAGTCTCTGGACAGTCTTTCCTTCAGTCTCTGCTCCAAACTTTGTCTCCATATTTCTTTCTGTGAGTATTTTGTTCCTCCTGCTAAGCAGGACTGAAGCATCCACACTTTTATCTTCCTTCTTCTTGAGCTTCATGTGGTGTCTGAATTATATCTTGGGTGAATTATATCTGAGTGGCTTGTTCTCAACTGCCCTGAGTGGCTGGTTCTCAACTGCCCTGAGTGGCTTGTTCTCTAGGAAGAATCAGGAGATGGAATCTTCAGTGCAGCAGACCTGGCAAGGTTCTGCCACAGCTGAAAGTGCTTTCAGCAATGGGATCATGAAACTAATTTTTTAAGAATGCAACAAAAATATCTTTTTTTTCCAAGTTTTTGGGCTAATATCCACTTATCAGTGAGTACATACCATATGTGTTCTTTTGTGATTGGGTTACCTCACTCAGGATGACACTTTCTAGTTCCATCCATTTGCCTAAGAATTTCATGAAGTCATTGTTTTTAATAGCTGTGTAGTATTCCATTGTGTAAATGTACCACATTCTCTGTATCCATTCCTCTGTTGAAGGATATCTGGGTTCTTTCCAGCTTCTGGCTATTGTAAGTAGGGCTGCTATGAACAAGTGGAGCATGTGTCCTTATTACATGTTGGAGCAGCTTCTGGGTACATGCCCAGGAGTGGTATAGCTGGGTTCTCAGGTAGTACTATGTCCAATTTTCTGAGGAACAACCAGACTGATTTCCAAAGTGGTTGTACCAACTTGCCATCCTACCAGCAATGGAGGAGTGTTCCTCCTTCTCCACACCCTCACCAGCATCTGCTATAACCTGAGGTTTTGAACTTAGCCATTTTGACTGCTGTGAGGTAGACTCTCAAGGTTGTTTCAATTTGCATTTCCCTGATGACTATGGATGTTGAACATTTCTTTAAGTGTTTCTCGGCCATTCAGATTTATTCTGTTTCATTCTGTTCCCCATTTTTTAATAGGATTATTTGGTTTTCTGTAGTCTCACTTCTTGAGTTCTTTGTATGTATTGGATATTAGTCCTCTATCAGGTGTAGACTGGTAAAGATCTTTTCCCAATCTGTTGGTTGCCATTTTCTCCTATTGACAGTGTCCTTTGCCTTATAGAAGCTTTGCAATTTTATGAGGTCCCATTTGTCGATTCTTGTTCTTAGAGCAAAAGCCGTTGGTGTTCTGTTCAGGAACTTTTACCTTGTGCCCATGTATTCAAGTCTTTTCCTCACTTTTTCTTCTATTAGATTCAGTGTATCTGGTTTTATGTGGAGGTCCTAATCCAATTGGACTAAAGCTTTGTACAGAGCAATAAGAATGGGTCAATTTGCATTCTTCTACATGTTGACATCCAGTTGAACCACTACACTTTCTTTCCACTGGGTGGTTTTAGCTCCTTTGTCAAAGATCAAGTGAACATAGGTGTGTGGGTTCATTTCTGGGTCTTCAATTCTATTCCAATTTTCTTCCTGCCTGTCACTGTACCAATACCATGCAGTTTTTATCACTATTGCTTTGTAGTACAGCTTGAGGTCAGGGATGGTGATTCCCCCAGAAGATCTTTTATCGTTGAGAATAGGTCTCACTATCCTGGGTTTTTTGTTATTCCAAATGAATTTGAGAATTGCTCTTTCTAACTATATGAAGATATTGAGTTGAAATTTTGATGGGGATTAAGTTGAAATTTTGATGGGGATTGAGTTGAAATTTTGATGGGGATTGAATTGAATCTGTAGATTCTTGTGGCAAGATGGTCATTTTTACTATATTAATCCTGCCAATCCACGTGGATGGTCATCTTGCTGAAAGAAATCTACAACAAATTCTTAACCTCTGTGTCAACATAAGTTTTCAGCTCTATGACCCTAGATACAATTCTTGAACGTGAACCATGTCAGCACTGAATGCTTAATATAAACTAATATATTGATTCTTTTTAACTGGACTGTTAAGTACATGAACATGTAATGAAACATTTTTATAACTTCTGCCACAAGAATACAATGCCTTTCCATCATCTCCCTAAAGGAAAAAGAACATGATTGAAAAGAAAAGCAACTTTGGAAATCCTGTGAGTATAATTGGGTTCTAGGGCACAGGCTAAGCCTAGAATTTCTGTTACAATGCAGTCTTCATGAAGTTACTATAAGGTAACCAAACAGGCAACTACCCTTTTCTAAACTTTCCAAGTCTTTTAGATATGAAAACACTGGCATTTTTTCTACAATGTTAAGATACAAAATTAACTAATATAAATATATTGTATCTGTGAAACATAAACTTCACAAAGCTTTGGTAATCCATTTCAAAATCATGCTATGAAAATCATCTCAAAAATACCATGTTAATTCTTCATTCCACTGTGCTTTGTTTTGCTACCTTTTATCACTCACAGAGTTTAAGTATGAGACATCTTATTAATATATTTTTCCAAAACCTATTTTGAATTTTGCATCAAAAAGAGCTAACTGCAGTCCTTTATTAAATTGTATTTGTTAATGTAATATATCATGCTCTTGTTCCTGTTTCTGAATGTGGTGACTACTAGTCTTACAGATTTAATAACTTTATATTTACTCCTCTAAAATGTATTCACTTTGAAAATTGCCTTCTTCAATTTAAAAACAAAGCTATAGACATCCATACATTATGCCCAATTTGGGGGTAAACCTATTTAACAATCTTCTGGTTAAAAAGGAAGCCCTTGGGCTGGAGAGATGACTCAGAGCTTAAGAGGTCCTGAGTTCAATTCCCAGCAACCACATGGTGGCTCACAACCATCTCTAATGGGATCTGATGCCCTCTTCTAGTGTGTCTGATGATAGCAACAGTGTACTCATTTGTAAATATAAAATGGGTTTTTTAGAAAAGTTTTTTTAAAAAAGAAAAGTAGAATCCTGGGGCTGCAGATCAACACAGGGCATCTTAAAAGAAAAAAAAAGGAAGTCCTTCCTCTTTCTGGGGATCTATAACTAGTTTATAGTTTTTGAGAAGGAAGTAGAATCAGAAAAGACACATTCTTCAGTGCAGGAGTCATTAATAAGGCTTTTGTGAGATAATCTTTCATTCATATTTCTATAAGCCACCCTAATAAAACTGATTAGGAACAACACATACACACACACACACACACACACACACACACACATACACACACACACAAAAGCAAGTAACCAGGAAGAGAAGAGGATAAATGGGAGTGGAAGAGGAAAAGAGACGATAACTGCAGGTAATTATGAACACTATTTTACATACATATATATAAATGTCATAATTAATCCCAATATTATACATAATTAGTATACGCTAATAAAACAGTTAAAAAGAATTCCTATTTATCTTAGCACTTGTCTTATAAGACTTCAATTGGCAGTTTGAGGGATTTGAATACATTTGAGAATCTGAATATTTAGCAGAGTAAGTGGGGCTGATATGATTGGGGCTCCTAGCATCCACCCTGGCCTTTGAGAAATTTATACCTGTGCCACAACAGGAAGTCACTCTCAGTGGACTTCAAAGCACATGATCATTGATTATCTAGCTTTTGGAAGGAGCACTGATGCAACAGCTGTTAGGTTAGCTATATGGGCATTGCCATAATAGAACATCGGCCTTTAGAATGTATCCTTGCTGTGCTTGGATCTCACTGGAACAAAATGCTCAACGTCTCAACTTGGTTCAATTCAAATTAGTCTGAGGGTTTTGCCAGGTCTCCCCCAAGTATCTGTGTTCCACCATCACATGTGTCTAGAGTTGCAGTCACTGTACTCTTTCATATGTTCAGGTTTTGTGTGTAATGGAATAAGTAAGATACACCCTTAAACTTGCTCTGCATGTCATTCTCTGTCTACATCTAACCTGACTTCAATTAGAAATGTAATGTATCTTTTACCTTTAAAAATGCCATTAACAACATTTTTAATCCTTATTCCCTCCCTCTCTCCCTCTCCCTCTCCCACTTCTATCCTCCCCTGTTAGCTTTTCAGCTGATAAAAGAATATTGACAAGTATCCACCTTGCCATAAAGGTCAGGATGGCTTAGGGTGTTCTCCACAGCTTATGAAATATAGTGAACTCAACAACAATCTGACTTCATGAATATGTCCAAGGCCTGGCTTGTTCACAGCATGAGTTTCTATTCATTACCCCAAGAGGATCCACATCCTCCCTGTGAACATCTATAGAGTAACAGTTTGCACCTGGCTTCCTCAGTTCTCTTCTAAATGAGGACTGTCATCAAAATGAGTGACTTGCTGTATTGGGAACTGTTTTAGAACCAGGACTCATATTTCCTGAGCCACAATGGTGATGGTGGTGGTGGTGGTGGTGGTGGTGTGTGTGTGTGTGTGTGTGTGTGTGTGTGTGTGTGTGTGTGCATGCGCGTGTGTGTGTGCATTGGTGTGTGTAAAAACTGTGTATCCTAAATCAAAAAAATAAAAAATCAAAAAAATAAAAAGGACAAGAGATGGCACTTGTAGTCAAGTCTAATGAAATGAGTTCAAATCCCAGGCCTTGAGGGGTAGAAGGGGAGATATGGAAAACTGACTCCTGCTTGTCCTCTGACCCATAGCTGCACCATGAGCCCCCATCCTCACACTCACAAACAAAACATATACAAATATGTACAAATATATGTAACTAAAAATTTTAAAAACAGAAAAGAATAATTAAGGGATTACCAATATTCCTTTGGTTCTCCCTATTGAAGACAAAGAATAAGAGAATTTGAAGGATAAAAAAGGAGAGAGTAAAAGGAGACAGAAAGTTAATTAGGAAAATATTCAAAGAAAGAAAATTAACAAAATCTGATGTGATTTTTAAAAAGCATTTTTAATGAAAATATCTATCTTTAAATATTGGTGAAACTCACCTTTAAAAATTAAAACAAAATACATGAATAAAAATCCTCACAGTGGCCATCTTCTCATTGCCCTATGTTTCTGATACTGTTCTCAGTAAATCTGGGCCTCAAATGATGTCTTGCTGATTTCAAGCAGCTGGAAGTGACTTGCACTATATACAGAACTCTCTTCTGGCACTTAGAGAATGCACAATTCTCCTGGTCCTTCAATTTTCAGGAAGCAATTATCAAATGCTTTCATCTTTCTGGCAGGCACAATGTTTGCAAGTTGTCTGTATGAAGTGCGGTGCAGATGATTTGACCAAATATCAGATTTGGCCTTCAAATGTGCATCTTTGAATTTGTCAGTTCATCCTGGTAAGTGCTGATCAGAATTTGGTTTTGTTTCTTGTAGCCAAAATTATACAGGGACATAAATATTTAATATTCTTGACTCTCTTTCATGACCTTGCCTTCCCCTAGATGGCTCTGAAAAGCAGGGCGGATAAATTTCCCAGCTGCCAGGCCATTGACAAAAATACTCAAATGTGATAGGGTCCAGCAGCTTGCTTCCTAGGGAAAAGATGTGGGACACTGGATACTCAACAGATGTTTGATTACAAAGTACTCACTCAACCCTGCCTTCCACAGAGATGTTGAGTAGACTGTATTAAAGTTCCATAGATGGCCAGGACTAGGTTTTCTGGTTTAAATAAAGTATTATTCCAAACAATGTGCTATAAAATTGAGTATAGAAAGTTACTTTAAAAATCATATAGTCCATATATCTGAACTATAGCCTCTATGATAAAGGCTTGTGTTGAATTTTGTCACTGTCACAAGATATGACATAAAAAAATTAAATGGAAGAATAAGTATGCATTCAGTAGATAATTTGCTCCATGGTGTCCACTCTTGTGGTCAGGCAAAATAGTGTTGAAGAAGGCCATTGCAAATTGGAAATATTCATTTCATGGCAGCCAGGAGGCAGAGAGACATAGAAGGCAACCCTGAATTATTGAGCCTCTACTTCCTATTTTTGCTTCATCAGTATGAGCAATGCAATAGAATGCAATATAAGAAAGTGGCTGCCGGGCGGTGGTGGTACACGCCTTTAATCCCAGCACTTGGGAGGCAGAGGCAGGAGGATTTCTGAGTTTGAGGCCAGCCTGGTCTACAAAGTGAGTTCCAGGACAGCCAGGGCTATACAGAGAAACCCTGTCTCGAAAAAACAAAAAAAAAAAAGTGGCAAAGTTGTAGATTACAAAGCTGATATAGAAAAGACAGCTACTTTCTTATACTATAGTGATATACAAATAGAATTTTAAATAAGGAAATATTTACATCCTTAGAATTAAATACTAAGGGAGCTAAAGAGATGACTCAGCAGTTAAGAGCACACTTGTTACTCTTCCAGAGGATGCAAATGTGTTTCTCCATATAATATCTGGCAGCTCGCAACTATCTATAACTCCAGATCTAGAGGATCCAATGCCTCTGCCTTTCATGGGTACCTATGCTCAGGTGTATACACACACTCAAATGCAGACACACACACACACACACACACACACACTTAAAAATGAGTAAGATAAATATTTTAAAATATTAAATACCTAGGTATAATGCTAAAAACAAATTCAAGATTAATGTAAATAAAGCTATGAACTCCAATGAAATATACTTTAAAAATTAAAATGAAGACATACTTCATGTACACAGAGAGTGTGTCAGTTCATTCAAACTACTGCTACAATATAATGACATGGTAAACAAGATAAGTTTATTTTCACAGTTCTAAAATCTGCCCTTATCAGAAAATTTGGATCAATAGAGGCAATATTTAAAAGAGACCATTTCCTGGGTCACACATATTACAGACTTGCTTGTGTCCTCAGATATTAAATGGAATAACTGAGCTCCTTTGGGCTGATTTTTTAATACTAATCCCTTTTATGAAGGTTCCACTCCATGACCTAAACAGCTCCATCAAAGCCACACATCCGAATGCTAAGGGCTAAGACATTAATACAAATTCTTGAAGACATAAGCATTCACATGTAAAAGAAACACCACTGTCAAGGTTATTGTTTTACCCAAGTTGATCTATAAATTCAGTGCAATGCCTGTCAAAATCCTGGCTAACAACATACTAATTCTAAAGATCATATTCAGAGTCAAAGGGCACAGAAAATGCACCTCAATATTGAAAAACAAGTCTGAAGGACTGAAATGTATCTGACTTGAAGACATACCATAAAGCTACAGTAATCAAGAGAATATGTATAAAGAAAGATTAAAGTAAGTTCCTATTATTCATCATGTAGAGAAAAATTCAATTTCAAGTGAATCAAACATCTCAGTGTAAGATCTAAATCTTTGAAACAAATAGCACAGAAAGACCATGAGTCAAGCCATGTACAACTTAGGTTTCCTTTTATAAAGAATAAGTAAATAAATAAATAAATAAATTTCTCATCAAACATTACTTTTTTTCCCCAGAACAGGCTTAAACCACAGACTTATAGGACAAATATTTCAAGATATGAAAATTGCAAGAAATTTTCAAAAAGGTGAATGCCAATACAGGACATAATGATGTGGGATTACATGAAATCAAAAAATCACAAAGAAAGTCAAACAAAGAAAACAGACACCTTCCCGTTTCCATCTGTGCCCTGAAATTGACCCTGTGCCATGGCTCTCCATGCCCAAATTCATCCCAGAGAGAACTGGTCTCCCAAGACTGCTGACACACAGGCTTGCAGGAGCAAGCCACAGTCAGAGACAGCAAAACCAGCTAACACCACAGATAACCAGATGGCTAGAGGCAAGGGCAAGAACATAAGCAATGGAAATCAAGGATACTGAGTATCATCTGAACCCAGTTCTCCCACCACAGCAAGCCTTGGATACCCCCATCACACCAGAAAAGCAAGACTCTGATTTAAAATCACATCTCATGACGATGATAGAGGACTTTAAGATGGACATAAATAACTCCCTTAAAAAAACACAGGAGAACACAGATAAACAGGTAGAATCCCTTAAAAAGGAAACACAAAAATCCCTTAAAAAGTTACAGGAAAACAGGTGAAGGAATGGAACAAAACCATCCAGGGTCTAAAAATGGAAAGAGAAACAGTAAAGAAATCACAAAGGGAGCCAACCTTGGAGATAGAAAATCTAGAAAAGAGATCAGGAGTCATAGACACAAGAATCACCAACAGAATACAAGAGATAGAAGAGAGACTCTCAGGTACAGAAGATACCATAGAAAACATTGACACAACAAAGAAAATGCAAAATGCAAGAAGCTCCTAATCCAAAATATCCAGGAAATCCAGGACACAATGAGAAGACCAAACCTAAGGATAATAGTTATACAAGAGAGTGAAGATTTCCAACTTAAAGGGCCAGTAAATATCTTCAACAAAATTATAGAAGAAAACTTCCCTAAAGAAAGAGATGCCCATGAACATACAAGAGACCTACAGAACTCCAAATAGATTGGACCAGAAAAGAAATTCCTCCCATCACATAATAATCAAAACATCAAATGCACAAAACAAAGAAAGAATATTAAAAGCAGTAAGGAGAAAAAGGTCAAGTAACATATAAAGGCAGACCTATTAGAAGTATACCAGACTTCTCAACAGAGACTATGAAAGCTAGAAGATCTTGGGCAGATGTCATACAGACCCTAACAGAACACAAATGCCAGCCCAGGCTACTACACTTAGCAAAATTCTCATTTACCATAGATGGAGAAAACAAAATATTTCATGGCAAAAACAAATTTACACAAAATCTCTCAACAAATCCAGCCATACAAAGGATAATAGATGGAAAATGCCAACACAAGGAGGGAAACTTCACCCTAGAAAAAGCAAGAAAATAATCTTTCAACAAACCCAAAAGAAGATAGCCACACAAACATAATTCCACCTCTAACAACAAAAATAATAGGAAGCAACAATCATTATTCCTTAATATCTATTAACATCAGTGGACTCAATTCCCCAATAAAGACAAACTAACAGACTGGAGACTCCAGAGAACCAAATAACCCTATTAAAAAATGAGGAACAGAGCTAACAGAATTTTCAACTGAGGAAACTCGAATGGCCAAGAAGCACCTAAAGAAATGTTCAACATCCTTAGTCATCAGGAAAATGCAAATCAAAACAACCCTGAGATTCCACCTCACACCAGTCAGAATGGCTAAGAACAAAACCTCAGGTGAGAGCAGATGCTGATGAGGATGTAGAAAAAGAGGAACACTCCTCCATTGCTGGTAGGATTTCAAGCTGGTACAACCACTTTGGAAATCAGTCTGGTGTTTCTTCAGAAAACTGGACATAGTATTACCTGAGGACCCAGCTATACCACTCCTGGCCATATACCCAAAAGATGCTCTCCAGCATTTAACAAGAACACATGCTCCACTATGTTCATAGCAGTCTTATTTATAATAGATAGAAGCTGGAAAGAACCCAGATGCCCCTCAACAGAGGAATGGATACAAAAAATGTGGTACAATTACACAATGGAGTACTATTCAGCTATTAAAAACAATGACTTCATGAAATTCACAGGCAAATGAATGGATCTAGAAAATATAATCCTGAGTAAGGTAACTCAGTACAAAAGAACACATATGGTATGAACTCACTGATAAGTGGATATTAGGCAAAGAGTGTGGAATACCCGTGATACAACTCATGAACCACATGAAGCTCAAGAGGAAGGAACACCAAAGAGTGAATGTTTCAGTCCTACTTAGAAGGGGGAACAATATAATCAAGGGAAGTAAGTAGAGGGTGGGAGGGACTTGGGAGGAAAACAGGAGGCAGGGAAGAGGGGCAGAATCCGGTATGGGAGGAGATGGAGGAGATGTACAGAGGGCCAGGAAACTGAACAGAGGTGTATAGCAATGAGGGATGGAGAACTGGGGACCAGAAAGTCACAGATGCCAGAAAAGCAAGAGCCTCCCAGGACCCCCAAGGGGATGACATTAGGTGAAATACCCCACAAAGGGGAGAAAAAAACCTGTGGAGAACATATCCAGAGGTCAGGCAGGCATGCCCCTCTCTCTCCCCCCATTTGAGGGATGGGGCTACCACCCATCTCCAAAAGTTTAACCCAAAACTGCTCCTGTCTAAAGGAAATACAGGGACAAAGAATGGAGCAGAGACTGAAGAAAAGGCCATCCAGAGTCTCCCCTACCTGGGGATCCATCCCCAATGCAGACACCAAACCCAAACACTATTGCTGATGCCAAGAAGTGCTTGCTGACAGGAGCCTGATATAGCGGTCTCCTGAGAGGCTCTGCCAGATCCTTACCAATACAGATGTGGATGCTTGTAGCCAACCATTGGACTGAGCACAAGGACCCCAATGGAGGAGTTAGGAAAAGGGCTGGAGGAGCTAGCTGAAGGGGCCTTTTCTGACATCAATAGGAGGAGAGGCTTTTGGTCCTATGAAGGCTTGATGCCCCAGTGTAGAGGAATACTAGGGCAGTGAGGCTTGAGTAGGTGGGTGGATTGGTGAGCACCCTCATAGAAGCAGTGCAAGGAGGGATGGGTTGGGGGTTTGCAGAGGGAAAACCTGGAAAGGGGATAACATTTGAAATGTAAACAAATAAAATATCCAATTATAAAATGATAATCTAATAAATTTAAGTGATTATAGTGCTTAGGAGGAGAGTTATATACTAATTAATAGACTCGTCCTTAATTTTGTGAACTGGACAATTGCCAAAAACAAGATAAAATTCTGTGAATAGTGTATTTGGTTATATATTTATGTGTGTTTTAGTAATAAAAATAGTATAGAATGTGAGTGGTTTAGTTTCATACCACCATGAGGGAGGCATATGCTGAACACAGAGGCTTTTACAATTCTAATTACTATAACTTTATGCGAATATCATGTTGGCCAAAGAGCTGGTGTAATCATAGCTTTTAATAAAAATATATTCAGGAAATATGATACAATACAATTATCTTCCAGCCAAAAAAGAAAAAAAAAAGAACCTCAGCAGCATGTCTCCTCAGCCCCCAACACACACACCTTGGCAAATAAGTGCATGAAATCAATTTTATAAAATATTAAAGGGTACTGAAAAGAGGTTTGTAAGTTTAGAGCACTTTATACTCTTAAAGAGGAACCCAAAAGACAACTAATAACCATCTGTAACTCCAGTTACAGGAGATCCAACATCCTCTTCTGGTCTTCTTGGGCACCTAGCATGACTGTGATGCACAGACATACAGGCCATGAAGGCAAAATACCCATATACATAAAAGAAAAATATTGCTGGAAATGCCATTGTGTTCTCTGTAACAGTGTATGAACAATGCAAACTAAAATTAAAAATGATTGACTACTAAAAAAAACCAGAAAGAAAACAGTCACTGGAGTAAAGAGACAACTAATTGAGTAGAGAAATCTTCACCACTGCATATCACATTTGCAATGAATACCTAGAATATATGAAAACCTCAAATACCAAAATCCAACTCATCCAATCAATCAATGACTTGATGCAATGAACATATAATTGTCTGAATAATACATAGAAAACTATATATACTTGACAAAATGTACAACACCCTTTGTCATCAGGGAAATTCAAATGGAAGGATGTGGGACTGATGCTCTAATGGCCATATTATGAAGATGTCCCAATGAAAGCCACATCTTTCTATATACAAACCTAAAGAAATGAAATTTGTAAAAAAGTGAAGAAACTGAAGATTAGAGGGGAAAAACCAAGTGATTTTGATGGAGGAAGAGTCATTCTAATTAGTCAGAGCACTGAAGAGAGGCTAAAAATAAACCTAATGAATATGGTCAATGATATTTGACAAAGGGAAAGGGCAATTTAAGAGAAAAGAGATGATATATGTGCACACACATGCTCATATACACATGCAAGTGAAGCTGACCCTAGACTTTGTGACCTTTATAAAAACTAGCTCAGAATTAACAATGTGCCTAAGGATACAATGCAAAACTGTAAAGTTCCAGTCTAGATGTCATTAAAATTTAAAGATTTCTACATTGCTAAAGCCATTATCAAACTAAACATGGCCACATGTACCTATAGTCCCAACACATGGGAGGTAGAAGTTGGAGAATCATCTTTTGCGATGTGAGAGATCAAGGCCTGCCTGAGCTACACGAAACATGTGCTGTCAGGATCATGAGTGTATCACTATAGACATAGACAGACAAACAGTTATTCAAGAGATTGAAATGACAAACCACATACTTGAACGTATTTGTGAAAGGCATATAACACATATTCAAAAATTAAATAAAATAATTAAGAAGTATATAGAAAATAGCTTTTTAAAATCTTTTTGTTATATCTGCATATGATCTGTTGAAGCTTGGGCCACAAGAAAGCAGTATAACAGTGGAAGAATTTTAAGAGGTAGGAGTCAAGTGGGAAATAGTTGTAAGGGTCCACCATCATAAATGGATAGATGTTGTCTTTCAGAGGTGAGCCAGGACTCCTATCTTGAGAAGTTCTCATGAGAGCAAGCTAGAAAGCATGACTACCCAATGTCTTGGTTCCTTCTGTACATGATGTGGGAGGTTGAATGAGTTGCCCATCCCCCATAAGTTTTGGGCATTTGAATGCTTGATTCCCAGTTGGTAGCTGTTTGGGAAGCTTAAGAAGTATAGTCTTTCTGAAGAAAGTCTTCTGAGGGAAGACTTTGAGCTTTCAAAAGACTCAGTTGCTCATTCTTCTTCCTGCTTGCATTCTGACATGTTGAGCTCTCAGTTCCTGGCCTTGTGCTTGGTGATTTCATATGTATGATGATGGACATCTCTCTGAAAGCAGGAGCCCTGACAGAACCCTTTCTTCTATAAATTGTGTTAGTTGTGGCATTTGATCACAACAACAGAAAAGTGACTAAGACTGATGACAAGATCATCCTGCGTCCTTGCCTTGCTGTTTTGAAGCCATGGATACCTTGCCAGGTGCTCTTGTGCCCGCCCCCAGTCAGAAAGACTGTAGGCCAAACAAACTTCTTCATTTATGAACTTTACAGCGTTTCCTGTATAAGTTACATAGGTATCTTGTTATAGCAACACAAAACGGACATCTCTCCTAAGTTAGTTATAAGTCTATTTCTATGTATTTCCCAAAATATTAACTTTTTACTAAGTTTTTTAAACTGACAGAATCACATGATAGTTTTTTTCATTCTAATTCTGGAACTTTGATTCCAGACTCCTTGAGGCCAACAAAGTACTTTAAAACTCACAAAATTTCCAAAGAAGGAGGGAATCAAATCCTAATACATGAAGGACTATATAACAGGTCTACATCCCTATTTTAATCTCTACTATCAAACTCTTGTGATGATTCATCTTCTTCATCACCGTGGAGACACAGTAGGGCATATCTGAGAGGCTGTCTCCGAAGAGTCTTAACAAGGAACACCAGACAGACTGTGAATGCAGGTCCATAAGAGGTCAGTGACTGAATTAAAAAGAAAGTGAGCTGAGCACCAGCATCCAGCCCTTTCTGCTTCTTGACTGTGGGTCAAGCTGCTTCACACTCCTGCCCCATGCTTTTCCCACCATGGTGGGCTGTATGCTCCCAAATTGTGAACTAACACAAACCTTTCTTTTCTTAATTTGCTTTTACTAGTATTTGTCACAGCAATGAAGAAAGTAACTAATACAATCCCTAAGTCTTAAAGGTGAGTAACACTGGTCCTAGCTGTCTAGATCATGAGTATGTTAGAGTCCTTTACCCAGAACATAGACCATGAGAACTACTAGACACAAGGGCTCTAATCGTTGGACAAGTAGTTCTCTTTTTTTTTTTTTTGGTTTTTCGAGACAGGGTTTCTCTGTGTAGCCCTGGCTGTCCTGGAACTCACTTTGTAGACCAGGCTGGCCTCGAACTCAGAAATCCTCCTGCCTCTGCCTCCCAAGTGCTGGGATTAAAGGCGTGCGCCACCACCGCCCGGCGGACAAGTAGTTCTCAACCTGGGAGTTGTGTGTGCCTTTGGGCATCAAATGACTCTTTCACAGCTCACCTATGACCATCAGAGAACACAGATATTTACATTACAATTCATAACAGTATCAAAATTACAGTTATAAAGTAGCAATAAAAACTATTTTATGGTTGGGATCACCACCCATGAGGAAATAATTGTATTAAAGGATCTCAGCATTAGTAAGGTTGAGAGCCACTGGAAGACTATGTAAACTACTACACATAAGGTTCTAATCCTTACAAGAATTTTTCCCTGACCTTAAAAATAAAATCATCCAAACACCTTTTCCAGCAAACGTTCTTTTATTAATTTGTGTAAGAAGTGTTTGGGGCAAACTATTGCATACCACTGAGCTACTGTCTCATAGACATCCCTCTGTGATTTTCCTCACACTTTTGTGGTGAATCTGATTCTGGTATAATGCCCGAGTATTTTAAATAAGTAACACTTCAGGGCCAATGGGCAGGAAGCTCTGTTATACAGCCTTTTAGTAAAACTCATTTGTTTCTAGAAAGTACTGCATCTGACTGGCACCAACAAAACTTGTGAAGATGTTCATATTTGGGTGTATGGAAAACCCGGTGTGGTTAGATACCATCAGTCCTCCTAAGGTTTTGGCTGTGACAGAAGCTAAGAACCTACCTGCATGAGCAGGTGAACTGTGACCAAGCCCTTGGCCACAAAACTCTGGCAATAGAATGGTATGCTGTCAAATTCTGGTGAGGCTTTGAGATCTATAGCAGTCAAAGATCCCAGGACAAAAAGGCATTTTTATCTGATCCAAGTTGGCAAAGAAAAATCTTCAGTCCAAGGTTAAGTTCATGCAGGGTGGAGCCAATACATTCAATAATGTAAGACTTTTACATTTTTGATTGTAGGTCTGTTTCCAAAGTATAGATATCAGTAAATTTTGCTCCATAATAATTAATCTAGATTAACAAATATGTCTTGTTGGGTGTAGTAGCATAGACTTGTAGTCTCAGCTACTTAGGACACTGAAGCAGGAGAATCACAGTTCAAGATCTAACTGGAGTTCAGAGAGATTTCAAGGCTAGCCTAGGCAATTTAGTGAGATGTTGTCTCAAATTAAACAGTGAAAGGGTGCTGGGTGGTGCCACCATGCTAAAGCTGTCTAGAGTTGTAAGAATAGATTCCTTTTTTCCCTCCTAAATAAAAGGTAGGAAAAGCAAAGTCTCAGCACACACACAGAGAGAGAGAGAGAGAGAGAGAGAGAGAATGAATCACAGTTAGAGAAAACCCCCATAATGGAGAAGGAACTCAAAAGTTTGTCTGCTAGATACAAGACTTTGTTTTAGGGATTGGGCAATTCACTTACTTCACTTACTTCCTCAGAACTGGCTGGTCAAAGAAAGAGAAGCAGATTAGTACAAAAATTATTTAAAAAATGTATAAAAAGAAGAGGAGGAGAAGGAGCAGGAGGAACAGGAGGAACAGAAAGAAGGAAATTGAAAGTTCACTTGGGGAAAAACGTGAAAGCAACCAGAAGCATGTACTCCTAAGCACCATGTGGCAGGGAAACAGTGAGGAAATTGTTTATGGATCAAGGACCACACTGATCAATATGGAGTTATCCAGCCACTATCCTTATCTTTTAAAAATGCTGACAATGTATCTGTGGGAATGAAGGCTTAAATACCCCTTGCCTCTCTGTCTCTCCAGTGTTTAGACTAAGCACTAAACCAGTATAATGGTGCTCACCCTTAATCTAAACACTGGAGAGACAGAGTCAAGTGGATCTCTGAGTTCAAGTCTAGACTCAGCATAATGAAACACTGTCTCAAAAATGAAACACAAACAAAGGAAAAAGTTTGAGCAATAGGTAACTTCTCCTTCTAGATAAAAATCCTCTTCAGTTTATAACCACAAGAGAAGTAAATATTAATTCATTTAAAAATAATATATTAGTACATTTCCCTAAACAGCAATGCATCAATGTAGCTTCTGAAGACATGTTTCTTTATGAAGAAGTTTCTGTTAGAGTTCGATATGTAGCTTAATTGGTAAAATATTTGCCTAGCATGTCCTAGGCAGTAGGTTCAATCTGATCACTGCAGAAATCAAGCATGATAGTGTGTGCCAGAAATCACAGTACTTGGGAGGTGGAGACAAGAGAATCAGGTCTTCAAGGTCATCCTTGGCTACATAGGATGTTCAAGGCTATCCCGGAATACATCAGACCCTGTCTCATAAAAGAATGTGTGTAAAAGTCTCTAATAAACATTTAAAGTAAAATTATATTCATCTGTGTATGACACAAATACCCATGAATGCAAGGTATATATTCACATTGGGAGTTAACAGAATCTTATTCAAACCAAAGCTTGGATTTCCTAGACAGACCATTTGGAGTGACTCAACAAGGATATACATATAATGTCTGCTGCTCACTGCACCTGGTATTAAATAGCTGTCAAAACGAGTTTCTCTTCCCCTTTAGCCAGAAGTTGGCTGACTCCCTAATTGTAGGTTGTCGGGGTCCCTGCAAGTTTTGAAGCCATCAGGAAATGAACCTAGTGATGTGACAAATAGAACCTGAGTCAGCACCATTTCAGCGGGAGCTGGGTCAACTCCCAGAGCCTGACCTTGTGGTGTATTTTTCTTATACATTTAAACTCAGTAAAACTTGAGGCTGGGGGAGTCTTCATGTGACAATAATCACAACAAAGCTTTAGAGATGATTACATTAATTCCCTTATAAAGAAGCAAAGCACCTGTGACCTTTACAATAAGAATGAGTTCTATTGGCTGATAACCGTAGCTCAGGATAAGGCCAGAGAGGAAGGATTAGTAATAAACATGAAGATGGATTCTATTGGTGGTGTATACAAAGCACAGAGGACCTCTTTCAGGAGGATGGGTTCTAGTCCTGAGAGGTAAAACTTAGGATTAGAGCCTAAATAATGTTCAGGATTTGAGCGGGATACAGGTGAAGGTTGTATCCATAGAACAGCGAAAGATCGCTAGGTTGTTAGACAACATTCACTCTAGCCTTCTGGGTGAACAAGCATAGGTCATTTTCTTCCTGAGAAAGAAAAAAATCCTGAGGTTTTAACAATTCTGTCTCTTTTTTTTTTTCTAATGCTTTTGTAAGCTTTTCTTCCTACAGTGGGTGAAATATTTTTGTCTTTTGTAAAAGAAATTTCAGACAAATGGAGATATTTGGGGATCTAAGGCATCAACATGCTTTTGACTTTTGCTCAGGTACTCTCTCCCTAATACCAGAAGGGCAGATCTATTCCAGGAGCAGCTTGAAAATTACTGTAAGGGAGGCAACATGTTGTCTTTAAGATTGTCTTCCTCAGGATATAGAACCTTGTTCCTTTTTTGTTGGTTTGTTTAGTTTAGTTGTTTGTTTGTTTTCCTTCTAGTCTATGTTCCTTTAATTCTCACTCACAGCCTGGAGCCTCTCTAACTCCCCAAATCTATTGAGCTCCCTGAATCCTATACCCAGTATCTGCCCTGTATTTTTCCCTGTAGAGTTTTGCTTAACTGTAGAGGTCAACAGGGTCCTCTACAGATATGCAACCCTCCATTCATTGTCCCATTTCTTCTGTTCATAGAAAAAAGCAAATGATAGGAGCTTACTCCTTTGGCAATGAATAGATGAATCACATTGTAAATTTTGTGTGCTTTCCTGCATTTTACTCAATTTCAGCAAGGCATTGGAGATCAGGAAGATCCAGACACACAACTCTAGTAAGATGATACTGAGCAACATTTTCAGGCTCAGCTGCATCACCTGTAACAAAGGCACTAAAGAAAACTGTCTTTTACCCAGGGGGAAAGAAAAGCATGATGTTGTTTCTTAGTGTTGTGTTGTTTTACACTGTGCAGTCATCAATCTGACATATTCTCTAGGGGTGAAGTTAGACATTAAACTTAGGTACAAACGTGATTCATGATTCAGCCTGAAGTTGACTGGTGTCCATGGCACCACTGGACTAAAGCCAGGATAGCTCCTAAAAGACCAGGTCTAGTTTGTATTGGTATTTTAAATTTTAAAGCCACAAGGTGTAGCCAGCAGGAAAGCAAAGATTTACAGCAGTCAGCAGGTGGTTAAGGGCAATGACCATTGTTTTGGGTCTTCATTCACATTATTCTGTTCCAGGTATGTGGGGAAGTCATGCTTGGCAAACAGGCATTGGAAGGTAGGGTTTTAAATAAATTGATAAAAAAATCAATATCTAAGAGTCTTGTTTTCTCTTTCTCAGTCTACTTCATTCCATCCTCTGAGCCTTCATATCACCTTAAATTTATCTTGAAGAAATGGTCTTGCTGTATCATTGGCACTGTGCTCCTTGGTTCTCATTTGTACCTTTAGTCTTAATCTTTTAAAATAACATTTTGGCCTTTTCTCCTCGTTCTTGGTTGATTAATGGGAACACAGCATTTCTGATTTAAAACCACATTTATGCCTTTTTAAAAGCAGCAATCGAGTCTAATCCTGTAAATTTTATAGGGTCATTGTTGCCAATGAATCCATTTCATTCTGAAGACTATCTTTTCCTAAACAATAGTTAATATTTTTTTATTTTTTTCTTGTATAACATAGATTTTATTCAGGGCATGGGGAGGGGAGTTGAGGGAGTAGAGACAGAGAAAGGCAGAGAGAGAGTAGAGGAGTAGAGGCCGGTCATGAACATGTGGAGAATGGAAGGGGGCAGGGGGCAGGAGCAAGAGGACAGAGCAAGAGCAAGTGAGGTTTTTTTTCATGCAGTGGGAGATGATGAGGCAGGAGATGGGTATCAGGTGTGGGTGTGGGTATGAGCAGGGGCAGGCTCTGGTCTTGAACTGTGGAGGTCTTGGGCAAAGGGAGCTTTAGTGAGTGAGGTATGAAGAGAAAGGAGAAAGGTAGGAAGTGAAGGTGCAGAGAGAAAGAAGAGAGGCTTCCCTGACAGAGAATCAAACTCCAGGCCTCGGCAGTAAGAGTACCAAATCCTAACCACTAGACCACCAGGGAGCTTCAAGATCTTCTTCATCTGAATAGAGAGCAGGCTTTAGCAAACATGTTAGAAGCCTATTGAATTGATGGTAGTGGACATTGTTAGGGTCATTCCTAGCAGGGATGGTTAAAGTTATCAGGGTTATCTTATTTCTTGAACCTAAGAAATATGAGTATTTCTGGACCTCACTTCCTGGAAACACATCTAATATAGCAGACAAGAATATCAGTCTGCAACTCTCTCCTAGGCAGCTGGTATAAATACACTTGGGTCAGGGACAGTGTAGATATACCATTAATAGCTACTACATTTTTATCTAGTCTGATACAAGCCTTTCCTTCCTCCCTCCCTTCCACTTCCTTCCTACTATCCTTCCTCCCTTTCTCCTTTTCTTCCTTCCCTTTTTCCTTCCTTCCTTCCTTCCTTCCTTCCTTCCTTCCTCCTTTCTTTCTTTCTTTCTTTCTTTCTTTCTTTCTTTCTTTCTTTCTTTCTCATGTTGGACCTTTTCTATGACCTGAGAAAGTGGCCCAGTTAAACATGTTTCCTCTGTGTTGATAATAAGGCTTTGGTTAGTCATTCTTACTCCAAAGCACATAAACTTGATTGCATGAAAGCATAACCTGAAGACTTAACCTAAGTAAAGGAGCTCATGGCTGGCATTTACCACCTTTCCTTTTCCCTTCATACCCCGTTATCCTAGCCTCCAATGCAAGCAGACATACCCTGGGAACACACTAGCTGAGTAGGCCAGAGAAACAAGTCCACAGAAAATATCCTGCCAGACAGCACACAGCCACCAGACTCTCCAGGCTTTATCCACAGAGGAAACAGAAACCAAGGAACATAACACACAATATACACAAAACCATATATTATTACCCTCCTATAATCACTCCAGTCCCAGATGAATAGACATCAGAAGAAAAACACAAACAGCCAGGATAGTATGTCTCTACTGGAGCCCAGAAACTACAACCACAAGCACTGGGTATTCCAACATAGCTGAATCATAAGAAAAGAACCTCAAAATAGCCTGTTTGGAGATGATAGAGGTTCTTAAAGAGGAAATGAATAAATTCATTAAAGAAATTCAAGGAAATATAAATAGTGTGATGAAATAAAGAAACCCCTTAAAGAAATCCATGAAAACATGAACAATATAAAAAATTAATAAAACTCATCAAGACCCAAAGATAGAAGTAGAATCAATAAATAAAACCCCAACTGAGGAAATGCTAGAAACGAAAAAGTTGGAAATTTGAACAGGAACTATAGAAGCAAGCTTCACCATCAAAACACAAGAAATGAAAGAGAGAATCCAGGGATTAAAAATATAATAAAGAAATTGATATATGAGTCAGAGAAAATGTCCTGACACAAAACATCCAAGAAATCTGGAATAATATAAAAAGACCAAATCTAGGAATAAGAGGTATAGGGGAAGGAGGTTGAAGCTCAAAGGCCAAAGAATTATTTTTAACAAAATGATAGAAGAAAATTTTCCTAACCTAACAAAAGAGATACCTATAAAGGTACAAGAAGCATATAGAACATCAAATAGATTAGACCAGGAAAGAAAGTCCTTCCAGCACAAAATAATATAAACAATAAATGTACAGAATTTTTTAAAAAGATGCAAAAAGCTGCACAGTAAAAAAACATATAAATAGTTTTACATCTGCACTCAGAGCTGATCCTGTGCCACAGGGTCCATACCCAAATACACCAGGGAGAGACCTGGCCTCCCCAAGAGAGCAGATAAGCTGGTGAGCTCAGGTAAGACCACCACATCTGCTCAGAGAGACCTATGCGGAACTCTCAGGACACAGGAACCCAGGAGCAGCCTCGGACAGGAGCCTTCCAGTTTCCCTCTGCACCCTGAGCTGATCATGTGCCATAACACTACATACAAAATACCACCAGAAGAGAGTTGGTCCCCCAGGAGTGCCAACATACCTGTAAGCACAGGTAAGACTATCACTTCTGTTCAAATTCCTGGTCCAAGAGGGGCCCTCCCAGAGCCATCAGGACACAGGAACCAAGGAATAGCCAGGGACAGGATCTTTCTGGTTTCTATCTGCATCTCTGAACTGACCCCGTGCCACAGCTCTCCATACCCGAATTCCTCCTAGAGAAAAATGGTCTCCCAAGAGTACTGACAGACAAGCTTGCAGGAGGGACAAGCCACAGCCAGAGAGAGCAAGACCAGCTAACGCTGTACATAACTAGATTATGAAAGGCAAGGGCAAGAACATAAGCAACAGAAACCAAGGCTAATTGGCATAATCAGAACCCAGTTGTCCCACCACAACAAGCCCTGGATACCCCAACATACCAGAAAACAAGACTCTGATTTAAAATCACATCTCATGATGATGATAGAGGACTTTAAGAAGGACATAAATAGCTCCCTTAAAGAAATACAGGAGAACAGAGTTAAACAGGAAGAAGCCCTTAAAGAGCAAACACAAAAATCCCTTAAAGAATTACAGGAAAACACAACCAAACAGGCAAAGGAATTGAACATATCCATCCAGGATCTAAAAATGGAAATAGAAACAATAAAGAAATCAAAAAATGAGACAACCCTGGAGATAGAAAACCTAGGCAAGAGATCATGAGTCATGGATGCCAGCATCATCAACAGAATACAAGAGATAGAAGAGAAACTCTCAAGTGCAGAAGATACCATAGAAAACATTGACACAACAAAGAAAACACAAAAAGCAAAAAGCTCCTAACCCAAAACATCGAGGAAATCCATGACATGATGAGAAATCAAATCTAAGGTTAATAAGTATAGAGGAGAGCAAAGATTCCCAACTTGAAAGGCCAGTAAATATCTTCAACAAAATTATAGAAGAAAACTTCCCTAACCTAAAGAAAGAGATGCCAACGGATAAACAAGAAACCTACAGAACTCCAAGTAGATTGGACCAGAAAAGAAATTCCAATCTGTCACATAATAATCAAAACACCAAATTCATCAACCAAAGAAAGAATATTAAAAGCAGTAAGAGAAAAAGGTCAAGTAGCATATAAAAGCAGACCTATCAAAATTACATGAGACTTCTCACCAGAGGCTATAAAAGTTAGAAGAATCTGGGCAGACGTCATACAGACCCTAAGAGAACACAAATGCAGCCCAGGCTACTATACCCAGCAAAACTCTCAATTATCATAGATGGAGAAATCAAGATATTCAATGACAAAAACAAATTTATACAAAATCTTGCCACAATTCCAGCCCTTAAAAGGATAATAAATGGAAAACTCCAACACAAGGAGGGAAACTATACCCTAGAAAAAGTAAGAAAGTAATCTTATAATAAACCCCAAAAAATATATAGCCACACAAACATAAAAAATAACATCACAAGTAACAGGGAGCATCAATCACTATTCCTTCATATCTCTTAACATCAATGGAATCAATTCCCCAATAAAAAGACATAGAAAAATAAACCAGATATGTAAATAGTACCCAGTATTTTGCTACATGCAGGAAACACCTCAATGTTGAAGCCAGAAACTACCTCAGAGCAAAGGGTTGGAAAACAATTTTCCAAGAAAATGGTCCCAAGAAACAAGCTGGAGTAGCCATTCTAATATCAAATAAAAGCAACTTTCAACCAAAAGTTATCAAAAAGGATAAGGAAGGACACATCATACTCATCAAAGAAAAAAAATCTACTAAGAACTCTCAATTCTGAACATCTATGCTCCAAATGCAAGGGCACCCACATTTTAGTAAAAGAAACTTTACTAAAGCTAAAAGTATACATTGCACCTCACACAATAATAGTGGGAGTCTTCAACACCCCACTCTCATCAATGGACAGATCATGGAAACACAACTAAACAGAGACACATTGAAAATAACAGAAGTTATGAACCAAATGGATTTAACAGAAATCTATAGAACATTCCATCCTAAAACAAAAGAATATACCTTCATCTTAGCACCTCATGGTACCTTTTCCAAAACTGACCATATAGTCTGTCACAAAACAGGACTCAACAGATTCAACTGATAAAAGATTTAAATAATCCCATGCATCCTATCAGATCACCTTGAACTAAGGCTGTTCTTTAAAAACAATGAAAACAATAGAAAGCCCATATACACATGAAAGCTGAACAACACCCTACTCAATGATAACTTGGTCAAGGAAGAAATAAAGAAATTAAAGACTTTTTAGAATTTAATGAAAATGAAGGCAAAACATACTCCAACTTATGGGACATAATGAAAGCAGTGCTAAGAGGAAAACTCATAGCCCTGAGTGCCTCCAAAAAGAAGCTGGAGAGAGCATACACTAGCAGCTTAACAGCACACCTGAAAGCTGTAGAACAAAAAAGAAGCAAATAAACCCAAGAGAAGTAGACAGCAGGAAATCATCAAACTCGAGGTTGATATAAAACAAATAGAAACAAAAAGAACCATACAAAGAATCAACAAAACCAGGAGCTGGTTCTTTGAGAAAATCAACAAGATAGATAAATGCTTAGCCAGAATAACCAGAGGGCACAGAGACAGTATCCAAATAAACAAAATCAGAAATGAAAGTGGAGATATAACAAGAGAAACTGAGGAAATTCAAAAATATCATCAGAAATGTACAGCAAACCAGTAGCCAACATCAAACTAAATGAAGAGAAACTTGTGGCAATATCACTAAAATCAGGCACTAGACAAGGCTACCCTTTTTCTCCCTATCTATTCGATATAGTACTTGAACTTCTAGCAAGAGCAATTAGAAAACAAAAGGAGGTCAAAGGGATAAAACTTGGAAAGGAAGAAGTCAAAATATCACTATTTGCAGATGATATGATAGTATACTTGTGACCCTAAAAACTCCACCAGAGAACACCTACAGCTGATAAACAACTTCAGCAAAGTGGCCAGATATAAAATTAACTCAAACAAATCAGTAGCCTTCCTATACTCAAAGGATAAATAGGTATAAAGAAATCAGAGAAATGAAACCCTTCACAATAGTCACAAATAATGTAAAACACCTTGGTGTGACTCTAACTAAACAAGTAAAAGATCTGTATGACAAGAACTTCAAGTCTCTGAAGAAAGAAATTGAAGAAGATCTCAGAAGAGGGAAAGATCTCCCATCTCATGGATTGGTAGGATTAATATAGTAAAAATGGCCATCTTGCTAAAAGCAATCTACAGATTCAATGCAGTCCCCATCAAAATTCCAACTCAATGCTTCATAGTGTCAGAAAGAACAATTTGCAAATCCATTTGGAATAACCAAAATCCTAGGGTATCAAAAACTATTCTCAACAATAAAAGAACTACTGGGGGAATCACCATCCTTGACCTCAAGCTATACTACAGATCACTAGTGATAAAAACTGCATGGTATTGGTACAGAGACAGGCAAGTAGATCAATGGAATAGAATTGAAGACCCAGAAATGAACCCACACACCTATGGTCACTTGATCTTTGATGAAGGAGATAAAAGCATCAAGTGGAAAAAAGACAGCATTTTCAACAAATGGTGCTGGTTCAACTGGAAGTCAACATATAGAACAATGCAAATTGATCCATTCTTATCTCCCTGCACAAAGCTGAATTCCAAGTGGATCAAGAACCTCCACATAAAACCAGATACACTTAATCTAATAGAAGAGGAAGTGGGGGAAAGTCTCATGGACATAGGGAAAAAGTTCCTGAACAGAACACCAATGGCTTATGCCTTAAAATCAAGAATTGACAAATGGGACCTAATACAACTGCAAAGCTCCTGTAAGGCAAAGGACACTGTCAATAGGACAAAATGGTAAACAACATATTGGGAAAAGATCTTTACCAATCCCATAGAAAGCTAATATCCAATATATACAAAGAACTCAAGAAGTTAGACTCCAGAGAACCAAATAACCCTATTAAATAATGGGGAACAGAACTAAACAGAGAATTCTCAACTGAGGAAACTCAAATGGCAAAGAAGCACCTAAACAAATGTTCAACATTCTTAGTTATCAGGGAAATGCAAATCAAAACAACCCTGAGATTCTACCTCATGCCAGTCAGAATGGCTTAGATCAAAAACTCAGATGATAGAAGATGCTGTTGAGGATTTGGAGAAAGATGAACATTCCTCCATTGCTGTTGGAATTGCAAGCTGGTACAACTTCTCTGGAAATCATATACTCAGAAGATGCTCCAACATGAAATAAGGACACATGTTCCACTATGTTCATAGAAGCCATATCTACAATAGTTAGAAGCTGGAAACAACCCAGATGTCCCTCAACAGAGGAATGGATACAGAAAATGTGGTACATTTACACAATGGAATATTACTCAGCTATTAAAAACAATGACTTCTTGAAATAGATGGAACTTGAAAATAGCATCCTGAGTGAGGTAACTCAGTCACAAAAGAACACACATGGCATGTACTCACTGACAAGTGGATAGTAGCCCAAAGGTTCAGAATACCCAAAATTCAATCACAGACCATACGAAGCCTAAGAAGAAGGAAGGCCAAAATGTGAAAGCTTCATTGCTTCTTAGAAGGGTGAACAAATTACTCACAGGAGGAAATATAGAGACAAAGTGTGGAGTAGAAACTGAAGGAAAGGCCATCCAGAGACTGCCCCACCTGGGGATCCATCCCATATACAGCCACCAAACCTGGACTCTATTGTGGATGCTGGGAAGTGTTTGCTGATGGAAGCCTGATATGGCTGTCATCTGAGAGGCTCTGTCAGAGCCTGACAAATACAGGGTCGGATAATTGCAGCCAACCATTGGACTGAGCATGGGCATCCCAGATGGAGGAGTTGAAGAAGGGACTGAATGTCTGAGGGGCTTTGCAGTCCCATGAAGGGAGCAACAGTGTTAACTGGCCAGACTCCCCCCCCCACCCCAGAGCTCTTAGGGACTGGACCACCAACCAAAGAATACACATGGAGGGACCGATGGCACTGGCCACATATGTGGCAGAGGATGGCCTTGTTGGACATAGGTGGGAGGAGGGGCCCTTGGGTCTGAGGGTGTTTGATGCCCCAGTGTAGGGGAATGCCAGGGCAGGAAGTTGGGAGTGGGTGGGTGGATGGGGGAGCACCCTCATAGAGGCAGGGGGAGGGGAATGTGATAGAGGGTTTCAAAAGGGGAGAGCTGAAAAGGGGAAAACATTTGAAATGTAAATTAAGAAAATATCCTTTTTTTTAAAAAAAAAGGCATATAAAGAAAAACATTTAAAGACAGACCAATTTGAAGTGTACCTGACTTCTCAATAGAAATTCTAAAAGCAAGCCTGAAGGGCCTGGTGAGGTCTGTTCCCAATGCTAAGAGACCATTGAGGCCAGCCCAGATAGTATATCCAGCAAAACTCTCAATTTTCATAGATGTAGAAAGTAAGATATCCCATTATCAAACCAAATTTAAGCAATACTGATCTACATATACAGCCATACACATGGTGCTAGAAGAAAATTCTCAACCTTAAGAGGTAAACTGAGACCATGAAAACACAGGGAGTAAATAATCATAGATCACCAAAATTGAAAGAAGGGAAACACACACACACCATCACTACCACTCCTACCTCCACCACTACCATCACCACCAACAACAATAAAATAATAGGAATTAACAATCATTAGTCACTAATATCTTTCAATATAAATGACTACAATATCCCAATAAAAAGGCACAGACTAACAGAACTGCCTTCTCCAAGGACCATGTTGCTATGAGGGCCAGAGCTTCTACCTGAGGCCATGGTAAGGACCTGTGCAGCAGTGGCAGAGAGCTGTGCTTATGTCTGTGGTCTCTACTGCCACTGGAGACCATGCTGAGGTTCATGGTATATACTGATGCTGGAGACCATGTGGATGTCCATGGACTGTGCTGTCCCCAGAAACCATGCTGAAGTACAAGATCCATGCTGACTGTAAAGGGCAAGGAAGCTAATTTTGCCACGGTATTGATGACTGCATGTGGGGCAGTGGACTGTGAGAGGTAGCCTGGTCCTCAGTTGAGTTAAAGGCTTTGAAGCCCCATAGACCCTGAAGGGACAATAGGAGCTTCACCTGCTCCCTGGCATCAGTCCCCTGTCACTAGCCACAGCCCCCCATAGATTTGTGGCCATCAGTCACATAATGGCAACACCCCAAGCCCCTCCACGTGTAGATGAGTCATCCCTAACATCTCAGACCAAAAAAAATAGGAAAAGAGAGGTGATCTGTCACTTAAGACAGAGATCTCAATGCTAATGAGGTACCTAGAGGCCTGGAGGGCTTAGTCAATAAGCTTTCCTTCCCAGACATTCCTTCCTGAAAAAGGTATTTAATCTCAGGTCCAAGAGTCCAGGAATGAATCTGAGAGGTTGTGAAGTGGGACCTGCTGAGGGTTCATGATGTGAAATTCCTAAATAAACAGTAAAAATATTAACAAAAAATGATATCATGAAATTTGAAGGCAAATGGATGGAACTAGAAAAACTCATCCTGGGTAAGGTAACCTAGTCCCTGTCTACTTTATCATACTAAAAAGTTTTATATCCATGTTTAAATCATACTGTTGTGAGTAATAGGTATCAGGTGAGTTCTGCAGGTGTACTCAAACTAGCCATATAAATATATTTGGTGTGCATGATTTTTAAAAATGTTCTACTTGTTTATTTTATGTGGCTTGTCTAGCAGTTTCAGAAGAATTTGATATATGTGCTGCAAGATGTTTCTCTGAAAAAAATAAGAGAAATTTTCATTAACTTAATTAAAATGGGTCTTCACAGTAGTGTAATAATTGAGCTTGCTGGAAATTCCTGGTTCATCACGTGACAACATGTAAATTAGAATTCTGGATCCAATGTCCATTAGTCAGTACTAATTTACTGACATTTACAGTGATGTAATTTAAAGCTTATGGAGGCTGAATATGAGGTAACGTATTTATGTTTAGGTTTGTGAGCTAATAACAATTGCTATGTTTGGAAAATGGTAAACCAGTGAGTGGATAATAACATTCAAGTGTGAGCTTGGAAAACGTTTTAGCCAAGATATTAAAAATGTCTGTAGCATGAGGTGATGACTTCTTTGAAGCCTCTTCCTACACAGTGGGGAAAGCATGATTAACTGTTTAAACACTGATCATTCTCTGTGCAGACCAGTTAATTCTTCTCAGAACAACTGACTTTATCCACTCCAATAAGGCAACTAAGTCAACCAATGCCCATAAATTCCATGGTTTCTAATCTAGCCTGATATGTTTTTTTCATTATTAATTTTCTCATCCCTGGTTAAATCACTCTCAAAAACTTTACCATTTCACAAGGTTAAGTCATTAACCATCATGTTATTTTTATTTCTATGTCATGGCTTCTAGTAGATTGAGTTGTTGACAATTAAAAAAAAAAACAAGTATCAAGGAAATATAGAAGGAATTACCCTTATTACAAATTTGAGGTATGCTGTCTTAAAAAAAATAGATGGACTTTATGAAATGAGCAAATCAGTCTCAAAAAATATAAATTGTATATATACATTTATATACGTGTGTGTGTGTGTGTGTGTGTGTGTGTGTGTGAGAGAGAGAGAGAGAGAGAGAGAGAGAGAGAGAGAGAGAGAGAGAGAGAGAGAATGAATGGGAATACAGGTACAGCATGCTCAGCACAAGTGTATGGAGAGGTCACAGGACAATTTACAGAAATCAGTTCTTCAACCATGTGTGTCCTGGGAATGAAACCTACTCCAATAGATTTGGATAACAAATCCACGAAGTTCCCTGAAATCTTTTAAAATCTCATCTAGCAGAAAGTCTTTCTCACCTGAGAACCCACTTCATTTTCTTTTTTTAATTTAATTTTTTTTTTTTACTTATTCACTTTACATCCTGCTTACTGACCCCTACCGGTCCCCCCTCACACAATCCTCCTCTGAGCAGGTGCCTCCACCCCCTCCCCATCCCTCCCTGCACTTCAAATCTCTGCAAGACTAGGTGCATCCTCTCCCACTGAGGCCAGACAAGGCAGCCCAGCTAGAAGAATGTATCCAACAGACAGGCATCAGCATTAGAGATAACCCCCTCTCCCTTTGTTTGGGCCCCACATGAAGACCAAACTGCATATTTGCTACATATGAGTGGGGAGACCTAGGTCCATCCTGTGTATGTTCTTTGGTTGGTGGTTCAGTCTCTGAGAGCCCCAAGGGTCAAGGTTAGTTGACTCTGTTGGTCTTCCTGTAGAGTTGCTATCTACTTCAGGGCCCTTCCTGTTCTTCCATAAGAATCTCCAAGCTCCAACCACCGTTTGGCTGTGGGTGTCTGCATCTGTCTGAGTCAGTTGCTGGGTGGCACCTCTCAGAGGACAGCCATCTGCAAGCATAACAGAGTATCATTAATAGTGTCAGGTCTCAAGTTGTGCTGGTTGTTAATTGGCCATTCTCTCAGTCTCTGCCCCATCCCCTGTGGCTGCATTTCTTATAGACAAGATAAATTTTGGGTGGAAAATTTGGTGAGTGAGTTAGTATCTCTATTGTTCCACTAGAGTTCCTGCCTGGCTACAGGAGGCAGCCTCTTTAGGAAAACCCACTTCTAGATCCCTCAACCATTTTTTCTCGACTTCTAAGGTGTTTTCATTGTTGCTGTTGTTTTGTTTTGTTTTATTCTGTTTTTGAGATTATAATTAAAACATTTCTTCCTTTCCTTTCCTCCCTCCAAACTTCCCCATGTACCCTTCCACACTCTTTTTCAAATTAATGGCCTCTTTATTCAACTGTTTTGCACACATGTACATATTTATAAACACATATACACTCCTAAATATAACCTGTTGAGTTCATATAATGTTACTTGTATGTGTGTGTTCAGAGCTCATTGTTTGGCATGGAACAAGCAATTAGTGTGCTCTTCTCTGGGGAAGACTGCCTCTCCTGGTTCCAGATTTACGCTGTTGATTATTATGCCTTGTGCAGGGTTGGGGTCTTCTGGGCTTTTCCCTATCCAGTTTGTCATGTTTGTTTGTATCCTCCTTCTTCAACTCATGTTTAGGTGGCCATGTTAGTGATATTTTATGAAGATAGCTTCTGATGTTACTACGAGACACAATCTCACAGCCAACTTCATCATCTAAGGTGATATTTTTTAATTAAAAAATACTATGTAAACAGCATTACAGATAGAAGTGGAAAAGTTGTGATTAGAACTGTGCTGCAGGCCTTATTTGTGATAGCCAGAAGCTAGAAACAACCTAGATGTCCCCACAACAGAAGAATGGATACAGAAAATGTGGTTCATTTACACGATGGAGTACTACTCAGCGATTAACGAGGACATCCTGAGTTTTGCAGGCAAATGGATAGAACTAGAAAATATCATCCTGAGTGAGGAAACTCAGACCCAAAAGGGCATGCATTTTATGTACTCAATAATGAGTGGATATTAACCAAAAAAAAAAAAAAAGTACAGAATATCGAAGATACAGTCCACAGAACTCAAAAAGATCAACAAGCTGAAGTGGCCAAGTGAGGACGACTCACTCAGTCCCACTTGGGAGGGAGAAGAAAGCAATTACAAGTGGGGAGGGAGAGAGGGGCCTGGGAAGGAAAGTGGATGGGGCTGGGGGAGTGAAGGGGAGAGGGGAACCTAATCTGACAATGGGGGAGGAAAAAGGACTGAAGCCCTGGGGGGCAGCAGAAAGAATGGAAATAGGCAACCTCAGAGATAGGAGGTGGGGGGAACCCTCCAGAATGCACCAGAGATCTGGGAGGTGAGAGACTCACAGGACTAAAAGGGAGGGACCTTAGATGAAATGCCTGACAGTAAGGAGAGGGAAATTATAGAGCCCACCTCCAGCAGGAAGACAGAACATCAAAAGAGGGAGGGGGCGATCCCACAGTCATAATTCTGACCCATAATTGTTCCTGTCTGAAAGAATTACAGGGATGGAAATGGAGAGGAGCCCAGGAAAAAGAATGTGGAACCAAAGTGGGATCCAGCTCAAGGGGAGGTTCCAAGGCCTGACACTATTACTGAGGCTATGGAGGGCTCACAAAAAGGGACCTAGCATGAGCACACTCAGGAAGACCCAACAAGCAGCTGAAAGAGTCAGATGCAGATATTTGTACCCGACCAATGGACAGAAGCAGCTGACCCCTGCTGTCAAATTAGGGAAGGCTGAAAAAAGCTGAGGAGTGCAACCCTGTAGGAAGAACATCAGTCTCAATTAATCTGAACCCCAGGGATCTGTCAAACACTGGACCACTAAACAGGCAGCATACACCAGTTGATATGAGGCCCCCTTCACACATACAGCTGAGGACTGCTGGGTTTGTGTTCATTAAGAGATGATGTACCTAATCCTCAAGAGACTGGAGGCCCCAGGGAGTTTAGAGGTCAGGTGGGGTAGGGGGTAGGGTCATCCATGTGGAGACAGGGGGAGGGGAGGAGGTATGGGATGTGGAACTGTTGGAAGGTGGACAGGGGTTGGCGGGGTAGGGAATAAAATATGGGGTGTATAAAAATAATTAATAAAAAATCTTCAAAAAGAAAAGAAATGTGCTGCAGAGAGAGGTCAGTTGGGGATGCTACTGTGGGATTTAGTTACCTGGGATATACCTTTTTTTTCAGTTTACAAAGAAAATGTCCTAGTCAAATATTCATGTGGGAACTGGTGTCTGAACCAGGTTAATTCTCAGTTGCACATACATTCAGAATAAGAAATGACAGTGACAACATTTTGTCCACATGTGTGGCTAAATGTCACTTGTGATATATGACAAATGGTTCAATCTCATACAAATTTTTCCATGTAAACATTATTTAAAATATTGTATAAAATTACCTTTCTTCCATCTATGCATATAAGGAGTGCATGGCATATTAATGAATTTTGAGTTTATGGTTTGAGTCTAGCCCCATGTGTAAAGGTATATATTTTTGGAATTTTTGAGCAAGGCTCTAACATCATCTGCAGACAACTACTGTCCCTTTGAAAGACAGCTATGGCATGCTATTGGGCCTTCATGGAAACTGTGGTATCACCCAGAAGTCAACAGCTGCACTATTACAAGCCCTTGGTAAGACAACTCTGAAAGTCAACAGTGAAGGTAAATCGTCACAGTGGACAGAGCACATGTTCATATATTTTGTTTGAGAGGGAAAAATGACCAGATATGAGATTGTTCACTGATTTATGGGCTGTAGACAACAGACTGGCTGCATGGTCAAGGACATGGAAAAGCATGATTTAAAAATTGATGAGAAAAACACCTGGGGAAGAAATATATGATGAGATCTCTCCAAGTGGGCAAAGGATGTGAAGATACTTGTATCCCATGTAAATGTTCATCAAAAGGTGATTTCAGCTGAGGAAGAGTTCAAAAATTAAGTAGATAGGATAACCTACTCTTGGACAGTCAGCTTCTTTCCCCAACCTTTTCTATCACTTCCCAAAGGACCCAGGAACATAGTAGTCATGGTAGCAGAGAAGGGATTATGCTTGGGTCTCACAACATGGATTTCCACTAAGGTTTACCTGGCTACATCTGCTCCTGATTGCCAGATCTACCACCAGCAGAGACCAATGCCAAGCCCCAGATATGGCACCAAACCAGGGCTACTAGTCAGCAACTTTGTGCTAGGTTGATTACACTCTCCCACTTCATTCACGGGAAGGACAATGCTTTGTTCTTACTGAAGTAGATTAAGTTTTACACTAAGTACCCACTCTAGCATTGCAATTTCCCTGAGCCTTAAAATACTGTCATCAACACTAAACCAAGGGATATCATGCATCCCTAACTCCTTTTCTGTAGACCATCTTGTGACAAGTATTTCAGCTACTCATTTAAACATACTTTTGACACCATTTTTCATTGTGTGAGGGTCTATATTAAATCTAGAATCTGAGTGCCTGTATCAATATACTCAGCCTTACCCAGTTTTATGTTCCTCCCACCATTATCGCATACTTTTAACATTCATTCCCACACATATTCTCCAGACATCTGCTGGAATGAATTAGCCACCTCATTAAGCTCTTTAGTACTATTGTGCACCACCTCATGGACTACACTTCTGTCTTAGTCAGGGTTTCGATTGCTGCACAAACATCATGACCAAGAAACAAGTTGGGGAGGAAAGGGTTTATTTAGCTTACACTTCTACATGACTGTTTATCACCAAAGGAATGATGGACTGATGGCACTGGAACTCAAGAAGGTCAGGAAGCAGGAGCTGATACAGAGGCCATGGAGGGCTTACTTACTGGCTTGCTTCCCCTGGCTTGCTCAGCCTGCTCTCTTATAGAACCCAAGACTTCCAGCCCAGGGATGGCACCACCCACAATGCGCCCTCCCCCTTGATCACTAATTGAGAAAATGCCCCACAGCTGGATCTCATGGAGGCACTTCCCCAACTGAAGCTCCTTTCTCTGTGATGACTCCAGCCTGTGTCAAGTTGGCACACAAACCAGCCAGTACAACTTCCTACCTCTCCTCTAGGAGCCAGTTGTGGCTTAAGTCTAGTTATAGGTCTAGAGACAATAATTGGGAGGTCCTGAGGGACATCAGTATTGTCTTGCCTGTCATTTCCTTCAAAGGTCACTGTTGGTTTAGCAGACAATGAAATATTATTGTCCTCAGTCATAGGTGGAAAATCACTATTTCAGAAGGTAGTTGGATGAGTCCATCTTCTAGTGAGGTACTTCCTCAGATAAGATCAACCCTTAAAAACCTGAGAGTTCAAAGTTCTCAGCTTCAATAGGGTCCTTTCACACATCTCCATCCAAAGTTACAAGATTCTATTCTTTAGCAGTTACTATCCTGACTAAAACTGCCAATATCCCTCAAGCACTGGACTTGAATTTTTGAATTCACACAAATTGTCATATGTGTGAACCAGAATAATCATGACTATTTATCCCCTTAGGTTTGTAAAATAGTTCACACCATGGGCTTTTATCATTTTCTGATCTCTCAAGAGAGGCTTGGGTAACTGTGTGTATTGATAAATTGGAAAGTCTAGTCAAAATACATAGACAAATCATATTCATACTTCTGTTGCCCTGGAAGAACAAAATCTATATTATTCAGGGGTCGATAGATTAACAGAACTTATAGATTGAGTCACTCTCCCTTTATTTCTCTCTCCCTTTATTTCTCTCTCTTATTTCTACCTCTCCCTTTATTTCTCTCTCTCTCTCTCCACATATATATACACACACCTGCAAACATGCCATACATCATGCTGGTGAAGGAATGGAATTGTTAGTAATGCAAGAGCAAGCATACAAAGAGCAAAGGCTTCCTGCTTCCATGTCCTGTTATAGGCTTCCAGCAGAAGGTGTGGCCCTAATTAAAGGTGAGTTTTCCGGCCTCAAGATCCAAATTAAAGGTGTATGTTTCTACGAGATCTTGATTAAGAGTGGATCTTCCTACTTCAAATTAAACAAATATCCCTCAGAAGTATGCTCTCCATTTCTGGATTTTAGTCATTTCTAGATGTCGTCAAGCTGACAACCAGAGTAGCCATCACAATAAAGTAGGTGCATGCCCTCAAAAAAATGGCATGATGCATTTCACAGCCAGTTAAAAATTGTAGTTTTCCAGCAGCTTTGGTTAAATGGGGTACTTGGAAGGAAAACTGGGGATAGATGGGATGACAGTGAGAAAGGAATGAAGCCAAGACAAGGGTTCTGATCAAGGCCCCAATGTTAAATGCTTAACTCTGAATTTAAAGGGGGGAAGCCTCTACATTTAAGACATACTTTATTCCCTCATTTCTGTGAAAGCATTGTTTGTACAGTGGTCCCTCACAAAGCTGTAGCCATGGCTAGACCTTGATTGTATGAAGGCCTGTATTAGTCAGGGTTCTCTAGAGTCACAGAACTTATGGGTAGTCTCTATATAGTTAGGGAATTTGTAGATGACTTACAGCTTGTAGTCCAACTCCCCAACAATAGTCAGCAGTACTTGTGGATGGAAGTCCAAGGATCTAGCAGTTGCTCAGTCCCACGAGGCAGCTGTGGATGGAAGTCTGAGGATCTAGCAGTTGCTCAGTCACACAAGGCAGGCCAGGAAAATCCAGAGTGAATCTTCCTTCTTCCAATGTCCTTATATAGGTCTCCAGCAGAGGGTGTGGCCCAGATTAAAGGTGTGTGCCACCACGCCTTTAATCCCAGATGACCTTGAACTCAAAGATTTCCTAATCTTAATCTTCTGGAATTCATAGTCACTATGCATCAAGATCTCCAGGTCAGAAACTTGTATCTCTGAGCCTCCAGATTAGGATTATAGGTAAGCCTTCCAATTCTTGATTAGTTCATTCCAGATTTAGTCAAATTGACAACCAGGAATAGCCACTACAAGGCCCAATCTCTGTATAAAGACGAATATACCCAGATAAGTCTGTCTGTGTTCTGTAAGGCCAAATAGTGATGCGACATGCTCTATTAGTATTTTCAAAAGCCAATTGTGTAACAAAAGGAATTCCTGTTTGAGAATCTCTAAAAATTTTACTAGCTATTTATAGTAGCCTATTTACAAAATCTTGAAAGAGTTTCTCAGAAGCCTGTTTAATATTAGATAAATTTTCAATGAGCTCTCCTTTAGTCAGTAATTGATTTTAAGTACGGCACGAAGCCATTGTAACCTGTGCATATACTCTAACAAGGAACCCAATCTGATTAGCATTGTCTTTATATTGACCCTCTCCTAAAAGCATGTTAGTATCTCAATCTGTGTTACCTGTCTGAGAATTTAATGTGGCAGTTCTTTTATTAGCTTCACACCACTTAGAAATCTAAAGTAGAGGGCATATGATCAGTGGAGCTGCTGGGACAGGAGGCTTCCCTTCTGACCACCATTTGAACCAGGGAGCCAGGTGGCTCCACAGCCTTCTGTGCACAGACCCTGCCAGAAGAGAGTTGATCTCCCAGGAGTACAGACACAGGCTAAGAGGCCTGTAGGAGGGACAAGCTCCAGCCAGAGACAGCAAGACCAACTAACACCAGAGATAACCAGATGGTGAAAGGCAAGTGCAAGAACCCTACCAACAAAAACCAAGGCTACTTGGCAACATCAGAACCCAGTTCTCCGATCACAGCAAGTCCCAGATACCCCAACACACCTGAAAAGCAAGAGTTGGATTTAAAATCTCATCTCACGATGCTGTTAGAAGACATCAAGGACATAAATAACTCCCTTAAAGAAATACAGGAGAACATGGGTCAAAAGGTGAAAGCCCTTAAAGAGGAAACACAAAAATCCCTGAAAGAAATACAGGAGAGCATGGGTGAACAGGTAGAGGCCCTTAAAGAGGAAACACAAAAATCCCTTAAAGAATTACAGGAGAACACAAACAAGTGAAGGAACTGAACAAAATCATCCAGGATCTAAAAATGGAAGTAGAAACAATAAAGAAATCGCAAAGTGAAACATCTCTGGAGATAGAAAATCTTGGAAAGAATTCAGGAGTCATAGATGCAAGCATCAACAACAGAATATAAGAGATAGAAGAAAGAATCTCAGGGGCTGAAGATACCATAGAAAACATTGAGTCAACAGTTAAAGAAAATGCGAAATGCAAAAAGCTCTTGAGCCAAAACATCCAGGAAATTCAGGAGACAATGAGAAGACCAAACCTAAGGATTATAGGTATAGAAGAGAGTGAAGATTTCCAACTTAAAGGGCCAGTAAATATCTTCAACAAAATTATAGAAGAAAACTTCCCTAATCTAAAGAAAGAGATGTCCATGAACATACAAGAAGCCTACAGAACTTCAAGCAGACTGGACCAGACCAGAAAGTCCTCCTGGCACATAATAATCAAAACACCAAATGCACTAAACAAAGAAAGAATATTAAAAGCAGTAAGGGAAAAAGGTCAACTAACCTATAGAGGCAGGCCTATCAGAATTACACCAGACTTCTCATCCTGAGATGACGAAAGCTAGAAAATCCTGGGCAAATCTCATACAGACCCTAAGAGAACACAAATGCCAGCCCAGACTACTATACCCAGCAAAACTCTCAATCACCATAGATGGAGAAACCAAGATATTCCATGATAAAACCAAATTTACATAATATCTCCACAAATCCAGTTCTACAAAGGATAATAGAAAACGCCAACACAAAGAGGGAAACTACACTCTACAAAAATCAAGAAAGTAATCTTCTTCCAACAAACCCAAAAGAAGATAACCACACAAACATAAAATTAACATCAAAAATAACAGGAAGCAATAATCACTATTCCCTAATATCTCTTAACATCAATGGACTCAATTTCCCAATAAAAAGACATAGACTAACAGAAATATTTTTCATGTAACTCTTCAATTTTATCAGAAAATGTAATTCCTCTTTCAATTAATTTAGTAATTTTTTTATGTCTACCATTTTATCTGCTTTGTTTTTCATGATAATTTTCAATTTTAACATGTTTTTCTATATATTTCTTCTATTTTATCAGAAATGTTTTCCATTTAAATCTCTGAATTTATCACAAAATGTTTTTAATTCCACTTTCAATTAGTTTAGAAAGGTTTTTTATATATACCAATTTATCTGTATAATTTTCCATGAAATAGTCAATCAATTTTAACGTATTTGTCTATATATTTCTTGAATTTTATCAGAAATATTTTTCATGTAAATCTTCGATTTTATCAGAAAATGCTTATAATTCCACTTTCTTTTTCTTTTATTTTATTTTATTTTAATTTAATTTACATTCCAAATCATTTCCCCTTTCCCGTTTCCTCCCTCCCCGAAAGTCCCATAAGCCTTTCAATCAACTTAGGAATACTTTTATGTCTACCATTTTATATGCAATTTTCCATGATAATCTTCAACTTTAACATGTTACTCTTTATTTTTCTACAATTTTATCAGAAATATTTTTCATGTAAATCTTCAATTCTATCATAAAATGTTTCTACTTCCTTTTTCAATTAATTTAGCAATGTTTTTATGTCTACCATTTTACTCTTTAATTTTCCATGAAAATGTCAATTTTAATGTGTTTTTCTATATATTTCTTCAATTTTGTCAGAAATAGTTTCCATGTAAATCTTCAATTTTATCATAAAATGTTTTTTCTTCCTTTTTCAATAAAAAAGGAATGAAAAGAAAAAAGAAAAAAAGAAATCTAGAGTAAGAAATCTCCTGACAAAGTAGCGTTACATAAAGTCTTTCAATCTTGGGATGTTAAATTTGACTCTGTCACAGTATCCAATAAAGTTTATACGAAAGGTGCTGTAGATCCATATTGTGACACAGATGTTTTTAATTTTTTTTATCATCTTGAACTCTAAAGTCTGATGTTGTCTGACTCTATTGTTCTGTTGGTCAATTATCTCAACTATAGGGAAAGCTAGCACGTCAGAAGTGTCCTGCCCTTTCCCATGTGCTTGACCCCACAGCTCTTTCTAGCGGTGATTGGTGTATCTCAGAATCATTGTTCTTTTTAGTACTTGACACCTTTTTTAGCTCTTGTAGCTCACTAGTTAATTTCTATACCTTAATTTTAAACTCTAATTTGTGTAGTTGTATATTTATCTGGGCAGCATCTCCTGCAGTAGAGGCCACAGGCAGAGCAGGAGGTGTGCAAGGAGGCCAATCCTCACCATAATATTTGGGAGCTCCTTTTTTTTGAATGAGCTTTCTCCTCTGACGTTAGCTAATCATTAGTATCTCTGTACTTTTCTAATTTAGGGTTGAGAGGGCTCTTTTCTAGGAGAGTCCTCTCTGGCAGGCATTCTTTTTTTTTCTTAGATATATTCTTTATTTACATTTCAAATGATTTCCCCTTTCCTGGTTCCACCCTCCCGAAAGTCCCATAAGCCCTCTTCCCTCCCCCTGTTCCCATTCTCACTTCCCTGTCCTGGTATTCCTCTACACTGCTGCATCGAGCCTTTCCAGGACCAGAAGCCTCTCCTTTCTTCTTCTTGGGCATCATTTGATATTTGAATTATGTCTTGGGTATTCCAAGCTTCTGGGCTACTATCCACTTATCAGTGACTGCATACCATGTGTGTTCTTTTGTGATTGCATTACCTCACTTAGGATGATATTTTCCAGTTCCACCCATTTGCCTAAGAATTTCATGAAGTCATTGTTTTTAATAGCTGAGTAGTATTCCATTGTGTAAATATACCACAATTTCTGTATCCATTCCTCCGTTGAGGGACATTTGGGTTCTTTCCAGCTTCTGGCTTTTATAAATAGTGCTGTTATGAACATAGTGGAGCATGTATTCTTATTACATGCTGGGGAATCCTCTGGGTATATGCCCAGGAGTGGTATAATGGGGTCCTCTGGTAGTATCATGCCCAGTTTTCTGAGGAACCGTCTGGCAGGCTTTCTTAATGAAATTCTTCAAGCTCTCCCTGGACACTATCTGACGCCTATGAAGTCTCTTCGTCAATAGCATCTTTTATAAGTGTCCAGAGGCAGAGGGTGATAGAATCTGACTGGGTGGTTCTTAGAGCTTTTCTAATTTTTTCCCAAGTTCTCTTATCTAAAGTTCTTTCTTTTTGAAACCAGGGGCAGCAAGAATCCATTTGATCTAAAAAATTTTCTAACAATTGTTCTTCAAACCTTACCCTTCTCACTTGAAGCAGCTCTTGAATGTTGCAGACAAATGCCTGTTTAGATGTCTCCATTCCCAGTTTTCACTGTCAACCTCTAAGTGAGATCAGCATTGTGTCGACACTGCCCCAACTTAGCTTGTATCCCTATGTACCTACAATAACAATTTCAAAAAGATGACATTTAAAACTAGTGCTAGTACCAATGCTGTATGTTGCTTACTGTGCAGGATACCATGATTTCTTCTGTTTTCTGTGGGACAAGACAGTGTCTCTCAGATGATCTCCCCATGTCCAGTCCCCACGTTGGGCGCCACCTGTCTGTATCCAGCAGCTTTGGTCAAACGGGATACCTGGAAGGAAAGCTGGGGATGGATAGGATGGATGGCAGGAAAAGAATAAAGCCAAGACAAAGGTTCTGATCAAGGCCCCAATGTTTAATGCTTAACTCTGAATTTAAAGGGGGGAAGTTCATCTCATCTCTTTTTTGTCAGGATCTCTTCGACAAAACAGACTCAGCTGCTCAACAGATAGTGGCTTCTTGCAGGAAGCTGCAGACGTGGCAAAACAATAGACTTTACCTAGGTCAGAAGACTCTACCCTAGGTGGGTTAGGTGACTACGACAAACAAGGTCTGATTTAGCCTGCTTGAGGCTGGGAAAAGGGTACAAAAAATGAATTCTGTGCTAAGTATGCTAAATACTTTCATTTAACATGGTTTTAATAGATTAATATTAGGCATAACCATGTCTAATATAAGTTAAATCCTTTTTGGAAGGAGTTAATAATACTGCTATTCAAGTTTCACAAGAAAATCAACAAGCTAAAATTTTGGAATATATCTATACACTCCCCCCAATTTCTAATAATCCAAAATGTTCATCCACTTCACTGTTCAAATTTGGGCCACAAAGTTGATCCAGAGATTATCTGGGAGCCTTAAACTTAAGTAGCCTTAAGCTACTATGATGGTTTGTACCTGCCTAGCCCAGGGAGTGCCACTACTGGAAGGTGTGGCCCTGTTGGAGTAAGAGTGTCACTGTGGTGTGGGCTTTCCGACCCTCATCCTAGTCACCTGGAAGCCAGTATTCTGCTAGCAGCCTTCAGATGAAGATGTAGAACTCTCAGTTCCTCCTGCACCATGCCTGCCTGGACATTGCCTTGCTCCCACCTTGATAATGAACTGAATCTCCAATCCTGTAAGCCAGCCTCAAGTAAATGTTGTTCTTATAAAAGTTGCCTTTGTCATGGTATCTGTTCGCAGCAGAAAAACCCTAAGATAGAAGTTGGTACCAAGGACTGGGGTATTGCTGTGATAGGCCTGACCATGGTTTTGTTTGGAAGAATGTGGATTTGGGGACTTTGGATTTGGAAAGCAGTGGAATGCTTTAAATCAGGCTTAATGGGCTATCCTAGTAGAAATATAGAAGACTTTGTTACTGAGAATGATTTGAACTGTGTTGACCCGGCCCAAGAGGTTTTAGTGGAGAAATTCAATATGTGGGCTAGAGACTGTTTTTGTGGTATTTTGTTGAAGACTGTGGCTACTTTTTGCCTTGTCTGAAGAGTCTGCCCGAGGCTAAGGTGAAGAGACTCAGATTAATTGCATTAACAAAGGAAGTCTCAGAAACACCTATCATAGACTTTGTTCTCTGGTTAAGTCTCATGGAGAGCATTTTAAACAAGGGTAGCAAGCTGAGAAAGGAAAAATATAGAATATATGGTTCTAGTATTAAAGGAGCACCAGGAAGTGAAATGGAGCTGAATCCTGTTAACAAATTAAGAGAGTGAGACGTTGGGGCAAGATCCTACCCAGCTAAGTTTAGGTCCAGGCATTGTAGTACAAGCCTTTAATCCCAGGAGACAAAGACTAGCAGATCTCTGAGTTCAAGAACAGAGCAAGTTCTAGGTGAAAAAAAAACTTTTCCAGGCTTGGTGAACCACATTTTTGATTCCAGTGCTTAGAAGATAGGCATGCAGATGTCTGAGTTCAAAGTCAGTCTACAGAGCAAGTTCCAGGACAGCCAAGTTTAGGCAGTGAAGGAGTTGGCTTCCTACCAACTAACTTTTTCCACTACCAAAAGCTAATGATAATATAATAGAATAAGGTGACCAGCCATGTTCCCGCCTCAGCAAGCAGCAGAACTCAGCAGTATTTGGTCAAGTGGCTCTGGCTTTAGAGTCCAGAATAGAAGGGACTATTGGGAAATTGATTCTGGTTAACTGGAGCTAATAAATTAGTGGTGATTGAGAAGAGACAAGGATCACTGAGGTGAAATCTTGTGGGAAGTGTTTTCTGAGAGCACAAAGAAGCTGTGTTCCACAGATAGTCAAGTTGCACCTCATGCTGCAGCTGAACTTGGTAATGTTTAAGAGTCACACAGGTGGTACTGGTTTTGATGGCATAAAGGGGTCATGTATTGAAGCTGCTGCTTGGCACTGTGAGAGGCTAGGGAAGGCCAGGTAGAGACGTAGCCTCAGTTGTAGTTGATGGCCTAGGACTGAAGTGGTCATGCAAAGGAGTTGAGGCTTGATACCATGAATAGACCTCACTGGTGAAGCATAGTTGCAGCAGAAGACTTCAGCACATTGGAGATGCAAGTACCATGGGATGATCACCAAGAACAGCAGAGGCAGTGGAGTGGATCAACCTGAGCTTAGAGTGCTACAGAGTGCAGAGCTGGAGAAGTGATGCCAGCCCTTTGCAGGAACCTAGAAGATCATGTGTAGACCTCAGATATTGAAACAAGATGCCTTAACAATGAAGTTGTCTTGGACACCCCAAGATGTTTGAGATGCCAAAGACTTAGGATATCTGCTGAGGAAAGCTGCTAACAGGGAGTGGAACCAGACCAGGAGAAAGAAATTGTTGCAGTCAACAAAGATGAAAAAGGAGTTGAAGATCTGAAGACTGCTTTGATATCAGACATGGAGATGCAGAGTTTAGAGTGTGCCCAGCTGGTTTCCTGTCTTGCCATGGGTATTACAGTTTAAGTGATTGGATGGATCTCAGAAGAGACATTGAACTTTGGACTTTTAATATTGTTGAGACTGCTGTAAACTATGGAAACTTTTGAAGTTGGACTAATTGTATTTTGCATTATGCTATGTTTAGGTATGGCCCCCATAGACTCATGTTTGAACAAGCCTATGGGGGCCAGGGAGTGGAATGTGATGGTTTGTATATGCTCAGCCCAGGGAGTGGCACTATTAGAAGGTATGACCCTGTTGGAGTAGGTGTGTCACTGTGGTGTGGGCTTTAAGACTCTCATCCTAGTTGCCTGGAAGCCAGCATTCTTCTAGCAGAAGATGTAGAACTCTCAGCTCCTCCTGCACCATGCCTGCCTGGATGCTACCACGTTCCTGCCTTGATGATAATGAACTGAATCTCTGATCCTGTAAGCCAGCCCCAATTAAATGTTGTCGTTATAAAAGTTGCTTTTGTCACGGTGTCTGTTAACAATAAAACCCTAAGACAGCTACTAAATAAAAATCTACATTTTAATAGGCTTTCCCGACAATTGGCATGTATGTTACAATTTAAAAGCCTTTGTTATCTCATACAATGGAAACTCAAAGCAGAGAGGACTCAGACAATGGATCATTTGAGAGAAGATTGTAATGGCAATCTCAAAATATCTATATTTGGTTCAAAGTGGTAATATCAGAGGCAATTGGATGTAGACCATGCTCTGTGCTGCTGCTGGGTTTTTTATTTTATTTTATTTTTTGTTTTATTTTGCTTTGTTTTCAGTGACCTTGATTCAGGTAAAGCCATATTATTGAATTCCCTACAGAAGAGAGTGTCAGAACAAGACACTGTGAAGCAGAGTTGAAGGTTATTTAAGGGTTATTTTAGGGGCTGGAGAAATGGCTTAGAGGTTAAGAGCACTGGCTTCCCTTCCTGACGACCTGGCTTTGATTTGCGTCATCCATGTGGCAGTCACGACTGTCTATAACTGCAGTTCCAGGGGCATCCCACACTGTTTTTCTGGCTTCCATGGGCACAGCTGTGCTATACAGACATTCAAGCCAGTAAAACACACACATAAAATAAATATAAATAAAAATTTAAAGACATTTTTAGCATAGATCTTAAGCACAGGGGTTAATAGAAAGGTGCTCAGAACAAGAATAAGTCACATTCAAGTGACAGTATATGCTTTTTTGTAAATGTGACTGTCATTTTCATTTCCTCAGATGAAGGGATGAAATGAGAGCTTGGCCCAAGCTTTAGGAATACATGGCTTGGGCTGAGCCTGGAGCATTTTTTCTAACTATCCCTAGGCCTAGGCCTGGAAGCTTCTAGCCTCCATGCAATCTAATCTTCTTTAAGCCTGGACCTTGAAGACTTCAGGTTCTGGTCTTTTTTTCTGTTAACCTAGCCCTAAAATGTTTCAGCCTTCGAGACGTACTGCTGTTTACTAGCTGTTATTAGCTGTTACTAGCTCTTTCTGAACTCTGACTGGCTGGTTCAACTCAGTTGTTCTGGCTCAAACTCCTCTCCAAGCTAACTGATTCAAATTGTCCTTTCTCAGCTGACTGAATTGATCTGCTTGAAAAGACTACCTTGAACTACACAACCTAAACTGCTCTGTATGCAACTGCTCTGCACTGAACTCTCTTTCCCTCACTGCTCTTTAAGCAACCTCACTTACCTGTTTATTCTCCTGAGAGTCAGACACAGTCTATTTTTGACTCATTCTGTCAAATCTTTCTCTGATCCTTTGTCTGCCCCTCAATTAGATGATATTGTTTGGGATTAAAGGTGTGTACTAAATGTGTGTCTGTATTCCAGCCACAGGGATCAATGGTGTATATTCCAGCCAGAGGGATTAAAAGTGTGTGGCATCTCTGCAGTCCAACCGTATCATATCTTTGGATGTAATTCCTTGCTAAAATAGCCATGTTGCTGGATTAAAATTTCTCTACACTTCTTAAGGGAAACTTCTACTTTACTGTTTTTACAATGGCTATATCCATGATCCTGAGGCTTTCTGAACATAATTTATAAGACATGAAGATTAAACAAAACTTAAAATTAATTTAAACTAAAATTAGTTTAATTTAGTTAATTTTAGAAATTGAAAACGTACAAGCTTATTTATTTATGTAAAAGAATTTTCTTTTGTAAATATACTCATAAATTCCTTTTTTACGTGCTTTAATTTTTTAAAGTTTTTTTTAAAGATTTATTTATTTTTATTACGAGTGTACTGTAGCTGCCTTCAGACACCCTAGAAGAGGGCATCAGATCCCATTACAGATGGTTGTGAGCCACTGTGTAGTTTCTGGGAATTGAACTCAGGACCTGTAGGAAGAGCAGTCAGTGCTCTTAACCACTGAGCCATCTCTCCAGTCCCTGTGCTTTAATTTTTAAATTATATTTCTTTAGTGTATTGTGGAAGGGCAGAGGTGGGAACTTGCTCTCAAGTATGATTGTGGAGAAGAGAAGACAACTTGCAGGAGTAATCCTCGCCTGCTTTGTGGTTCCTGGGCATTGAACTCAGGTTGTTACCTTGGCAATAAGCACCTTTATCCACTGAACCATCTATCTCACTAGGCCATATGAAAGGCTTTATGAAGGGGGAGGTTATTTAGATTTAGTGATGAGACTGGAGTGCTAATATAGTAAAATACAAAGTTGCAAATCCTTTTGCCCCAAGTAAATACATTGTTGCCTTTCACATCCATGTTTGGGATGTCCTAAAACTTCATGCGTTATCTCGGTAGGTAATTTGGTTTTATCAGCTGTACTGAAGTTTCTACAAACAAGATCTCTGGGTGAAGGCGCTCTCTCCTTTTCAGCATCCCTTTCATTTTCTGTCTTTAACTTTATGGGACTCTCTCACTAAATAACATGAAAAGTAGAAGAACTATTCCTAAGTGAAACTTCTCCACTTTCCACCTGTCTCTGCCTTTTCCTCCTGGCTTTGCCTTCTGAACTCCAGCACTGCATCATGGGAAAGTCTACTCTGTTACTCAGATGGGAGTAGAAAGTGGTTAAGAACTGCACTGATAGCAGAAGTATCCTTGTGGATGATGGGATGCGGGACGGTATCTTTATAGACCCTCCGAATATATAGAATCTTCTGCCACATCTAGTACCCAATGCCATAGCCTAGCAAAAGAGTAGCATTTATGTTTACCTTAATGATCTCACTGCTGCCTGGGGACTGGGGCAGGTGCTTGGCATCATGGAAGAATACTGTATTGCATACCACTAGTCAACGAAATAATAAAACTCAAAGTGGTTTCTGATGATGTATAATGCTTTTGAACTATAATAAAGTTGTAAATTGGAAGTTCATCAATGACTATAAGTTGAGGACTATATTGAGGACTGCAGTGCTACCTTTCCCTATTCTTCAGTATCTGTTTCCTGCTTTGAATTTATATTGTCACCATTCATTATTGAGAAAAGATTTGCAGAGTTGAGCCACCTTTGCTGAACCATTGCTGTGTTTGGCCTGAGTGGGTGGGATGGAGAATTGTGTTTGCAAGGTGTGGCTACATTAGAAAAGTATTTCTCAACTTCCCCCATGAAATGACAAATTGACCTTCAAGATTTGTGAAATAGATGAACCGAGAAACAACTGAATTACCTAAGCAGAATTACCAGAACTTACTACCCTTTATTCAGAACCAGTATGCCAAAGGCACTGGGACTTTCTATGGCAGGGTGTTGATCTGAAACAAATCCTACCTCTCCTCTTACTGGCTTATTATCATAGGAAAGTAACTTTTCTGAGCCCGAGTTTCTCTTACCTACAAGTATATGGCAGTATGTAATCCCTATGCCCTTGACTTGGTAAAAGGATCTTAACTACCTGATAAAACCAGTGGTAAGATTCTAAATATTTGGCAAACACCTATTTTATTTTTAGGTTAGTGCCACAACACCATTGTGACAGTGTAACGTTCTCTTCTATTTAAACAGTTTAAATGAATACTGCATGACTTTGGAGAGGTCTCTGTCAGTTGAAAGTTCATTACCCTTCCTTTTCCTGCCACAGGCCACACAGCTCTGCCCCCTTCCTTTCCCAGGCCCTGGAACGAACGCCCGCTGCGCAGTGCCCAACAGGTGTCCCCTGAGCACAGCAGCCTGCGGATCCCCAGGGCCGCCCCGCCCCGCAGTGCGCACCGGGGAGGATGCGGCCTGGGCTTGAGCCTGCGCGGCCACGTGACGGCCGCTATAAGAGCGGCGGGCTGCGGACTCCCGCCCTCCCTGCTGGCCGCGGTCACCTACCGGCGTCCGGCTCCTCCGACTACCCGGCCACACTATGACAGGTACGCCCGTGTAACCGGGTCCCGCGGCGCGGCCGCCCCTACGCCGTGGAAGCCTCGGGTAGCTCGCAAACCGCCGTAGTCTCCGGTTGTTAACCGAGCCGCGCTGCAGAGCGGCGGTGGCTTCCGTCTCCGGCATCCGGGGAAGGCCAGGAGGGGTGGGGCGGGCGCGGGGCGCACTGGGGTCGCACGGAGCCCCGAGGTGCTCTTGCCACGGGGAACAGCAGGAGCCCTGCGGAAACACTGAGTTGCGGCCCTGCTCTGGCCTCTGCACTGAGCCTATTTTTAGGCCTCAGCAGCCGGGTGCTGCTACGTGGGAGCCGGCTAGCGCCCCGGGCGGGCCTCGGTGCCACTTGTTGCAAAGTGTCAGGCCCTAGGCGAGTGAACCCCAGGACTGGACACTAGAGGTAACTGGCCCTTCGGAAAGCTTCAAGTAGAAGCCTGGGTTATGACAGCAACTGAACGGCCTTCTGAAGGTTGAAGCACCCAGCTGTCAATTGGTCTCACCGTCCGTTTGTAGGCTAAGTCTGGTGTTTTAGCTTGTGTTTATAACTTCTGACCTCTCCTTTTGTTAATTTAACTTGAGAAAGCATAGTGTTTCTTCCTGTAGTTTTTACACGCATGTTTATTACACCACCTCCACGTTTCTCCACCACCTCCTGAAGTCACTTTGGAGTTAACACATAATTCATTATGCTCATTTTAAGTACTTTTGGGGCAAAATGGTTTTGAAATGTTACTGTGTCAGAATGTTCTAAGACTAATAACCCAAACAAGTACCAGGCGCGGTTGGTGGATGTGGCAGGTGTCATTACGGAGTATAATTGACTGGAGGTAGGGAATTCACAACTATCTTCGTCTTGGTAGTGTAGTGAGTTGTTCTGAAAGATGGTCCTGTAGTATGAGTTAAAATGGCTTTCAGGTTGGCTTCTGGGGAAGGCACTGGATAACCAGACAATACACCTCACTCTCCCTGCTCAGAGGAATTTCCACTGCTTCTAGCATTCACACCAGAAAATGAGAAAACCTGAGACTGACAGTGACAAATCTCCTAACTCTCTTCTTGGGTAGCAGTCCCCCACTCCCCAAATTACTGCTGTGGAGTTTGAACCTTAGTATCCCTATGCACTTTGGATACCCACCAACTGCTAATGTTAAAGCCCCCTTTAGAGATGGGCCCGAGAGCAATCTTACAAAAAGTCTGAAAAAAATCTTAGAGGCTGCTATCATGAGGACTCTTCAGTGCGAGAAATGCTTGACTTCTGTTCTGGCTGGGCTTGGGGAAATTGGTGTGTATGTCCATGTCTCTTGTTAGGGGAGGAGGGGAGAATGGGGAAGGGGGTATACTGCTCATTTTCCTAGAGAAGTGAAGGGAGCTGGCATGGTTTACACCTTTAATTTAATTACTAGTACTTGGGAATTGGAGACAGGATTGTTATTTGGTCAGTTTGGTCTATACAGCCAAGCCCTAGCCAAGCCCTAACAATAAAAGCTGGGGATGTAGTTTATTGGTAGAACACTTGCCTAAGCTGGGCAGTGGTAGCTCATGCCTTTAATCCCACCCAGCACTTGGGAGGCAGAGGCAGGCAGATATCTGAGTTTGAGGCCAGCCTGGTCTACAGAGTGAGTTCTAGGACAGCCAGGGCTACACAGAGAAACCCTGTCTCAAAAAACCAAAAATAAAAAAATAAAAAAGAACACTTGGCAGAAGCTCAGTTACTTTCTGGGATGGTGGGTAAGGAGGATCTTGCCTGAATGAAAATACCACTCACCAGGCCTTGTAAGAGAAAAGAAGTGTGCGTCCTGGTATTCTCATCACCGTCAGCTTCCAAAGCTTGCTCCTGTGCTAACAGGGATCTGAGTTTTGTGGTTGTCCTGGAGGTTATCTGGCATTCCTGCTAATCTGCAGTTTTAGCCCATTCCTAGATAGATGCCTGTGTGAGTTCTCCCACAAAAGGGGCTGCTGCCTCATTGACAGACAGTTGATCTCCATGCAGATGATTTTGCTGAACTTTTGGTTGAGAGAACACCTGGGGAAAGTTCTTTTCCTGCTGAGATATGCTTCTTTTTCTTTGTATTAAGATCAGGCTTTTGTGACGCTGACCACAAACGATGCATATGCCAAAGGTGCGCTGGTCCTGGGCTCATCTTTGAAACAGCACAGGACGACCAGGAGGATGGTCGTACTCACCAGCCCACAGGTTTCAGACTCCATGAGGTAAAGATTACCTGCCTGGCTGTCTCCTTGTCCTTGGGGCACTAACACTCTTCTCCCGTGTATCACTGCCACTGAGTCCACACCTTCCTAGGGAGCTGAGCACTAAGTAAAGACAGATAACCAATGCTAAGCTAAAGATTACGGAATTTGACATTTCTTCCTAGCTTTGGGGAGATGTCCCAGGATTCTAACAGGGAGGTTCCGTCCTTACTCCATCTTCCTGATTCCATCTCCGGAGAGAGAAGAACTGCCCCCTTACTGAGTCTTCTGAGGGGGAATCCTGTGATGTTCTGTCTGTCCTCACTCGTCTGTAGTACTTTCCCCAATTGAAGTGAGGATTGTGTTGTTTCCTGTAAACAAGGAAACCTTCAGATGCCTTTGAACAATTTTCATATCTAGCTGACATTTGTCACTTAGTGATCTTTATGTATGAGAGAATGAAGTCTTTATTGGGCTTTCCGAAACTGTTACAGAATTTGTTAGGGGACACATGCTGAAAAGTATAAGCTGCTTATTGATTTGGATTAATTCATTTTGAGCTTTGGAATTCAATTTTGCGATATCTGTATACTAAACTTAAGAATACTTTGGTGCTCCAACAGCTTTGTGTTGTCTTATTTTCACAATCTCCTGGCCTTCTTAGACATTGAGAATACCTTATATTTTTTAAATGTAAACATAGGCCAAGGGCCTTTAAAAATAAGGCATTATACATGTGTGCATTTACACATATGTGTATCTTCCACATTAATAACATGGATCCTACATGGCCCTTGAGAAAGGTGCCCCAAGCCCTTTCTTCTGACATATGCATTAGTGAGGATTGTGTAACACCCAGATCTGGTCTCTCATCCCACCACCATGACTCATATAGTCACTGGTGCCGTTCACCATTTCATATTCAAAAGAGACCGAGGTTACTTTGTGAACTAAAATGTATGTGTTTTCTAACATCTAACTTGAGAGATGAAATGCAGCACCAAGTTTTCTTCTGTTAAGTGCTTCTCAGTAGTTAAATGTATCATTCAGTTTTCCTCTAGCTAGGTATAGTATCTGTTTGATTAACATACCACTAAAAAGACATGGAAACCTGAATTCAATCCCCTGTACCCATATAAATATCTGGGCATCATGGTAGTGCATTTCTGTAATATCATCACTAGGGAGGCAAAGAGAGTTGGATCACTGGAGTTCACTAGCCATCCATCCTAACCTTGTCAGTAAGTTCCAGGTCCCAATGAGAAAAGATTTCTCAAAAAATCCAAGGCAGATAGTTCCTGAGAATGACCAATGGCTTCTGCATGCACATGCTGTCATGTGTGTGCACTCTAATGAATGAGTGCACACACACACACACACACACACACTTAGATAATGTCTCCCAAACCAAAATGAGCTTCTCATTCTGGCAAGTGTTAAGCACATAATAAAAGCAGTTATACTGGGTTCCAAAACAATGATGATCTCATAGTTAATCCTTTTCATTTCTTTAGGGGAAATCTTCTACTTTGCTTTCTTTTGCTTTGATAAACACCATAATCAAAAACAACTTTGGGAGGAAAGGGTTTATTTTTGGCTTACAACTGACAACCCATCATTATCAGGGTAGGAGCTCAAGGTAGGGACCTGGAGGCAGGAACTGAAGCAGAGGCCATAGAGGAACACTGCTTACCGTCTTGATTTCCAGGGCTTGCTTACTCAGGACCACCCTGAGTAAGGTGCCCAGGAATGGCACCACCTACATAGGTCTAGGCCCTCTTACATCAATTATCAATCAAGAAAATGCCCCTACAGACTTGCTTATAGGCCAATCTGATGGAGACATTTTCTCAATGAAGTTCCCTCTTCTCAGATGACTCTAGCATGTGTCAAATTGGCAAACCCTAACCAGTACAGACACAGAACTTCAAGAATTCTTGATTTATTGCTCTAGCAGAAGGGATTAGTTGTAGACTTCATATCATATAGTATATGGATATTATCTAGCATCATTTATTTAAAACATGCAAAAGTCAGTCAAGCCAATTCCAATAAAATGTCATTGTTAAACACATGGGCTGGTAGAGAAATACATTCTTAATACATGTTACTCACATGTTTCAAAGGTATTTTCACATTTCAATAACAACAAACACCAATCCAGATAAGATAGTTCTTGAGAGTGACTGATAACTTCTGTATGAACACGCTGTCCTGTGTGCGCATTCAAATGAATGAGAGAGTGCACGCGCACACACCCACACCCCCCCACACACACACACTTAGGTAATTTTGAACATTGAAAACTCTTATATGTCATGTTGAGCTTGCCAGGTATAATAATCTCAGAAGAGAGAAACATTCTAAGATGATGACTGGTGGCACTGTAAGCAGTTATCATTACTTATGAATATTACTACATGTGCACATGAACAGTTTGTTCTCAAGTGCATAAAGACAGATTTAAGAGGGTAGACTACACCAAAGCACCAATTGTCTTGTGATTGATAGGTTATGAAGTAAGGGAATAGTCTTAAAGTAAGTGTATCATGTACTATGAAAAGAGTATATGTGATGCTTTCTGGAACTTATTTTTACAGAAAAGTTTTAGAGACTGTCTTTGATGAAGTCATCATGGTAGATGTCTTGGACAGTGGTGATTCTGCTCATCTAACCTTAATGAAGAGACCTGAGTTGGGCATCACATTGACTAAACTCCACTGCTGGTCACTTACTCAGTATTCCAAATGTGTGTTCATGGATGCAGATACTTTGGTGAGTGTGGCTTTAAGGGCTAAAAAGATGTGTATAGTAATGGAGACCTGCTACTCATTTGAGAAATGCTGTGAAGACATGACAGATAAAGCCATTATGATAAGAAGTGTCAAGTGAAGAAGGAGAGTAAACCCAGGCTGCCATACAGCTGTCCCCATCTTTTGTGTTGGGTAACAGGGAGAACCTAGGAAGGATATGCCACAGCAAGAGCATTCCTGTAATGCCTTTCTTTGTCTATCTCCTTGAATCAGGTCCTCTCAAATATTGATGATCTGTTTGAAAGAGAAGAATTGTCAGCAGCACCAGACCCAGGGTGGCCTGACTGCTTCAATTCTGGAGTCTTTGTCTATCAACCCTCAATTGAAACGTATAACCAGCTGTTGCATCTTGCTTCTGAGCAAGGTAGTTTTGATGGTATGTACCTACTATCATCCATTTGATAAGCTACTAGTAAGTCTCTATATATTTAACTCTTTCTCTGTTATATACCCGCCCCCCAAACACACATATCTATGGATGCATCAGAGTAACCTAAACTAAGACAGACATGTTTTGTTGTGCATGTTTGCTTATGACAGGGTCTCACATTGTCCAGACTGGCATCAAACTCACTGTGTAGCTAAGGATGACCTTGAACTTTTGATTTCCCCTGTCTCTACCTCTCCAAGTGATATTCATCACAACTGAGTTTATTGTATACTGGTGGGATCAGACCAAGCCTCAATTATGCTAGGTAAGTACTTCTCCAGATCCAGGCAGATGCTTAAGTGACTTTCCCCTATCTAAATTAGAGTGAGTTTTTAAAAACTGAGAAAAGACCAAAGAATGACTACACTTCTTAGGGCTAAGCTCAAGAATAGTGGCCGCTTGCTTGTGGGAAGTCCTGGATTCAATTGTTAGCACTCAATTAAACATAACTTCTGTTTTTAAACCTGAGTAAACTTCAAGAGTCTTTGTCACACATTACTAACAAGGATCCAGAGTTTTGTGAATTAAACAGCCTGATAACTTGGCATTCTTTCATAAATTGTTAAAAACAAATTTTATGTGAATAGTCTATTTCCAAAGTCTCATTTTCTATAAAGCTATGTATTAAGTAAAATACCATCTTCACAGCTGATGAGTGGAGCATTGACTAAGTTGGGAGTGTTTACTTGTATGTGTGAGTATGTCTATAGCTGCAGATAACACAGGCCCATGTGGGTCTCTGCAAACTCTAGGGCATACAGTATAGTCTGAGTGATGAAAGAATGAAATGTGGTTCAACTCGACTGAGCAGCCAGTGTTGTTCCAAACCTGTAAAGTCTGACGTTGGGTAGTTTATTTCAGGCATGCTTAAGTACGGTAAAATTGGAAAAAATGTTTCCTGGTGTAACACAATCCTAAGTGCACAATAAAAGATAATTACATTGAAGTTCCTTTCAAAGTGGTGTCACTTCTTCCATGAAGATAAATTCTATAGATAGGCTATAAGTGTTACTTCAAAGGGGCCTAGGGAAGGCTCTGTTGTGGGCTTGGTCATACAGATAGCACAGAGGTCATCGAAAACATTAACCACTTTCATTTCCACCTTCTCCACCTCTTCCTCTGAAGAGACAACCCTGAGCGTTGTCTCCTCATGCTATCTGTGAGCATAAGGAACTTTGTGCTCCCAACAAGCCCACATGTCTTTCAGAACATTCTTCTCCTTTTTATTCCTAGCTTCTTCCTTCCTAAGAACATACCCTTGATTTGAAGTAAATAGGTCTTTCACTAAGCTGAACCACGCCTTCTCATTCAATGCTGATTATCTAGGAAGATTCATTCTTGGGTCCAGGGTTGTGGCTCAGTAGGTAAGAGCAATCGAGATGCGAGCACGAAGGCCTGAGTTTGCATCCAGAGCACCCATGTAAAGGATTGGCCTGTGATCCCAGTGCTAAGGCTTAGAGGAAGACACAGACATCCATTTCTGTTAACTAGTAATAAAAGTTTAAAAAAATCTTAAATGTCTCAAAGGTTAAACTGAGTATATGTTACACTGCTGAAGTCAAGCTTGGAACTTCACAGCATTTCAAGCTACACATAGGAGGCTGGCTTTGTTTTCTCCTTATAGACATCAAATTCTGTATAGTTGTTTGCCAGAAGATTTGGGATTTACAGCTCTTTATAATCTCATTGCAAAGAATAAGGAGGATTAGGCTTCGATCTTGTTTCAGTATTTGGCTTATTGACATTCTGAGCTGATAGTTTTCAACTAAGAATGATTTTGTGTTGTACCCCCTGTTCCTTTACCCAACCCCGATCCAAAACCAAGAGATGCGTAGCTGCTTCTAGAAAATTTGTTTTCATGAGACAGAGTGTTCTCATGTATCTAAACTAATTATGTAGCCCAGCCTGGCCATAAACTCATTATCCTGCCTCAGCCTTCCAAACTCTGCTTGGACACATTTGTTTTAGCTGAGGGAAACCAGTGCTACTAGCACCTGAAGGGTAGAAGCCAACACCACTGCTGAATAGTTTGTAGTACAGAGGAAAGCTCCTCACAATGAACTCTCCAAGCTACCATATCAGCAGTGCTGAGGTTAAAATGTTCTGTTCTATGCCAGCCCTTCCTGTGCTGCATCCATTTTGACGTAGTCAGACTGGGGACATTGCTCAGTGGGTAAAGTGCCTGCCTGGCAATTGTAATAACCTGAGTTCAGTTTTCCAGGCACATGTAAGAAACTAATGGGAACGAAGAGTGCTGGAGTGTTTCTGTAACCCAAGCAATAGGGGATCAGACACAGGAGGATCTCTGAAATGTATTGGCAGGTCAGCCTAGCTCAACTGAGCCTCAGGATCAGTGAGAGAAAATGAAAGGTAGATGGCAAGCAATCAAGGAACATACTAAATGTCAGTCTTGAACTTCCACATGCATGTGGTATATGCATATTAGTGACTACAATATTCTCTCTCTCTCTCCCTCCCTCCCTCTCCCTCTCCCTTTTCTTTACTGTCTGCTTCAGCAGCTTTAAGAAAATATTAACTGTTTACTGGGACCAACAGATAAAAGGATGTCACTTTACTGACATTCTTTCAGCTGATACTATTTTGTTCTCGTGAACAGAATGGAATATGCTAGTATTCATGTTTAAGCATGTAGAACATTTCTGATCCTTGTACTAAAGACAGTTGCCTTAGCAAAAATAGGAAGGAGTGATTTTAGCACAACTCCTCTGTGTCTCAACCTTTGCTTTAGAGCTCTTTCCATTTCCTATACTCTAATTGAAGGAAGGTTCATCTTCCCAGAAAGCCAGCACAACCACTCTCAAGTTTAGAAAGTGAGTCAAATTCTAAAATACATCTGATGGCCTGCCAGCTGCCTAAACGCCATGTGATTTTCATCATCTAAAGGAATTCTATCTTCTAGTCTAGTGGCTAGGAGTTTAGATCTCAGTAGTCACATGCCGTATTAAATTATTCAGGGTACAACTAAAGAAGAGGAAATGAGTTAACAGCTAGCAGCCAAGAGGCACTGTGCATTATGGAGGCCCTAGTCTTTGAGGGTCCATTGTTAGCAGCTCGAGTGTGTGCAGTGTTCCCCTGGAAAGTGTTTCTGCTTTTTCAGTCAGAACTTGAACCAATGAGATTCTCTCTACGCTGCAACGTGCTTCGTCATTTAACTAGCTTTCCAGACACGGGCCTTCTTTTCACTTGTTCTTGGCAAAGGAATGAGTTTTCTCTGGTGTTCAAAGTGAAAAAGTTAACAATCTTAACTAAAAAGCTTTTTCCACTTGAGGTGTGTGTTGCTGAGTTTTATTTAGCAGGGATCGCTAACTCCACACCTTAGGAGCCTGCCCTTCTCTGCAGGGATGTAGAGCCATTCACTTGGGGCAGCACCTGTGTTACAGCAATTAATGGGACTTATACCTAATACCAGTAATAAACAACAACTTTCTGGTGGCTGTTTATTATTTGTCTCCAAATTTTAATATATTTTATTTATATTTTTAATATATTCTAATATATTAATACATTTTAATATATTTTAGTTTGTAAAAATTATAAATACATACATAACATTTTATTTTTATGTGGACGAATGTTTTGTCACATACATGTGTTCCTTGTGCCCAACTAGATCAGAGAGGACTTCAGAGTCCCTGACATTACTGATTGCTTTAAGCCACCTCGGTCCTCTGCAAGAGCAGCAAGTACTCTTATATACCAAGTCTCTCTCTATCTCAATGAATATACTTTTATATTATATGTAATATAATATATCCTATATAAATATATTTATATAAAATAAATATATTTTTAATGTCGTTTTAAGATATTTTTGTTGCTGGGCATGATGGCACACACATTAATCAGAGAACTCGGAGGAAGAGGCACAGCTCTGTAAATTCAAAGCCAACCTTGTGTGTGTCACAGGTTTCAGACCAGCTAGAGGTACACTGTGAGACCTTATCTTAAACATGTTTGTTGTTAAGGTGTTAAGCCATAGGCCTGGAGGCAAACGTTTTCAGATACTCCTTCCTCTTGTGCACATCTTCTAACACTCACAGGGCTCCCTTTCTCCTTTCACACACATTTATCAGGGCCTTGCTTATCAGCAGTGTCAGATTGCTGCCACAGAAAACTTGTTAGCAGATCATTGTATCTGTCTGAGTATCTTCAAAGTCCTGCTTAATCTCTTGGTCACATTCAAAAGATTGGAGCCTGGTCTCTCTGACAAGCCACATGGGCTATTGATGGCTGAGCTTTTGCAGCTGCTTTTAAAGCCCTTCTAATGAGAAGGAATGCGCCTGCTATTCTTCTAATCACCAGCCTTCAGTCACGTCCCTCACCAATTGCCTCCGGCCACGAGAAGCATCCTAATATGGCAATCCAGACTTGACTTCTCTGTTTTTCCCAAGTGTCTGAACTATCAGAATTTACAACTAGTGACAGCATTCTTCATTCATGACTAACATCTATCTTCCTTAGGAGCAAGTGTTAAGTCCAATTTCCTATAAAGTTTTGTGTATTTTTAAATTATTTTGAAACTTCTTTATTGAAGTTTCCTGAAAAGTTGAGCAATAGCTATTGTGAAAGTCCATTAGATTTCATAAGATAATACACAGACATTTCGGGGGAAGATGAAGTTCAGACATATTAATGATAAAAAGAGATTGTGATACTACAAGAACTCATTAGGAGTGAAATGAAGCCAATACACTGGCCTCTAAATTTGAACTCAGTCTGTCCAAGTTCTGGAATGTACTTTCTTTCCCCTGTGTCTCAAAAGTATCCCAAATTAAGACTGCTTATTTATCATTACAAGAATTCATATTGCCCAGTGTGGAATGCCGTATTGTTTATTTATTTAATCTTGATAGTAGCTTCAATTATTATAATAAAAGTGCCCTAAATTTTTAATTTATATATTAGAACTTGGGTTTATAATTAAAATTTAGAGAAAGTGTAGAATAAATATTTGTGCCAGAGTATTAGATTTTATTTTACATTAAGCTGAATCCAGGATCTGTAATAAAGTTGGTATTGTTCCAATTTCTTAATTCTCCTTGATATCCTCAGAATCTGATAATGTTTTACAGATTTGGTGTACCTTCTATAATTTTTGTTTTAGTCCGGCTTTGTACTGAACTTGCCCAACAAAAGAAGGAAGGACTGAGGCATTTCAAAATAAATGAGTACATATATGCTTTTTCTTTTGGTTTTTTCGAGACAGGGTTTCTCTGTGTAGCCCTGGCTGTCCTGGAACTCACTGTGTAGACCAGGCTGGCCTCGAACTCAGAAATCCTCCTGCCTCTGCCTCCCAAGTGCTGGGATTAAAGGCGTGCGCCACCACCGCCTGGCAGTAAGACTTCCTTTTTCTCATTGTACTCTTGATCCATTTTCTTAGCCATATCTGTCTGCCATTAGCTTTGCAACAAGGAGAAATGAAGAACCCGTGAGAAACAGGAGGAGGAAGGAACTAATGGGTTATGTGCCTGTAGACTCAAACTGTTTTACATTCTCATTATTTCTCCACAGTCCTGGAAGGGACACATTCATGCAAGCATTTGTCAAGTAGTCCTTGAGTACTCATTGCTAAAAGCTCAGGACAGCAGCTTCCCTATTGGCTCTGAGTTAAGAGCAAAGCCCGGTGTGAGCGGAGTCTCTCTCAGTTCTGCCTCGGTGTACAAGATGAGGAATGAGGACCGGTGCTGTTCCATTGGTTGTTATGTTTCTTTCCCAATTAGCCCACACTGAAACATTCTCTGGAATAAATTCTGAGAATGATTATACATGAATACAAACATCCTTATTACCTTGTTCATTTTATGGGTTCATTTCTTAACATTCACATCACTGAGTAGAAAGAGCAGCTAGTGCCTTAATGATTTTGTAGACAAAGTGGAAAAGATTCAGTTCTTTTCTTTTGCAGTTGTGTTCCTCCCCCTCTGCTCTGCAGAGTCTGAAGAGACTGTCATTCTCAATCAGCAGCTATTGGCACTCTCCTGCTGTTCTTGGATGTTACTTGCCCTCTCCTGTGTTCTATAATGGCCCATTGACTTGATATTTCAGAACTTAACCTCTCATTTAAGCAGGATACCAAATTGAAGGAGCAAAAATAGTCCTAAATAGCACAGGTTTGGATTTCTGCCTCTCTAAAGCTTACAATATTTGAGAGCTTGTTGGTGTTTGACAGGCAGTTATGCAACCATGGTTCTGTCAGGATCAACTTTTTTTTAATTAATAAATTATTCTACACTCCATATTTTACCCCCCCCCCACCCCGTCCACTCTCCGACTTTTCCACATCCCATATCTCCTCCCCACCCCCATGTCTCCTCGTGGATGTCTCCATCCCCCACCCCACCTGACCTCTAAGCTCCCTGGGGCCTCCAGTCTCTTGAGGGTTAGGTGCATCATCTCTGACTGAACACAGACACGGCAGTCCTGCACTCCGGAAGACCCAACAAGCAGCTGAAAGAGTCAGATGCAGAGATTTAGATCCAACCAATGGACAGAAGCAGCAGACTCCTGTTGTTGAATTAGGGAAGGCTGAAAGAAGCTGAGGAGAAGGGCGACCCTGTAGGAGGACCAGCAGTCTCAGTCTGGACCCCGAGATCTCTCAAACACTGGACCACCAAACAGGCAGCATATACCAGCTGATATGAGGCCCCCAACACACACACAGTAGAGAACTGCCAGGTTCAGCTTTCTAATGAGACTCTGGACCAAGAATCCCTGCCTTAGACTGGGAATGTGTCATTCTTGCTAAAAATCAATGTCTTATGGCGTGCATGCAGTATAACTTTGTCATTAAAAATCCTTTTTTAGTAAGTGAAAAGAGTTGTATAATGTGGAGTGTTAAGTCATTTGTTCTTGGTTTAAATGGATTAAAGCCAGTGAAATGCAGGAATGCCTGGGACAAGTGCCTGGATTTCCCTAAGCCATGTAGAGTTAATCCACTGAAGCCTAGTAAACCTCATTACTCTAGAGATAAAAGTCCCATCTCCGCTGTCCTCAGAGCAGCAGTATTACCTGTCATTTGGCAATCTTTGGCTTGCTTCTGTGTGCAGCAGTGATGGTATATTCCAGATATAATGTAAAAGACAGCTTCGGCGATTAAATTTTATGTCCTTTCAGTGCATGACTGATAATAGTTGGAAATTATTTACTTAATCTTGCCCTTTTGCCTTCCTTCCAAATTAGGAACCCTTTGAGAGTTGGACCTTCTCATTTATCATATGCATTATACATATACCAAACACGAAACTTTGTTTTATATAGAAATTTTTAAGTGTTGCATCCATTGATATAGTAAATCTAAAAGAAGTCTATGTCTAAAAGACTGTGAACCAGTGCTCTTCAACTTGTGTGTGTGTGTGTGTGTGTGTGTGTGTGTGTGTTTTCACATGGGGATGAAAATGGATTCTGATTCTGTAGGACTGGGGTGAGATTCAACATTCTGCATTTCTATCAAGCTCTTGGTAAGAACTATGCTATTGCAACTGGAGTCTACTAAATGGTAAGAGTATTCATGTGAAAGAGATACTGGATTTCTTGTTTAATCTAGAATTGATTTATACCTTCCTCTTGTGACAATGACCAAACAATCTGTCAACAAACTTGGGCGTCCCAGAAAGTAGACAGTATTGGGCACATGAACAAATTTCAGAGGCAACATTCACTGTCTATAGAACACATAGAACCAATGTGTTTTTATGATGTGTCCCTGATCAAAAGTGTTAAGGGGCTATAATGTAGCAGCTTTGGGCAGCCTGGTGGAAGGATGATATAGAACTGGGTATTTGTTTTTGTTGCAAAACTGGAGTCACATGTCCCTTGTTTCATTTTCTTGCTCTCTGCCTCATCTATGCGGCCATTACTCCAGCTTCTCAGATCACAGTTGCTGGTGATCACTGCTAATCTCGTCTGTCAGTGCTGAGATGACTGAGATTAAAAGTTCTTTAACCTGCAAGATTAAGTCCATATGCCTCTAAGTCTGGCTAAAAAGCACTGGATAAAATCCTGGATTATTTTTTTTTTTTGGTAGTAGAAATTCAGCAGTCTTCATCGCATCTTTGTGTGTTTTGTGATACATGTGTACCTGTATACACACTCTGCTTTGAACAGTGATCTTCCTATTTCTAAAAAATATTTTTCAGATCTAAACATTTCAAAAGAAAGAAAAAACAGTCTTACTGACACTACATATAGATCTTTCTGACCTTTTTGCATCTACCTTGCTGAAATGTTAAACTATGTGTTTGAAAAAAGATGACTGGGATCTTCAGACTGCTTAAGTAAAAGCACTGTGTGGTGGCAAGTGTGGTGCCACACACATGAAACCACAGCACTTTCCAGGAGGAGACAGGGGGAATAGACATCTAAGGTTTCCTTGACTATAAAGTTCAAGGCCAGCCTGGCCTACATGGGACCCTGTCAAACACTAGATAGTACTCAACTCCATTTTTAATTCACTGTTTTGGGATAAACAGTGATTTGTTGTAGTTATATAATGGAGTCAGTAGTCATAGTACTTACTGAGCATTTCAGGTTTGCCAGCGGGAGATACATACACCTCTGGTTCACCAAGGCAACATTATTGCCTCTTATCTTTACTGTTTCCTAGTGCCTCAGGGCCCCTCAGTCTTCCCTCAGCTAACGAGCTAGGAATGTTTGGGGGATGGGCTGACAGTAAGTGGAAACAGCCTTTCATGACCAGAGGCCACCAGCTTGTGACTGCCCTAGGCCAGCAGCTCTGACTCTCCTTTCCCAAGCTTACATTGGTCAGACTTGGACATGAGAAGTTCTAGTCAGGCTTCTGTGAGATTCAATTTTTTGGATGCTTTCTATCATTTTAAGCATTGCTCCCCACCCTTGTCCTCTTCTGTTTTTTTTTTTTTAATTAGATAATTTGCTTTATTTACATTTCAAATATTATCCCCTTTCCTCATTTCCTCTCCTAAAACCCCCTATCACATCCTCCAACCCCCTGCTCACCAACCTACCCACTCCCACTTTCCTGTCATAGCATTCCCCTACACTGGGGCATCAAGCCTTCACAGGACCAATGGCCTCTCCTCTCATTGATGTCTGAAAAGGCCATCCTCTGCTGCATATGTAGCTGGAGCCATGGGTCCCTCAATGTGTACTCTTTGGTTGGTGGTTTAGTCCCTGCGAGCTCTGGGGGGTACTGGTTGGTTCATGTTGTTGTTCCTCCTATAGGGCTGCAAACCCCTTTAGCTCCTTGGATCCTTTCTCTAGTTCCTCCATTGGGGATCCTGTGCTCAGTCCATCGGTTGGCTGTGAGCAACAACTTCTATATTTGTCAGGCACTATCAGAGCCTCTTAGGAGACAGCTATTAAGGGTCTTATAATGCTCCATATTAAAAAACAGTAGAAGGGCTGAAGATGTAGTTCGGTGGTAGAATGTTTTTCTGGCAAGCACAAGGTTCTGGGTTCCATCCCTGGTCTGCCAACAAACAACAAAATCAGTGTTCCAGAAAAGTAAGTTGTTTTCTAAAGTTGAAAATGAGAGCTACTGCTTATATTGTCTGGGTATACAAATGTAGTAAGACAATTGTGAATTTTATTTATGATTATAAATAAAATAGTTACCCCCCCCCCGGGGGAGGGACAATGAGATTGGATGGGTGTGCCCTCACAGAGAACACAGAGCACAGTTGGTAACATCCATGCTCCTAAACGATGTATAGAGTTTTATTAATGTTTTATCATCTACATGTATACTTTTCTGTTGATAATAAGAACACATAAAGAGTGCTTAGAAAGGTCTTAAGACAATTCTCATTCCTACTGTTTTAGATTCATATTTTTGAATTATAAAAATAAAATAGGAAAAATTAGAGAGACACATCTATAGCACCAACTCCCTAATATAATGTTGTTTTCATTTTTATTCTTATATGTTTAATGTTTATATCTCATGTATGCAACTATGTGTCTTTATAATACACAGTGGACAAATGGTCATTATGTTGGTTCTAATGGCATAATAGTCATTATGAATGATTAGTACATTCATTTACTATTCCTCCATGGCATGATGTTATTTCAGCTTCTCCGCTGTGGAGACTCTTAAATATCTTGAAGGTTTTTGCATTTATTCAGGAACAGGAAATAGTTTTTCTATATTTATAACATTCTGTTATCTAAGGGGATGACAGTGATAAACAAAAAAGAGCCAAGTTCTTTGTCCTTGTGTAATTCAGAATCAAAATGGCCAACAGTTTCTTACTATATTTTGCATTTTAATTACATTGACCCTTTTTAACTTTTATTTTTTTATATTTCATTTGCATTATTTTTTATCTTGAGTGAATTGTAGATTAACATGCTACTATAAGAAATAATAGAGATTCTCTAGAGCCCTCATTCATCTCCCTCAGTGGCAACTTCCTATATAACTATAGTATAATGCAAAAATAAGGAATTTCACATTGATTCAGTGCACCAAGATTATTCTGATTTCCTCAGTTTTACTTATGTGCTGATGTATCTGTATGGATGGATGTGATCTATTCCATTTTATTACATGTATACTTTGTTGTAACCACTACCATAGTCAAGAACAGAACAGGCCCCCTCGTGATAGATACACATTACAGCCACAGCTTCCTTTCTCCTCTCTCCTGTTCTTGGCAGCTCAAATATGTCCTCTATGGTTTTACCACTCCAAGGAGTTTATATAAATGGAATCATTCTGGTTTTCACTCAGCAGTATTTCTCTTGAGATTGATCCAAGTCCTATGCATCAGCAGTTTTCTCCTTTGTTCTGAGTGACTTTCTAATTATGGTTATATTTATGTACCTGTTGAATGACACTGGGTTATTTCTAGTTCTGCCCTTTAATAACAAAAAATCTGTTATGATCATTTCCTCAGTATTTGTTTTGATAACTATGTAGAAAAGAAAATTAGTAAGACTATAGACCCCGTCCTTGGCCATTAGTGTCTGTATCACCCATATTGATGATCTTTGTGAAATCCAAAGTAAGTTTCAGAATGGTAGTGTTTGAGTTTTACTATCTTATGCCTCAGAATATATGTTGGCCTACGCAGATAAGACCATGTTTTGTATTGATCTTTGACCATAGAGTTTAGGGATGCTATTGACCAGGGACCTATGCATGGCAGGGATTTATTTATTAGTTGTAGAGACTAGGAAGGTCAAGACCAAGATGAAGGCAGATTGTTTATAGAAAGTCAGCATTCTGCTCATCTTTTTGCTGTAACCTGAGATCATGGAGGGGTGAAGAGCCTCCTAGACCACTCTGTTATGACACAAATGCAGTCTTGGATCTAATCTCCTCTTGGAGATTAGGGTTTCAATGTATACATTTGGGATCATAACCATTCACTTTATTGCATCTTTGAAACAGTGAAGCATATTCTATTCCATTTCTGATTTTCATGTCAATTGTTCATTGAGGAATGGGACCTGTCAGAGGCTCCTCAAACAGAACACTTTCTACGCAGATGTTCACTCAAGAATGTCAATCATCTGTCAGTTGGATGGATGGTACTTGGGAAGAATAGGATATACACAGTAGGGACCAGGCACATTTGGATATTAAATACAAAGCTCCAACCTTATTATTTTTTCTTCAAGTTACACAAATATCCATAGTTTTGAAATCTTCTTGTCCAAAGGAAACCAAATAGCACAGATAGACTATTGATTAGACTTTTTGAATGATGAAAAAGAATACTGGATCTTGACACAAAGCAGACACAGGACAAGATTGAAATAATCAGATGCTAGCCTCACACTTAAAGTATACTCATCTGCTCTATCACCTCACCACACACATAGTCTCCCTATGTCTCTCCATGCCACACACACACAGGACCCATATGTCTTCTGCATCTCACACACACACTGTGTGTCTCCCCCACCCCACACACTACAAGTGTCTACTCAATATTGTGACTCTAAACTCACAACAGAAGACAATAGAAGACAGTGGCCATGTGTCTTATTCACATTGGTTCCATAGTACCTGGTACGACGTATGACATAGTACCTGTTTTCTGAACTCTAAGAGGCTAAAATAGAAAACTCCTGGGCTCAAATGAAGATCGTGTTTGGCGATAGTTTTCCTTAAATGTTTATTTAGGACTTAGGTCAGGCACTTAGCTTTTTAGATTGTTTGTCTCCCCTGCTTTGTTTGTGTTTGGTTTTGAGGCAGAATTTCACTCTATATCCTAGACTGCCCTGGAATTCACTGTGTGGCCCAGACAGGCAGACCTTAAACTCATAGTAATTCTTCTGTCTTAGCTTCCCCAGTTGGAGAATTACAGGCAAAGAGCTGAGAGTACAGGTAAAAGCCACCATGCCCAGCTTGTTTTCCTGTAAAATTAATAGTATGTCTTCACTCTCCAAGAAAGACACGGAGTCTAGGCCCCTAAGGGTACTTTATTACTTCATGGAGTTTTCCCAGGCAAAGCTGTGCTTGAGCAAAGACCTGAGGTCTACTGGGGAGCACTTAACAAATTCAGGAGAGATGAGCCCAGGAGGGGATCTGGACAGGGCAGAAATAGCACACACTCAGCACACCTTTAGCCAGCACTGAGACAAACCATCAGGGGTGTGCTGCTGACCTGGTCCCTGGCCAAGTACTAGTCAGTCATGTCTGTAGGTATAGAAAGCTCCTCTGAGCCATACCCATGAATCCCTATAACACTTGTCCATCTTGCTTATGTACCTTCACCCAACTGTGATCATTTTTATTGACTTCAACTTGTTAGTATCTGCATCTGCTATCACATTCAAGACCTTTGTGAAGACAGTGACCATGTGTCTTATTCACATTGGTTCCATAGTACCTGGTACAATGTATGACATAGTACCTGTTCCTTAAGTATTTGTTGAAAATAAATCAGAAAATATAGCCATTCACTCCAAAAATGTCCTAAAGAATATGACTTGAAATTTATTACTTAAAAGAGAATTAGTATATATTTTAAGCTTCCCATATATTTCTATAAAATTCCTGAATTGCCTTAGAGGTTTATAAACCATAATTCTGTTTGTGCATTTCCTTTCAGGTGGGGACCAGGGCCTACTGAATACATATTTTAGTGGCTGGGCAACAACAGATATCACAAAACACCTGCCATTTGTGTATAACCTAAGCAGCATTTCAATATACTCCTACCTCCCGGCATTTAAAGCGTAAGTACAAACAGTTTAACTGTTATTGCTTATGGTTAAAGTAGGGGGTGTGGACTTTCATGTCATTGTCCTTTGGAGGAAAATAGCTGGGTGATTTTAAGGAAAACTTGCTCTTGTAAAAACCTGGCTGCAGTTTTGAGAGGCTTGATATTATCCACGGCTCTATACTTAAAGTAGCCTAGAGACATTTTGCTGCCTTCTGGAACAGATTCCTCTCTGTTTCTGACTTACACCACACTGGCTGCTGAATGTTGGTCTTTTCTTCTCCTCCTCCTCCTCCTCTTTCTCCTCCTCCTCCTCCTCCTCCTCGTCTTCCTCCTTCTCCTCCTCCTCGTCTTCCTCCTTCTCCTCCTCCTCGTCTTCCTCCTCCTCCTACTCATCTTCCTCCCCTTCCTCCTCTGCCTCGTCCTCCTCTTCTTCCTCTTCCTCCTCTTCTTCCTCTTCCTCCTCCTCTTCCTCCTCCTCTTCCTCTTCTTCCTCCTCTTCCTCCTCCTCATTCACAAAGAGTATGTTGCCAATCCCCTCCATGGGTTTTGTGGGGACTTAGAGCAGGCAGCAGCCTGCTATTATGGTTGAGAGGGGGACTCGCAACTGACTATACTCAGTTCACCTCCTGAAGGTGCCGCTTACCAGTTACTGATGCTGGACTAAAGCCTGAGCTGTTCTGCTTCTGTGTCTTCATAGGGTTATTGTAAGCACTGAAAACTGTAACCATGAAAGCAATTAGGAATCTGGCCTGCCCTGAGCACTAAGTCAAAGTCCTTCACTTAGTTCCATTTTAGAAACTCCGTGTCACCTAATTGCCATTTATCAAACTGTGAAGGCCTGAGACCTATTCTTTAGCTTCTGAATCATTCATGTTCAACTGAGAGGATTCCGGCTTCTGGAGCAGCAGCCTAGCTGTCAGGGTGATGCTAGGACATAGACATAAGAGTTTTGGGAGTTGATATACTCTCTCCCATCCCTGTGTGGCGTTCACATTCCTGCTTTATCATCCAAAGTCCTCTCTGTACATCCTGCACCACAGTAATGAGCATATCTGGATTTTTGTGGCAGGGATGTTTTCTTTCAGCACTTTTTGGGGCAGACTCTGTGACCATCCCCAGATAAGGATTTTAAGTATCTTGTGGTTTTTTCCCCTAAGTGTTTTCTTGGCACATCTCTGACATGGAGTCAATTCTTTTGCCCTTCAATAGTAAGACAGGCAAGCTTTTACACTATTATTCTGAGTAAAGCAAATACAATAGGGTTTGACATCATCCACAACATAAATATTATTTGTCATTCCTCAGTCCTTGGGATTATAAAATCTAATCTGTCTTGTGTGCACTTGAGGATTTGGTTTATTTTAATCCTATTGACTCATAACTAGCCCAGCCAGCTTGAACAATGTCCTACAGATCATGATAGCTTGATCCCCCCTAGAGCTGAATTTGTCTATAGTAAAGCAGTTACTATAATCCAACTGACTAAAAGAGTGTAACAAGCAAGAGCCATGTGAGAGCAAAACATTTTTAATGGCACCATTGGAGTGCTGGGTTCTTCTGAGCAGGTATTTTGGAATGAGTGTCGTGGAGTGGCACAAATCTGATGTAGTCTATTTAACTTCAGTTTCCGAACATGATGAACTTAGTGTTCATGAAGCTTCTGTTTCCCTGTGGCTTAGTTTAATCTGCTTTCCATCTTATGTGCCAACACCAGACATATTCCATGTCTCTGGACAGCTTGGTTTGCTTGAGTACAGCTTGTGTTTTTAACACAGAAGAAGCAGGAAGAGCAGTCTTAGTGCTGCGAAAGAAGGACTTCTTTGATAGAGCTTTGGTCCCTATCTCCAAAGAGCCCTGCTATTGCATGTGCTCTAAACAAAGTTCCCAAAGTTTGAAATCTAAATGATCAGAATGACCATGGTGGTTTCTTCTTCCTAGTACAGCAAATGATGCTAGTTTTGGCAAGATCCTTGCTTTATTGACATTTCTGTAGCATGTATGGCACATTGAAGAAATCTGGATCAGTTCCATTAATCACTGATCATGCAATATAGGCTGACACATTTATGCTACCCTACAGTAGCTTGCCCTTAGTGGGGCTAGCTCTTTATTTCTTTGATATGATTGCTCAAAGCCAGACCTCATCTCCTCCCAGTGTTGCCTGTTTAAGAATCCTGAAACAAGATTCAAGAATTCATTTTCCCTTCCCTCTGCCAGAAAATGTTTTTGTTTTTCTTCTATAGAACTAGCCTCTATTTTCTTACACTGGGAAAAGGATGAGAAGATGTAGGTAGTTCTATTTCTTTTATGTTAATGTATCAATGCCAGAATCATTGTTTTAGACTAAATTAGCCTGTCCTGGGCCACCATAGTTTTCTACAGAGAGGCCTATAAATTAAAGCCTATATTGTGTTTGGAATAACCTGGTGGTCTCTTGGGCTGAGTAGCTCTGGGACATGCTGCCTCCCAGGGGTGATCATGAGATGTGGCAGGTAGGAGAGGCTGGAGAATAGGTGAAAGCAAGGGGCTTCACTAGAAAGAATGGAGATTTTGTCTTAAAACTTCACATAACCATTTGCTAAAATATATCTCTAAAGCCTTCAGTTGTTTCCAAATGTTGTTCACGGAAATCATTCAAAAATAGACTATTTACACACCTGCATATGAACCGGTGAACACACACATATGCACTGCGGACATGTATGCATGCACACTTCATGTGCATCCACATACACTTTTAAAACATGTATCATTACATGCAGTTTCAACTAAGATGGTCTCATGGGAATTAATGTGTTTTTGAGCCATGAGGTGGTAAGTCTAATGCCCTCTGAGGAGGCACATCAGCTTGGAGAGGTATTCCAGAATGGGCAAAAGGGTGTGAAAGGAGTGAGATCTCACAGGCAGAACCTTGGTGAAGATTAACATCTCAATTGGAGAGGGACTCATGAAAGGACAAAACAAGATTAAGTGGAGGACCAGCCCTTCTCACAGATCTTAAACCCTTAGGGTGCATTTGTCACATAAGTTTCTTTCATTTGTGCTATGCATAATTTTATTAAATTCAGTCATCATTGTTTAAAAAGTAGGCCTTGACTCCCAACACCACAGTATAAAAACTAATTTCACATAAAACCTAACATTCCAACTTCTGGTCAAATATGTTGAATATGATCAGTAGGTTTCTAGAGTGTGAGTGTTGCATTTCATGAGATAAGAAGGACTTTGTATAGATGTTAGGAAGTGTGTATTAACATCCTAGTGAGACTATGAAATAGATAAGCTGATATAAAAGGATTCCTCCAACCATAAATCGGGCATTTATTCCACCCCTTTATCAATCACAGAACAGTGCAGGTGAAGGAATGTAAAGGATGCAAGTGCTGGGAAACAGGGAGGAAGGGGGCTTATGTGATGCTACCATATAGATGCCATACAACCACCATACTCACAGACTCACAGACTAGATGCTATACAACCACCATACTCACAGACTAGATGCCATACAACCACCATACTCACAGACTCACAGACTAGATGCCATACAACCACCATACTCACAGACTCTCACAGCAGCTGTGCTTTCTCACATTGAGACTGCACAGGGCAGGCCTGCCATGTGTCAGCCAGGGTTAGGGAAAAGGCTGAACTATTGGCTACTGATAGATTCTATAAGAGGGAACCTTTGTTTTCAGGTGTGTACTCCATGCTGAGGTGATCAGGATCCACTAGATAGGATAGCTCTGTATCCATGATCATAAAGATGGCCCCAATCAGACTCAGTGAGTCACCCACAAATATAACAAATGCCAATTAGTAAGGAATGGGAGTATATAGAGGAGAGAGAGAAATAAGAGACAGTAGTGGGTGAGAGCATATATACATCTATACAATGAAGCTATATATATAATCTACGGAATTGCCAAAGAATCAATTTTTTGCCAAAGAATCAATTTTAAACAAGTCAGACATTTAGGAGATAGGTCTGAATGAGACAAGACTACTAAAGCTGCCAGCAAATAAATGTTTATAGCTATGAAACAAGATGATGTAACTGATGGACTGGTTATTGGTAGAAGAATCCTGAAGACTGAGCCTGGGAAGAATGGGAAGAAAGGGTAATAGACCCAGAACAGAAAGGTACAAGGAGACCCAGCGAGGTGGTGGTATTGTGGAAAGCCACACTATAAAAATGTTTCCAGGAGAAAGGAACACTTCATCTGTGTGGAGTGCTATTGTAGAAGAAAAGACAACTTAGAATGGTACAGAATGTAGAATATGGAGGTCACTGGTGACTTCAGCAAGTGTATAGGTAGTAGAGTGGTGGAGGAGAAACCCTGACTGAAGTGTGCCTAAGAGAATGAGATTTAAATGTACACAGCTTTCCTAGATGCCTGCTTATAAGAGGAACAGGAAGGGGGTGGCTGACAGAAAAAGAAAGCAGATGTTACATGTTTCTAGCAATAGGAATGAATGTAGAGGGATGCCATTAATAAAGCAGAGAACTGAGAGGAGAGCTGAGAGTGATGTCTTTGATAGGACCAAAAGGAAGAGATCCAGTATACACATGGAGAGGTTGTACTCACAGAAGAGGCAGGACAGTTCATCCTCAGAAACTTGGGGGACATGGGTGTGTAGCATGGGTATGGATGTTGGCACATGGGTGCAAACTCCAGTTTGATGAGTGAGTAGTTAGCTGGTAGAGGCAGAGAGTGACATGCTACACCAGGAGAGTCTTCCTCTTGACATTCTGTTACTTTGTGGAGAAATGCTGGCCTGAGAGGCAATGTAACTGACTAGGCCCAATCAACACTATAGAGTGCTGATGCTCTGACTAGGATACTGTTGAGAGGGTTCACTTGCAAGGCATGGAAAACAGTATGGCATGTTGTTTGTAGCTATGAAACAACTCTATCTGAGGATGGCACAGGAATACTTCTGTGTTTCACATTCCTACTTCACTTGGTACACAACTCCCTCTACAGAGTTATCCATATCTCACAGGCATTTGAGTTTGTGACTTTTAAAAAATATTTGTACTAGGTTGGGCTGGCCTTGAACTCACCATGTAACTCATGCTGTGTCCTTAAACTTATAACAATACTCTTATCTCAGCTTCTCACTCCCAAGTGCTAAGAATTCGGGCATGGGCCATCACGCCAGGCCCCTGACCAACTGTGAATGGATGAGAGATGTCCATTTTGGTGAGAGGAGAGAGGTATTCATTACTAGCGGGGAAGAGCAGTTGTGATACTGTCTCAACATGTGTGAATCTGAACAGGCATATGAGTGAGTGGTGATGAGACAAAGAGCATGCTCCATTTTGGGGTGGGCAAGAGGATGCTTGGTGCCTTGGGCACATGTCCACAGGACTACCATGCAAGTACTGTTTTCTCTTTCTTAATACCTCATAGAACATTGCATATAAAAGTTGACTGATTTAATTGCTTCTGGGTGTGTTGTCCTAGATTAGTTTCTTTCTATTCTCACTAGGACTGAAGCCTCATCTGTGTCACTAACCACTGAGCTAGCCATACGATGTCCGTCTGATCTTGTGGTAATATCAGGTCACAGGGATTATTTCAACAGCTAACATAAGCAGTGTTGTTGCTGGCTTCAGTTCAGACTATGTCTTGTGATCTGGATGATGACTCCTTAGAGATTCTATCAAGTTAAAATTAGAATACTTATTTTAAGAAATATATGCAAGCTGATACAAATCCCCTTACTGGGTCAGAATAAATGGCTCTTAATAATTTAGAAACAATTGAACCAAACTTTTTTTTTTTTTAATTCCTGGCTGGTGATTTTGTGAATAAACCAAGGGTATGTCAGGAAACCTTCTCATTATTCCTGTTATGAACTGGAGTTAATTGAGTATTATTTCCCCTTCCTAGCTACTAGTGTTTTTTTGTTTGTTTGGTTGGTTGGTTTTTTGCTTTTTGCCAGGTAGTATACATTCTACCTACTTGTGGCCTTAGGTGGGGAAAATGTAAACTGTCCACCCACACTAGTATTTAGACTGAAATTATTTGTTCATTTATCTGTTTATATGTTTATGATGGTAAGGCTTGAGCCCAGAACGACACACATGCCACGTACCCTACTGACTAAAATTTCCAAGTCCCTAAAAGTCTTGAAAGACTGAAAGCATTTTTCTTTTACTTAGGACCTTACTCTTAATTCATTTTGATATCATTCTTTTTGATTTTACAAATGAGCAAAGGGTAGAAAATTTGTTTTGCATTTTTAAAACTTTTTTATTGATTCTTCATGAGTTTCACATCATGCACCCCAATCCCACTCATCTCCCTGTCCCCTTGTGTCTGCCCTCCTCCTTTGCAACCTCTCCCTCCCCCCAAAATAGAAACACACAAACTAAAACACAAAACAAAATGAAAAAACAAAGCATAAAAAACCAATCTTGTCAGGGAAGCTGTAGTATGTCATGGTGTGTCTCAATGTCTTAGGATTTTACTGCTGTGAACAGACACTATGACAAAGGCAAGTCTTATAAAGGACAACATTTAATTGGGACTGGCTTACAGGTTCAGAGGTTCAGTCCATTATCATCAAGGTTGGAACATGGCAGCATCCAGGCAGGCATGGTGCAGGAGGAGCTGAGAGTTCTACATCTTCATCTGAAGGCTGCTAGGAGAATACTGGCTTCCAGGCAGCTAGGTTGAGGGCATTTAAGCCCATCCCCACAGTGACACACCTGTTCCGACAAGGCCACACCTCTTAATAGTGCAATTCCCTTGGCCAAACATATACACACAATCACACTCAGTATTTCCCTCTGTCCACACATCTTCACTTGCGAATGCTTATTGCAATGAGTCATTGGTCTGGTTCAAGGTCTTTGGCTTCTGTGACATCATTAATGTTGGATCCTCACTGGCACTCCTCCCAGTTATCTTGCTGTTGCTCATAAAGATTTTTCAGCTTTGGATCAGCAGAACTGGCCCTTTCATGAATTCAAACAGTTCACAGATAATGTAGATTTGGGGGTGAGCCAACTCAAAGCCCTGTTTCTGGGCCTGGCTACTAGCTAAGCTGATCAGCCTGCCAGTTCTCCTGCATCCACACCACCAGGGCACCAGGTTCTCCAGCCCTGTTCCAGCGAGGCCACCCAATGCTGGGGCAGGAGGCAGGATCAGCTCTCCTGCTCTCATGCCCTAGGGCCAGCTCACTTGTACCCACGCCTCCAAAGCCAGCTCCACTGTGCTGCCCAGTCCATGAGCTGGGCCCACTCTCCCAAGTGCTAAATCCAGTGAGGGGCTGGACAAGATCTCCTACTCTCACACTCTCAGGGCCAGCTCACCCAACTACCACAGGTGGTGAGGGGTTGGCATCATCCCTGTGCCCACTCTACATGATGGCAGACAGTGGCAAGTGTCAGATCTCCCACACTCACGACCTCAGCCTATTCCCCCAAATGCTACTGCTGTTGAGAGGAGGTAGGGCCAGCTCTCCAGAGTACTGTAGCAGGGAGGGGTGGAATCACTTCTGCGTAGCCTTTGGATATCTACCTGGTCCCAGGAGGCTGTCCAGACCAGGGATATCCCCATGGTCTCTAGTGGTAATATAAGCCACAGATGTTAACACCGATCCCTGCTGCAGCATGGCCATAGACCCAGGCATGGCCCTCAATGGCAACATGGACTGGAACTTCACCATGGTCTCAGGTGGCAAGGCTGGCTACTCCTCCCCACCCTCTCATCTCCAGTTCCACTTCTCTTCATAATGCTCAAACTGCTCTGCTTCTCTTTCTCTGTCTGTCCACCACATACTTGCACATTGTAGTGGCTTCCACTCCAGGCTAGCCACACGTCTGGCTGGCCTCTGTGCAGCCTCATCTGCTTCCACTGCATGGCATAGCAGCAAGCAGGACTCTAGGTATCTAAGCCTGCCCATGTGACATGGCAGTGGGTGGGTCTCTGGATGTCTTCCTCCTCCTGGGCTGAATTTCGCTGCACTGCAATGGTGGCATACAGGCCTCTGTGTGTCTGTAGCCTACCCATTCCATGCAGTAGAGAGCTGGTCCCTCTGGGCATATCTCCCCACCAGCACTGTATGGCATGGCTGGAAAATATTTTTTAAGTCATTCCCTCATGTCCATAATGTAGATGTAAAAAGTCTGAAACTTGAATCCAGATGAACTGAAACCTTGGACACAAAACCTAGCCTAGTGTTTGAGACCTTCTGCTCCTCGTTGTGTAGAATCCTTTAGCCTCCTTGACTGGTCTGTTATGCAGCTAGAATACTGTGATAGAAGTGAAGGCACACCTTAACTTTTGTGACCAGTGTGGGACCCAGATAGTACTCCTCACACTGCAATAGCCCTACACCGTTTCAAAGATTGTTCTCTGCTGTGACTACTTAACATACAACTGGCAAGTTTGTCTTCATTGCTATTCCTGAGTGCAGTCTGTTCCCCATTTAACACTGCCTTCTCACTCCCTTTGCCTCAGTCACCCAGGAGTTCTTGGGCTGGCCCAAACCAACCACCTGTTTAGTGACCAATGCAGGTGCCAGCTGTACCTGTTTTCTTTCTCTTGCTCTCCACAGCTATGCATTTCTATAACTAATATATGTGGCAGTTTAACTACTAAAGTCTGTAAAAGTCCTCAGTCCTTACTGCACAGAACTGAGTGGTCGTAGCTTCCACTGAAACCAGCCGCTACCGCTGCCTGATTCCTGCACAGCCAGCCTTACTTACATCTTCCTTCTTTCTTCTGTGCTTTCCCACAGTCTTCCAGAGCTGCCACTTGTATTCCCTTGAGTAGTCTGCCCCAATTAGCATCTTAAGAAAGCTACACAAATCCTATGTTTTGTTTTGTTGTAGAAATCTGGTCATTGTGCCATGCTATTTTCCACAATCCTGCTTATCTTCATCTAAGAAATTCTTTACCTTAGTTCAAAAAGAGCAATTCCGCCCACATCTCAGACTTCTTATAGCAGTGCTTCTCAGACTGTGGGTCAGCTCCTTGAGGAGTTGAACAACCCTTTTACAGTGGTCACACATCAAATATTTACATTATGATACATAGCAGTAGCAAACTTATGGTTGTGGGACACCACAATGTGACAAACAGCATCTACCTTAAACAAGTTTATTAAGAAATTTAGGACTGCTTTGTCTATAAAACAACTATCCACTGGATTTAGGGTTTTTTTCTCTTTCTCTCTGTTAGGATAGAATAAGTAAAGATATTTTGAAGGAAGAGGATCCTTTCTTTATTACAAAAGGTAATAGTGATCTAGCTAATGAGTATTAGAAACTGGCATTCATGAATATAGATACCAAGGCCTGGCCCACAATGAAATGTAGGCCTGTGGGTATCTCTAAATGCCATTGTTGTTGACATTCAAGAAGAAGACCATGGCCCCCAGCATAAATCCAGGGAAGTTGTGTGGAGGACCTGAAGATAAGATGCACACTCCTTCCCACAGCAGAGGATCAGACAGTCTGTGCAGATGGACTGAATTGTTTTGTCCTTTTCCTACATGCAGCTTGAAGTCCTAGTTTGCAGACTGAAGTCCCAGGTGTAGGAGAGCATTAGATGATCGATGCTCTGCACAGTGTATGCATTGTTCACTGTGGACCTAAGACACTTCTTGTTCTGATTTTCCTTTTTCTCCCCAAACTTTGATTAAACTTTAGCCTTCTAAGAACAGTGTTTAGACTCTTGGTATTATGGAATTTTCCTGTTGGTTGCTTGTATTGCAAAATCCTCAACTACACTTGATGTATTCACTTTTCTGCTTAGATTGGCTGCCCATAGGTGGAGATTAATAGATGTCACTCATCAAACAATGCCCGATAATCCCGTGTGTCTTTACATCCTGGCCTGGTGTTCATTCACTAGCCATGTGATTTATCTTTTGACATTTTCTTTAATTTTTAGCCTTGCCTATCTTCCACACACATCATAGTTTTAGAGACTAAATGAGGTACACAGTACAAATGCTGAACATAGCATAGGGTTTGTACTTCATCAAAATATGTCAGCTGACTCCCAATAGCTTATATCTGTGAACTGTCAGGACACGTAGGAAAGGACAGCTACTCCCTAATGTTTCTGTGTACTTTAATTATCCTTGCCATTATGCTGTGACAGTGTAGCATTTATACAAGATACAGGCTAATAAAAATGTAAAGATCAGTATATCAGTATGTAGGTTCAGGATTAGTTGGTTGGCTAATACAGGAGGGAAAAATGTGCTGTGGCTTCAAGCACGGAAGCTTCATCAGGACAGGTGAATGTCTAAGACATGTTTCCTTGTATGCACCTTCTTGCATAATTTGTACTGCTAGGATGAGTCTGTGCCTGTCACCACCTCTGCAATACACAACCATACACACAGATCTCTGAGACAGAATCCCTCACCATCACTGGAACATGTGGAGATGATTGCATGAATCCTGCCCATCTTCCCAGGCACCGCCCCATCCTTACTTTCCTACATGAAGCCTGATTCGAAAACGCATAATATCATCATGGCCCTAGTGGCCCTGACTTGCTTCCTTTCACTGGTTATTTTTATGTGACCCTTCTTCCTTCGTGGACAAAGGCCTTTGTGAATACACAGCTAACATGCCTGAGATATAATAGGTACCGATTTAGGGTATTAGGATTTCTATCTGCTTAAGTACAGAGAGGAGGATGGATGGAATGGACAGACGGGGCAGAGAAGACAAAGACTCTATGTATAAAATGTAGAACTTTCGATACCATCCACCCATTTTCAAAAGAAACATGTGGTAGACTAAACAAACCTTGAAAAGGAGCTTTCTTTCCCAGCTTTACTTCTCTTCCAAGATCACAGGTTAAGCTGTGGCCTCCTGTAAGCTCTGGCAAGCCTGTACATCTCTGGCACGTAACAGCTGTGTGACCTTGAACAGCACAGTCTCTTTAGCTTCAACTAATGTTAATTGAAACCTACGCAATAGGATTATTATTCTCAACCACATCCTTGCAAAATCTAGACCTATCCCCAACATTACAAAATAAAATTGGAAGGCAGGAAATGTTACCCAAATGATCTATGCTCTATTTTGTCTGTATATCTCACTCAAATATGCTGAATATAGGATAAATCCACTAAGTCTAACTCTTGAGCCCAGTACGCAGGACTTATAGCCCAGTTTCTGCTCTGACAGTGGCACATGGTTGTGTCCACTGGTACTCACCTCACTCCTGCCATCTGACTGATGGCGTTTGGAGCAGATACTCAGATGTCATCCATATAAGCTTGAAGTTACAACCTACTGTCTCAAGCTTCTGCCCTCCAGCACTGACTTGTAGTGCCTTCTTTCCCTCTGAATTCCCAAGCATTCAGGGTTCCCTTTTCCCTTGTGGTGTTTCTTGTACTTGCATTTATTTTATTTTAACTTTGAGACAGATTCTCACTAAGTAATTTGACCTGGACTTGAACTCAACCTTGAATTGTAAATCTTTATGCTTTGTTCTCTCAAGTAACCAGGACTACATGCCTGTACAAGTGGGCCCAGCTGGTTGCTGAAATTCATCACCATCTTTTTTGTACTTACCCTATGTGACATCTTAGTTTTTCATTTTTTTAAAATTAGATTTATTCATTTTATGTTGTCTTTTGACTACACGTATGTATGGGTATCACATGCATGCTTGATGTCAAACGAGGTCAGAAGAGGACATCAGATCCCTTGGAACTATAACTACAGATGGTTTGTGAACCACCATGTGGGTGCTGGAAATTGAACCTGGACTCTCTGCAAAAGCAATAAGTGCTTTTAACCATTGAGCCATCTCTCCTGTCCCTATTGCCTGTTTTTAAATTCATAGATTTCCTTCAAGCTAATTAAAGGACCAGGCTTAGCACTTATGCATTTAAAAGTATCATTTGTTGTGAAATTTGGTGTGTATTACAAAAAGATTACATGACAAATAAAAGTGCAGTGTAAGGCCGGAGAGGTGGCTCAGCTGGTAAAGTCTGCCCTGCTGTGTAAGCAATGAGATCCTGAGTTTGGATCTCCAGCATTCACATAAAAAGTCAGGTGCAGGCACCTATAACCCCAGTGCTAGGATACAGCCCAGCTGTCTCAAAAATCAAATAGAAAACAAGAAAGATACTGAATGTTCCCCTCTGGTATCTGCGCATACAGGTACACATGTGCACACACCCACATCATTTCATATATATATCACATACGAGCTAAAGTGGGTTTTAATTTTTCATATGTCTATGTATTTTTTTTGGGGGGGGGGCAGTAAGTGCAGTGTCCTCAGAAGCCAGAAGAGGTCACTAGACCCCATTGAACCATGTGTGTTGTGGGTTGCCCAGTGTCGGTCCTGGGAACTCAGGTCCTCTCCAAGAGCAGCACATGCTTTTAACTGACCTCCCTCTCCCACCACAAACTGCAGGGTTTTAAAATACTTGCCACTAAAGAAATAACACAACATAGGATGACTGTAGATAATAATATACTGTATATTATCAAAATTCCAGAAGAATTTTCAAAGTTTTCACCAAAAGGCAATGATAGAGTCTTCAGGAAATGTTTGAATACATTTATCTAATTATGCAGTGTATATACATATCAAAACATTACATTCCTGATAAGCAAGTACTTATTACTTAATATCCCCGCAAGCAAGAAGAGACAGTTTTAATCCATTCCTAGATGGAACTGGAATCAGGCCACAGATTTGAAACAGATATCCTATGTAACTGGCAGGCTATAGACAGCATGGTTCTGCTGGCATGAGTTTTAGCTTCTCAGAAAGAATAAACATAAGCAAGTTGACAAGGCAATAAAGTCATATGAGCATGTTTAATATGAGGGAGAAAGTGTTCCCTCTCTGTGGAGAAAGGGAGGAGTGTACATTTACTGTTCAATAACCTCGTCTAACAGGGGTGTGGACTGCTTCTAGTTTGACTGTGACATTGTAATGTCTGCCACTGCACAAATACATCTCTTTAGAACGGGTGCCTAAGGGATGAGCTAGCTCCTGGGAGGTAGAACATGAGCATTTTCTAAATGTCTCTTATTTTTGTGTAGTTTTCCTTCCATTATTGGAAGGAAACTGTCCCCACAGGATGGAAGGTGCGTAACTGAAACTTGACAGGAAAAGTTGCTCAGAAACTACTCACCCTTTCTGCCTGTTCACTTGGCAGGTTTGGTAAAAATGCCAAAGTTGTGCACTTCTTGGGACGAACCAAGCCATGGAATTACACTTACAATCCCCAAACAAAAAGTGTCAAATGTGAGTCCCAGGACCCAACCGTGAGTCACCCAGAGTTTCTGAACCTATGGTGGGACACCTTCACCACCAATGTCTTACCCCTGCTCCAACACCATGGTCTTGTCAAAGATGCCAGCTCCTATCTAATGATGGTAAGTTCTGTTTGTTTTTTCTCTTATTTTAGGAAATTTAGTGCTGCACGTTTTAAATTTGATATGTTGATAGAATTTAGTAGTTCTTCGTAGTATATTAAATAGAGGTAGAACTCTATGGGAAAAACCACAACCATCTTAGAGCTGGGCAGAGAAACAAAAGTAGACTCTGTGGCAAATTTCATTAAACCTGAAAAGAGATGTTTTTGGAATTAAATGAACTCATACACTGAAACTGTAGAATTCTTGGCTGATTAGTCATAAAAATGATGCTTAGATAATTCTTAATATTGCAAATCTACATAACGAGTGCATAGGCTAGGCATTTAGCTTCGTAGAGAAATGCTTACCTAGTATGGGCAAGCCCTTCCTTCCATCTCCAGCACTGACTGGGAGGGGTGGAGAGAATGCCACATTTAAGGTTTAGAAACCTCAAACCTTTAAATATATCTTGTATTTTCCATATGCTTAGAAAAATGAACTCTCTGTAAAAAAAATCACAATAGGAATACATAATATACAATAAATACTGTAGGAATATTCTGATTTCCTGTTTTATTCTAAGATCTTGAAATGATCCCTTTGTGGGAGGGAGATGACACTGTAAATTTTACAGTAACAACCTTCATTAACATATTTTATGATTTTAAAGGTACTTTTCTGAGGTTTGTTCTTCATGCTGAATTGGAAGATAAAGAAGAATTTTATTTTACATATTAAGATACACAATGAAAACAACTAATGAGTAAATGATGAGGTAGTACTCAACATAAGTGTTAAGAAAGGGATAAACAGCACATTCTTCTTAATCCGTACTGTGCGTATCATATACCTATTCACAGCAGTACCTGTCAACACAGTCCTCAACTGCCCAGAACAACTACTCCACTCAACTAAGTAGTTGTTAATATCCCCTTAATAGAGAACTACAAAGTTCTAAGCCTTATAAAGGCTTAGAAGTCATGAAATTTTACTCACATAACAGTAACAACTAGCACTCAAACCTATGTCTAGAAGAATAGAATCTTTACGAAAATTTTATCTCTAGAGCCTATCATTAAGTATAACATTTTATGACTAAGGGAGAATTTTATAATTAGATACTCATCTATTTTGTTAGCTCCATACCAGGCTTGATTGACCTCAGGCACCTCTCTCTTAGGGACATTCACTAGAATAAACTCTAGTTATTGTTCTGTGATGACCCTGTCTTTACACACCTATGTTGCAAGTAGAAGGAAAAGGCGGGGTTGATCTGATATGCGTACTTCCTTGCTTTGCCTGAACTCTGACCTTGTTCTGTGCCTAAACTCCTTGGAGCCCGAGGACATGGTTAATAGTTGTTCACATGATGGTAAAAACCCTGTACCCTAAACTCTTGGGAGTTTCAATATACTTACAACTATAATATTTATGCCAGTAAAACAAGTACAAAACAATGTTCCACCATTTTTTTTCTTTAAAAAAGCATTACTTGTTTTTATTCAATTTTCTTCCTCTAGAAAGATTTTTAGCACCATCTCAGTGGATGGAGTTTGTGACAGAACAGGTTGTCGTTTATGTACTTAGTTAATTGCATAGCCAAATGCAATGAGAATCTAGTTTAAGGCAGAGTAAATTTGCTGCATGTACCATTCTTTCCACAACACAAAAGCTGAGGATTATAAACCAAGAAAAGGTGAAGATAGGAAACAGTTGTCTAAAACCAAGCAGATTATCAGAAGCTACAAGAATAGATGCTACTTGCAAACCAAATAAAAGCTGGAACAGAAACATTTGGTAGAGCCTCAAACCACTTAGCTTTCTTTCATATAGCAAAGATTTGAAGTGTACACTGTCTCTCTCTGGGTAAGTTCTCTATGAAGTACAGTATGTGAGGAATTACTTTGTTTAAGTTCTCAACCTTTCCAAGCCCACATGGATCAAGAATTTATCATGAAATTTGTGTTCCTTGTCCATCCATCTTACACTTTCTACTGAACTGTTTGCAGCTTTCAGACTTGGTCTATACACTGGCTTTCTCTTGTGGCTTCTGTAGAAAGGTATGCAGAACTTAAACATTAACCCTAATTACCTTGTTCTCCCAATGTTTTCACTGAGTCAAGAAGTCTTCATTTTTTTAGAGGAAAAAAATCATATTGCCCTTGTCTTTTGTTTGTTTTATGTAATGCTTTTCAGTTTTTTGCATGATAAGTCATTTTGGCTTTTCTCACATTCTGTTGATCGCATTCTTTAAGTTCATTAGAACATCAGCTCCTAAGGTGCTTCTGATGACCCTCTCTTCTAGGAACATGTCTCAGGAGCCTTGTCAGCCCTGTCCTTTGGGGAGGCCCCAGCTGCACCACAACCTTCTATGTCCTCAGAAGAAAGGAAGGAACGGTGGGAACAGGGCCAGGCTGATTACATGGGAGCAGATTCTTTTGATAACATCAAGAGAAAACTTGACACTTACCTACAATAGAAGCACTGCCATTTCCCTGTGGACACATTCATGTCTTAGGCACGTTTCAATACATAGTATGTGAAATCTGTTACAATTGTTAGAGGCTTTCACTAAACCTCATCAGATGGGGTTTGGGCAGGACAACAGGTGAGAACTGGGCAAATGTTATTAAGTAGTAATTCTATTATGTGGACAAGTGTTCTGTTTAACCCTAGACTTTTTCAAAAACTAAATTAAGTTGCCAATGTGTGATAAAGGAAAGTCAACATTAAGTTACTAAGATGGCTCTCTCAAGTGGTGCAGAATTGACTCTCCATTTTCAAAACAAGCTATGACATTTTCCAATATTCGCTTGTTGCATCCTTCATGAGACCTGCAATGTAGGACTGCTCAAAGCCTGTCAAAGAAGTAGCCTTCCAGACTTAAGTGGCCTTTATTAACACTGCGGAGTGACTCATAAGCCTACCAGCTAGTGTTAGTTCACCAGTTCTCTATGCACCACGAAGGCAGCATGCAGACTTGTTCTCTCTCAGTTGTCTACTTGAAAATTGCAGTGTGCTCTCTGATGGTAGCTGTTGTAGCACTGTGTATAACAAATAAAGACTTATTGACATATCTTCATTGTTTAAGTACTTCTCTAACTCGCCCTTGGGAGGGGAAAATCATTCAATATTTTCAATTCAATATTTTCAATTGAAAATATTTCAATATTTGTGCAGTTGGTTTCAAAAATACGAACCTTTACACTGGTATATGCTTTAAAAATTATTTGAATTTTAAATCTATTCTATAGTGATTGTGACTGATCTGATCAGTGGAGAAAAGTGAGATGAAAGGTACTTAGTCTATCATACATTGCATCACTGGTGAGTATTCAGATGTATTCTTCAAACCTTAAAATTACCAGGCCATGTCAGTAATCAGTATACTCAATAATCTTTCAGAACTATCAGCTCAGTCTGGAACCTGTGGTTTCTAGTGTTTTAGACAAAACACAAATATGTTTGTTAAACTTTTGGGTACCTGAATCTACATTCCTTCAGTCATCCTAGAAGTATAGGCTGCAATGGGAAGTAAGCTGTGAAGGGTGGGGCCTAAAACAGCATTTTATTACCAAAACCAGGAATCACAAATGATTCTGTTGAAGAAAACAGAGAATATGAATGAGGAAAACAAAATTTAATTGACAGAATCTGTAAGGGCTTTTATGCCCTAGCTTTTATAGTCCCTACCTTTTCTGTAATATCTTAAAGATACTTGAGTCATTCTTATTTGGCATGGCTGAATGAATACACAAGGGTTTGGATACCTAAAGACAAAAATGACTAGGAAGCAACTCAGAGGCTGATTATAAAAACTCTAACTTAGTGGTAAATATCTCTGAGGTACTTGGACCAGTAAACATGAGTTGCTATGATCTTCAATGTAAGAAACATTTACCAAAAGCACTGAGGTGCCTTTGCCACTGGTCAGACTGTAACAGAATCACAGACCTCTTCTAGTTAATTTGGCTAAGTCATATGCTTCTTCCTTTTTGGCTTCTGAGTCTCTGCTAGACATAAACAGAATTCCACCTTATTTGTGGCTAAGTAATATGTAGTCCAAACACAACAAACAGGAAACAGTATGACTGAAAAAATTTTTTAATTTAGAAAAGAATTATAAACATCAAATTCTGGGAAATCAGAATTTGTTTCCTATTGTTTGTTCCCTATTTTTAATATAACCTAAGAAAGTAAGCTTTAAGGTGATATTTGGATTTTACAATAATAGGTATTTAGTGAAGCCTATCGATGTTATTAGAGTTAGGAGCAGTACACATTTACCACACAGCACAGTACAATACAGATAAAGATGTATCAAGCCTGTGTGACTGCAGTGGCATCCATCACTACCGTTCCTTTGGTTGGCTTCATCTTGCATCACCTTCTTCTTTCAAAGATGCCTCAGAGTGTGGTCTTTCCTTACTGAAACATCTTTCAAGACTATTTCCAGGAAGCTCAAATACCAAAATACCTCCCAAAACTCTGAAAATTTATAAGATGTATTTGTTTTTAAAAGACATTAACTCAATATATAAGGTGGAAATTCAAGGAAGTGATCAACATGCCTTTACATTTTTAAACCCTGTGAGCAATACTGGTAATAAACTATTAATAGGAGTATTTTGAATCATTATTTTAAGAGCAAAATTCATAATTTATTACACATGGTTATTATAACTCCCTTTGTTCTTAAAATGAGGAAATTAAATGAAACCCAGTATTTATGTCAATTTTTATATAAACTTTAAATATACACTAAGATCTGAACAAATTTCAATCGTTGTATGAAAATTAAATATGAATGAGTAAATTATAATAATAGTACTTTTTAAGTGATTCAATGAAAAGTGTGTAACAAACATTTATAGAAGTGAAATGCTTTTCTTCTGTTAAAGGAAAGGTTAAATAGTTAAAAGGAAAATAGTCACTAAATGACACCAAAGAAGGTAATTTTTTTTAGATTTTTATTGATTTTTTTTAAAAGAAAAATCCAATTGGAAACACAATTTGAAATGTAATATTTTCAGTACATTTCTAAGTAGTAAAACAGCACAGCATAAAATTCTTCATTCCAGTGATTTATATATCTTAGAATTAACTTTTTTTATTAACACCAAACTTGATTGTTCTCAAGAAGCACATGGCCTTCACTTTTGAACCTCAGTTTATTTGTAATTAAGATGAGTAAACTGGGTTTCTTTCTTGTTTATTTGGGCCATAACCAGTTTATACTTAATTTCACTGTGTATGGGAACTAAAGAACTCTAAGGCCATACATAAGGAGATTTGATTTGTATGTGATACTAGTCCTACAAATCTCCTAGGAACTACTAACCCTAGCAGGCCAGTCCCAATTATTCCACTTTCACCCCTACAGAAAAGTCTTCCTGACCTGAACACTACTCTGCCTCGCCTGGCTGCTATGTATGAGAAAGGGAACTAAGAAGGTGCTTGCTGGATAATCCTGTTCCCTTGGAGGAAAAACAGGTTGGGGAGGATGTAGTAAGATATGTGGTATACACTTTCGAAGGGTATCTATCATCTCTCTTAGTCAAGTCTCTTGTAGCATAAATAAAATTTCAGTTCTTCAGTCTGTATCATAAACCATAAAACTTTTTCTTAGTTATCTTGTCTCTGGATTCAACAACAACAGAAAATAAAGCTACTGATACCTACCCTGACTGCTTTTTGTTTTAACTATGAGTCATAGTCATTAACTTCCCAAATAAAAGGGTTTAAAAATGAACAGATCAATTAGTAAAATTCCAAAATTAAATTCTGCTTCTAAAATCACAAAGGCATTTTTATATTCAGGATTGAAATGTCTTCAAGAGTTGAACTTTGGAGATCATCCAGCTCAACTTCCATCCAGATTATTACACCTCGCACATTTAGTAGTCTTCTATATTAAATTTATAAAGTTATTTCCAAAAGACCTACATAAATAAAGAGCACTTATAAAAATATCTATTTAAATTACATAATTTAAGTCCTCAAATCAGGTAAAACTGGTTCCCTCACCCCTACATACTATTTACACCTTGTGCCTCTATCACATTTAAATAATGAATGTACCACTTCACTAAAATGAACACACAATGCTTTTTTTTCTCTAAATTGTCTCTAAACACATACGGCAAGCACATATATGTTATATCTCAACAAAGAAAAAATTATAATTAACTTGCCCTCTGAACTTTGGTCTTTTATTCAAGGTTTGGTTATGGATACAACTATAGTTTTTAAACATCCAATAAAATCGTTTGTTTTTTTTTTTTAGTCTGTATACATTTGTTAATAATTTACAAGCACTGTGGATCCACTGAAGCATCAACCAAAGGTCTTGGTGAATAAGTGGTCAAAAGTATAAGCTTCAACCACATTTCAATGAAGATGTGGGATACATGGGAAATGGAGGAAAATACTCACCAAAGGCATGACAAGCTCGAGAGCAAAGGAACTTCTATGAAAATGTCTTTCAAGCCAGTTTACAATGGAACTTATTGCTATTTGAAGTATCATAAAAATAGATTCATGTATAGAAGAGATGTGTCAATAACACCACTTTATTTATATAAAATATGCCCCACATAAAAAATATTCTCTAGATCCCATTCTTAAATCTGTATTTTTCATCTGTAAAACTTAAGTATCTGTTCAAACTCACCTTAGAAAAACCCCACAAATTATAAATCAATTAAAGTTCTGATTTCATTGATTTTAGCTTGTTTCATTTCATTAGCATCTTTTTTCTTAGTTCCAAAGGCTCCTGCTGCAAGCTCTCGTTTCATGTTTTGTATTTTCAACATATTTTCTTCAACAGAATCCTTCACAATGAACTTCAAAAAGAAAAGAATAAGTTAAAAGTAAACTTAAAATAATGGTTAAGAACTTTTCAGGTAACAAAATGAAGCTCTTTTTAATGCTCTTAAGAAATGTTTACTAAGAAAATTAGCCTTTTCTTAAGCTGCACTAAAGATGAAATGCTAACAACATTGCACACTAAAGTCAGAATAAAAACAAGACACAGTGAAATAGTAATACACACACCTTTAAAAGAACTTGTATTTCGGAAGTACCCACACCTTTCAAAAGTGTACCCACATTTTTAAAGTGAAATGATCACTTACACATATATGTATATGATACATATATGTATATATATACATATGTGTGTATGTATGTGTATATATATATATGTTTTTATTAATTTAAATCTTAATTTCTCTCCTTCTCTCAGCATGCAGTGAGACTATTTCCCGCTAAGCATGGCTTCCCTTTCTCACCCAATGTCATTTTGTCATACAAAGAATATGGCTGGACCCCTTCCAGCCGCCATCTGCAGCAGGGAACCAGGCAGCTCCAAAGCCTTCGGTGCTTAGCCCTCCAGGAGAGAGTGATCTCCCAGCAGTGATTTCACTTCTGAGTGCAGAGGTGAGATCTCCACCTTCTCTCTGGAGGGGTACAGCTAGGAGGGCACTGGGCATAAGATCAGTGGAGCTGCTGGGACAGGAGCCTTCAATTCCAGCCACCATCTGCAGCAGGGAACCAGGCAGCTCCACAGCCTTCTGTGCACAGACCCTGCCACAAGAGAGTTGGTCTCCCAGGAGTACAGACACAGGTTTACAGGCCCATAGGAGGGGCAAGCTCCAGCCAGAGACAACAAGACCAACTAACACCAGAGATAACCACATGGCGAAAGGCAAGCACAGGAATCCTACGAACAGAAACCAAGGCTACTTGGCAACATCAGAGCCCAGTTTTCCCACCACAGCAAGTCCCAGATACCCCAACACACCTGAAAAGCAAGAGTTGGATTTAAAATCTCATCTCACGATGCTGTTAGAGGACATCAAGGACATAAATAACTCCCTTAAGGAAATACAGGAGAACATGGGTCAAATGGTAAAAGCCCTTAAAGAGGAAACACAAAAATCCCTGAAAGAAATACAGGAGAGCATGGTGAACAGGTAGAGGCCCTTAAAGAGGAAACACAAAAAATCCCTTAAAGAATTTCATGAGAACACAAACAAGTGAAAGAACAGAACAAAACCATCCAGGATCTAAAAATGGAAGTAGAAACAACAAAGAAATCACAAAGTGAGACATCTCTGGAGATAGAAAATCTTGGAAAGAATTCAGGAGTCATAGATGCAAGCATCAACAACAGAATATAAGAGATAGAAGAAAGAATGTCAGGGGCTGAAGATACCATAGAAAACATTGACTCAACAGTTAAAGAAAATGAAAAATCTAAAAAGCTCCTGAGCCAAAACATCCAGGAAATCCAAGACTCAATGAGAAGACCAAACCTAAGGATTATAGGTATGGAAGAGAGTGAAGATTTACAACTTAAAGGGCCAGTAAATATCTTCAACAAAATTATAGAAGAAAACTTCCCTAATCTAAAGAAAGAGATGTCCATGAACATACAAGAAGCCTACAGAACACCAAACAGACTGGACCAGACCAGAAATTCTTCCTGTCTCATAATAATCAAAACACCAAATGTACTAAACAAAAAAAGAATATTAAAAGCAGTAAGGTCAACTAACCTATAAAGGCAGGCCTATCAGAATTACACCAGACTTCTCACCTGAGACAATGAAAGCTAGAAGATCCTGGGCAGATCTCAGACAGACCCTAAGAGAACACAAATGCCAGCCGAAACTACTATACCCAGCAAAACTCTCAATCACCACAGATGGAGAAACCAAAATATTCCATGATAAAAATAAAACCAAATTTATACAATATTTTTCCACAAATCCAGCCCTACAAACGATAATAGATGGAAAACGCCAACACAAGGAGGGAAACTACACCCTAGAAAAATCAAGAAAGTAATCTTTTTCCAACAAATCCAAAAGAAAGTAACCACACAAACATAAAAATAACATCAAAAATAACAGGAAGCAACAATCACTATTCCTTAATATCTTATAACATCAATGGATTCAATTCCCCAACCAAAAACATAGTCTAACAGAAATATTTTTCATGTGAATCTTCAATTTTTTTCAATCAGAAAATGTTTGTGACTCCTCTTTCAATTTAGTAATGTTTTTTATGTCTACCATTTTAACTGTAGTATTTTCCATGATAATCTTTAATTTTAACATTTTTTCTATATATTTCTTCAATTTTATCAGAAATATTTTCCATGTAAATCTTCAATTTTATCAGAAAATGTTTATAATTCTACTTTCAATCAACTTAGGAATATTTTAATTCCTACCAATTTATCTGTATAAATTTCTTCAACTTATCAGAGATATTTCCATGTAAATCTTCAATTTTATCAGAAAATGTTTTTACTTCTACTTTCAATCAATTTAGGAATATTTTTCTGCCTACCATCTTATCTGTATAATTTTTCATGAAATAGTTTTAACATGTTTTTCTATATATTTCTTGAGTTTTATCAGAAATATTTTCCTTGTAGATCTTCAATTTTATCAGGAAATGTTTATAATTCCACTTTCAATCAACTTAGGAATATTTTTATGCTTACCATTTTATCTGTATAATTTTTCCATGAAATACTCAATCTTAATGTGTTTTTCTATATGTTTCTTCAATTTTATCAGATATATTTTCCATGTATATTTACACAATGGAATACTATTCAGCAATGAAAAACAATGAATTTATGAAATTCTTAGGCAAATGGGGAGCAGGGGGAGGGAAGAGGGCTTATGGGACTTTCGGGGAGGGGGGAACTAGGAAAGGGGAAATCATTTGGAATATAAATAAAGAATATAGGAAAAAAAAAGCTAATGCTGGTTTATACCAAGATCTTTGTATAATCAGTTATCTATAATAAAATTCACAATACATAAAAAAAAAAAGAAAGAATATGGCTGGAAGCACAGAACTTACATGTTCCTCACAATCATCACACGAGAACATCACAAACACAAATTATATAGGTGTCCCTATAGCTAGAATATTAGCAAATGAGTTCGTATTATCAAGAGTCAAATGAAGCTCTCACAAATGAAAGTCTATGTGCATAAGAAGGTACATATCAATGCAACAACAGATGAGTAAGAAACTCTTGATAAAATTCAGCATTTCTGATAAGAATCTTAAAAAGTAATACCAAAGTCCTTACCTAGGAATAAAAGACACATCCAAATTTTAGTCATGATCACTACTAGAAACTTCTTAAGAAATAATATGAAATAATGAAGTATTTCTAGCAAATGCTAAAATATCCTTGTTACTGCAATAACAAAAGCTGTATTACAGAACTTTACTGAAATACATTTTAAAAAACTAGATATACTATTTAATATGTTTCTGTACAGAAACAGTTCTTATTACTAAACATGACAGTTATCAAAGGAATTATAAATTTAGTAGATCCTGATAAATATTCCACAAATGGGATATAATGGCATAGATTCAAATTTCCAATAGCAATAGTGATATAAAAGTTTCAAAATGAACATTAATGAGAACACTTTATGAGATAGATAAGCATACTTTTAGTCTCAGTCAGTAGAACTAAATCAAGCTGCAGAACCCATATTTAAAAAGCCAAGCATTGTTCAATGTGCTTCTCACACCAGTGCTGGGGAGGTGGGGCAGGCAAATCTCTAGGATTCACTGGCCAGCTAGCCTAGCCTATTTGGTAAGTTCCAGGCCAGCGAAACCCCAACTTAAAAGAAGGTACATGGTTGAAAAAAAAAAGGAAGGTACAGAGTGCTTGAGAAACAGCATTCTAGGTTGTCCTCTGGTCTCCATGTGCACATGCTTGCACACACACATAAACATACTTTTCCTGAAGTTATTTTTAATTTGTGGGGGGGGGGGGCAGAAGTGGGTGTTAAATGATCGTCTGGAGCTGGAGTTACAGGTGGTTGTGAGCTGCCTGACCTGGGTGATATTATAAAGTATTATTCTGAGAACAGGAAGACATCAAGGAAAGAACAAGGGAATGAGCTAGAAATAGACCCGTATGCACATTTCCTACTAGTAGAAAGACAATGGACTTTTGCAAAGCAAAACAAACTCCAAAAACACACTAAGGTGACAGAACAATAACTTTTTCATTTGGAAAAGAAATAAGTGTAGAAACATTTCACAAAACACAGTATATTCCAGAAGAATCATACAGACTGACCCTTTTAAAATGTAAATAAGGCCACAAGTACTAAGACATTAAAAACTAATATAAACAAAGACTGCTTTGATATAAGGTAAAGGGTTCTCATAATGCTCACTGCTATGTAACTACAGAAAAAAGGCCTTAGAACAACATATTTAAATAAAAATAGAACACGTTTGAAATCATAGAATTTTAAAATCTTCTCTCAGAAAGGTTACAGGTAAGAGTTGGGTATATACCATTTTCAACATATATATAACTAAAATCAAAATGAAAGAAGTCCTTGATGCTATAAAACTGTGTTTGCACTATAAGAAAAAGCAAAGAAGAAATGAGCAAGCAGTTCACAGCAGGAAAGCACAACCGTGAGCAGCAGACATAAATATTTAAGGTAAATGCAAATTAGTGCACGTTCACTCACTATGGTCACATAAATTTACACCACTCCGTACATCACGAAGACCTATTGTTTGTTTTTTGTTTTATAATGCTCGTGATCAAACGCGAACCCTTCTATGGGCTAGACAAGTGTTCTAACCATGAGAGACACTCCCAGTAGCACGACATGGCCTGCACTGAAGGCAACTTGATGTTACTTATTATCGATTCCAAGTTCCCAAGAACAGTTCTGTAAATCTACACGTGCACAAAGATATACACCTTCCATGACAACACTTTTTATTACACAGCTTAAGACTATTTAAGTCATGGTGGATCTGTGTGCAGGTGCAAATGAGGAGTCAGACTCACAAAGCAAACAGTGTTTATGAGTGGCTGGGGATAGAGAACAATGGGCAGTACAAAGGTGAGTAAAGTATAAGTACAGAAGGATTCTATTAGGCATGACACAGGCATTCTGCAGATGGATGGTGATGGTGATGGCACACTGAATATTCCTAATGTAAATGAACTGTTTAAAATGATGGCTGAAATGACTTTACTATAGTAATAAAGTGTTGATCTAAATGGATATAGACAGTAAATCTTCAATATATGTTTAAGGGAAAGAAATATATTATAAAATAATAAAGTATTATCCCATTTTCTTTCAATTTTTTTATATTGAGATATATACATGAATAAGAACATATGTAACTACAGAGGAAAGAAATCTTTGAAAATGTGTGAATCTACAAAGGAGATAAAATGAGTTTTACATTCTCTCTACATTCTACTTCAATCATGCAGTAATGTATTCATATATTATCTGTGTAACTTTTTAAAAGCAAACAACCTTAAGTAACTTTAAACACTCACTTTTGTGATGATAACCTCTTGTTTTTGGCCAAGTCGATGGCACCGGTCAAAGCACTGATCTTCTGCAGCAGGGTTCCAGGCCTGAGGAGGACATAACTGCATCACTACTGCTCTACTGTGCACACCTTCTGCACTCGTCCTTCATCCCAATAGGTCTATCTGCCTCCTTCTCTGATTAAATTCAAACACTGATATTACAAATGTACCAGAAGAAAGCTATTTCTCCATCACTGTGAAGGCAGCCAGCCTTTTCCCATATACTGCATTTTACCCACTTCAACAGTGGCTGAGAATATTTTCTAAAATGTTTAAGACCTGTGTGTTTTAAAGTTGAATTTTTCAGATTCTGGGATGTGTGCACAGATCCATAATTCAAAACCAAACGTCCAAATCTTTCTGAAATTTGTGACAGTACTCAAACAGATCCAAGTTTTAGGATATCTCAGACAGGCATGTTCAACCTGTGCCCAACAAAAGCCTGATAGGTGTGGCAGGAACAACATAAGACCTGCCATTTGATCAGAAACCTTGTGGCTTTTGGTGTAAAATGAAATTATGCATTCTCTCAGATGGTTTAAATGACCACACAAAAGATGTCATTCTTGGGCCCCCATGTGAAAAAGTTTCTCCTCTTTCTTTGAGCATTGGTTTTCTTGATATATTTTTTGCTTTTCCTTACTGATGAAATACAAAACAATTTCAATAGTAGTCGTAAGTCCTAAAAGTTGTTTCAGACTTGTTGATACAACCATATGTGTTTGTTTAAAATCAGCTGGATTTGAAAGAATATACTTTAAAAGTACAAAATTTCTGTCTTAAGCTCAAGAACATGACGTAATACAGGACAAGAACACCGAGCTACAGAGTTCTTCAGTAGCAGCCAAGTGGCTCTGACTGTTGTCACCCTTGTTCAGTTCGATGTTTACACAGTCACGATGTTGAGACTTTGTGTGTAGCTTCTGATATGCTTATGTGTATGAGGAAAGCCCAAGGTGCCCCAAGCAGACGCAGTGAACTACAGTCCACTAAGGAATGCTGAGAATGGGAGAAACAGTCTTCCTCAAACAGCACACCAACTGGTTATCCAATACCAAATGGTCAGCCCTGAAAACATACATACAAATGACATCATACAGGCTGTATTTATACACACATACATACATGCTTCTAACTGTAGTCCCTGAGCAGTGTGCCACAAAAGCCAGCCCCTCCTTCTGCCCCAGCCTGTGGATGCTGCAGTCCAAAATGGTGGCTCCTGTCAAAAATGGTGGCACCACAACATCTACAGCCCTCACAGAAGCTGCAAGAGCTGTCCATGGTGGTGACTGCCTTTCCAGTGTCAGTGGGAACAGTGGTGGCAGCACCTTTTCTGCCTCAGCCTACAGCTTTTGGGTGTATGCATCCACTGCAGGAGCTGTCCCATAGGAGCTGTCCACAGTGGCAGTACCTCCTCTCCAGCCTCATCCGAACCCAGCAGCCCCACAGACATGGTGCCTCAGCAAAAGCTGGCTGCAGTGGAGAAGAACTTCCCACACTATGGGCCCAATGCAGAGAAAAGGGAATGAAAAATAGCCACCAATCTCTGAACAGGAAAACACATCAAGCTCAGAACTTGAAATCCCACCAATACTCACTCTGGAAATCTCTGTCCTGAGAAGCCCTGCACCCTCAGAAATCCTATATAAGCACTGTCCCTTTGTCCAGTTCCCTGCTGTCTGCTCCCGGGAAAAGTGGACACCCATCCCTGGATTCGTCCCTCATCACCCTGAACCCTCCAATAAATCTGTCATGATATTTCCTGCCTGGTGGGACTCTCTTATCAGAAGAAGCCAAGAAGAAAAAAGCAATGAAGAGAAGTGAAGAGAAGGAGCCCGGCTGAGGTGCTGAGCTCCCCAGCTGAGCTGGGGATACCTTCCCCTGGGAGCTGCAATGCCTCTGCTGAGAAGGCTTCCTCTTAGAGCTGTGTGGTTCCTGTCTTCTCAGGATGACCTTCCACTGGGACACTATCCCACCTCAGAGCTGTGTGTTCCTGGGCATCAGGTTACCCTTCCATCCGAACAGAAACACTTACAATAACAACAATTAATGAAAAAGTTCATGATTTTAAAAGAAAGCAGGGTACATGAGAGTTTAGAGGGAGGGAAGGGAAGGAAGTAATGGTAATTATATTATGATCTCAAAAAATTTTTTAAAAAATTAAAAATTGTAAAAGTGATCAAGATAACTAGCACACTCCTCCTCATGATGGCATACACCTTTAATCCCAGGACCCTTCAGGCAAAGAGAGGGAGGTAGATCGCTGAGTTCAAGTCTCAAACACCAAGCTCCCCACTGTTTAAAAATAAAAAAGATTAAATTTACAGGCTGTAGAGATGGCCCAATGGTTAAAGTGCTTGCTGCTCTTTCAGAGAATTAGAATTCAGTTCTCAGCACCCCATTCAGGAATTTCACAACCACCAGGTAACACCAGCTTCAGGGTACCTGAAACTCTCTGTCTGGATTCCACAGGCATCTCCTGTGCAACAGCCAGGTAGGCCTGGCACACTATAAAAGGGGCTTCTTGTCCCCTCCTCCCTCTCTTGATCTCTTGCTCTTGCTCTCCCCTTCCCCATTACCTTCCCTCCCCCTCTCTCCACATGCTCATGGCCATGGCCAGGCTCTACTTCTCTACTCTCTCCCTCTCTCTGTCTTCTTCTGCCTCTACTACCCTCTTAACTCCCCATCCCCATGCCCTGAATAACTCTCTTCTATACTATACCTTCATGCGTGGCTGGTCCCTCAGGGGGCAGGGATGCCTTGGCATGGGCCCACTGAGACACCCCCTTCCCCCATACCTCACCACAGAACATATCTTATACCTCTCTATCTTTTTATAAACACATCAATAGGGTGCCTGCCAGGACTCAGATTCAAAAACTCTGCAGGTTTGCATCCCACCTCAGCTACCACAAGCGATCCACGCTCGATAGCCCAGAACTGTTAAGTCCCCATACCCCACTGGTAAGAGTAACTGTCCACATAGTCCTAGGGGAAAATTCTTGAGCTTGGAGCTACCCTTGTTTTGTCCCTGAGTGAGACTTTTCAGTCTTTCACTGACCCTCATTTTAGAACTCTTTCCCTTGGATGAGATTTCCCTCTCCTTGGAGACAGTTTCTAGAAGCTGAGACTTTCCCCTCCCCCCTCTCTCATATGTGGCCTGCTTGGTTTGCCAGAAAAGCAGGTCTGGCTCTGCCCTGTGCTGGGGACTCTACTTGCTGCCTTAGGCCTCTAGCCTGGCTAGAATTTTTGGTTATTGAATTATTCTCGGGATGCTGGTATGAATAATCCAATAACTCCCCAATGGGTGCTTCAATGTCTTCGATCGTATATTTTAAGGGATCTTCACACGTACTGCCAGCGGTCTGATAAATGGACAACGGTTCGCTTACCTATCCATGCTCCCACACCCTTGGCCTATTCTCACAGCCTGCATGCTCAGTTGGTGTCACAGGCCTGAACCTGCCTGGACAAACTCATTTTCTGTCACCCACGATCTTATGCCACTGCTGCCAGCTTTCTTATTCTGGTCCTAGCCATATGTCTCTTTGTTAATATAAAATATGCTTTTCTCTACGTACACAACCTGTCAAAGTTACTTAAGATTCTCTTTCCTATCCTGTCTTGATAGATTTTTACTACTGCCACTAAATTCTATTCAGTAATAACCACAGCCCTCAATACTGTCAGAAGCTTGCTAATTATCAAGTTTATGACAAACAGAATTCCCAAAGCCTCTATCAATTTCTCCCACGAGGTCTCAGAAGATGTGAACACAGCTACAGGATACTGCCTGGATTGTGATATAATAATCACTGAGAAACACAGTGGACAAAACTGGATACCCTGAGTCAAATGACTTGGCTAAATCAAAGTAACTCATTTTCATGTCACACAGATCCATTCCACAGAGAAAAAGCCCTGCATTCTTGTTATACCATTGCCTTTTTCTAATTTTTCTTTTTTAATTAAACCAAAAGGGGGGAATGTTAGCATTCTGTCTAAACTCCACCCCACAGTTACCTGGCAATAGCAGGTATGCTCCTCCCCACAGTTACCTGGCAACAGCCAGGAAGGCCTGGCCCACTATAAAAGGGGCTATTTGCCCCCTCCTCTCTCTCTTGCCCTCTTGATCTCCTGCTCTTGCTCTCCCCTTCCCCATTCCCTTCCCTCCCCCTCTCTCCACATGCCGGCCTCTACTTCTCTACTCTCTCCTTTTCTCTGCCTTCTTCTGCCTCTACTACCCTCTTAACTCCCCTCCCCATGCCCCGAATAAACTCTATTCTATGCTATACCATTGTGTGGCTGGTCTGTGTGGCTGGTCGGTCCCTCAGGGGGAAGGGATGCCTCAGCATGGGCCCACTGAGACACTCCCATCCCCCATAACTCAGCATACCACCATAGAACATATCTTATACCTCTCTATTTTTAATAAACACATCATTGAAGATTCTTAAAAATGAAAGCAAGAGCTAGAGGTGGCTCAGTGGAATGAGAATTTGCTGTGGAAACATGAGGACCTGGATCTGAAATCCCCACCACCCGCAGAGAACCTGGGTATGGTCCCATGTGCTGGTATCGGTGTTGGGGGACAGAGACAAGTGGATTCTAGAAGACAGCTGGCCAGCAAGCATGGACAAAATAGCATCTTCCATGTTCAATTAACAGAGCCTGTCTTACTTCTAACATGGAGAGCAACAGAGAAAAACAGCCAGTGTCCTTTCCTGGTATACATACTCACCTATACAGGCACACACATTCACATATACATATACATGTGAATGTACACACACACACACACACACACACACACACACACATATACACACACACACACATACACACACACAATGCACAAACCTGAAAACAGTATTTGGGGGTAAAGAAACACACAGCAAGTGATAGCTGAAATACAATTATAATTCATATGCAGATGAGATTTATAATAGTAATTATGTTTAAGCTGTTACTCTCTTCTAAATGCCCCTGAGGTCTAAGAAAAGGAATACTTTTGCTGTTAATTTGCTAATAACTTAAATTGTGTGTTTTCTAGTATAGGAGACTGACTTTAGGCTGTATCAGCTTACGGTTTCTAAAAATTTTATGAAATACTTGTATTTCACAGACATTTTAAAATTATGATAGCAAGAGATGAAATCAATTTTTTCTATAGTAGTTTATCCAGGAACAATGATAAGCTAACAATATATATCTAGTATATCTACCAGAAATCCAAATTATCTCTAGGGCCTCTGTTATACAACCACATTAAGTTTATGCTATCAGCCAGGGAAACTTACCCAGAATATGTTCATGGACAGCTAGCTGAACCTGAATCAACTAGGATGCATGTCTAAAATGTACTTTTTAGGTCTCCTCCAGGAACTTCTACATCTCAGAAGAGAGAGGCTTAAATTTGCATTTGAACTAATATTTAGGCAAATTAGAGGTACGACCCTGACAAGAGCCAATAACTGATTTATAGTCAGATTCCCAATGCCTTGATCATATAATGCAAAAGGAGATCTCACTGATTTGCTGCTTACTAAATCCTAAAAGCATTACAATTGGCATGCTTCATGTATTCAAGAGCTGAGTGCGCAGAACCGTAGTTAAGAACACAGAACCTGACTAGTTTTACGGATTACTGTGTGACTGTGGAGACACCGTTTACTTTTCTGTGTACCAGTTTCCTCATCTGCAAGTAAGGTAATGTTACCTTCTCACAATTAATTTTAACTAAAAAGGCATCTCTCAAACAGATTTTGTTTCTTTTTCTGTCTTGTTTTGTTCTAAGAACATTTTGAAAAGTCTATGTAAGTACTTACTGGATCCATTAGGAACACCCGAGAAGCTGCACAGAGATTCAAGCCAACCCCACCTGCTTTTAAAGACAGCAGCATTATAGTAGGAGACCCTGCTTCTGTGTTTTGAAAACACTGAATTGATTCAACTCTTTTCTTTTGAGGCATGGAACCATCTAAGCGAGTAAACACAAATCCTGAGGCTCTAATGGAAAAAGAAAATAGATAATATACTATGAGAAATATTAAATACTTAACAAATTATCAGTTAAACCAAATTCACTCATAATTTATTCCTGTGGTACTAAGAATCAAGCAAACTCAAGGCCTTGTACAAAATAAGTAAACAGCTTTCGAGTGAATAGCACATTCATTCAATAATTCATTACTTAATAAAGCAAATACCTACTGAGCATCTAGCCAACTGCCAGGTACTAACTCAATTATTTCCTGACTAATTCAGACTTAATTTTAAAATCTTATGCTCAGGAGTTCTGTTGTTACACTGAATATCATTTTAAATAGATGAAATGACTAAACCTGGTAACACATTGAAACATGTTTTGGGGGTGGCTATCAAATCACACACATGTACAAAATCCTTCTGTGTGAAGTAAAAGTGCTTGTTAGACTTACTTCAGTGGTGTTTCTATTAAAGACAGGAATGTGGTAAACTGAGAAACAACTAAACTTTTTATATTGGGCTTCTTTGTCCGTAATTCAATCAAAGCATGCATTAGAGCATTAATCTGAAAAAAAGAAAATATTGTATCCATTAAATTCCATCTCAATTGGTAAGATAAATCCAGATACTCTAGTTTTTAACAATTTATTTGCACAAACTAATTTTAATAGTGTTCACATAATGCAGGATTCATTGAACAAATCTCCAACATTTTTTTTTATTGAGAGGGTTTTCATATAATTTAACTAAAAGGCAAAAGTAAAAGACTGAAGAGAACATCATAATTATTCAAATACCTTTATTTTCCAACTGAAATTCAACACTAACTATAAACAAACACCAGTACAATTAAAAGAATATGAAATTACATATTAAAAGCAGAATTGAAATTACTATTTTATTATGACATTTCCTCATTAAATATGAAACACTGGAATATTTACACATGTGAACGTTACCTTTGAGCTGGACGTCCATTCCACACTGGACTGTTTGTCACTGTCACATGCCAATTCTTCTGGAGGACATTCTAATAAATTATCTCCATGTATATTATTTCTGCATAAAGGACACTTTGCATGTGGCTATACATAAAAGAACAAAGAATGAGCCACACTCATATAACAGAAATATAAATTTACCTAATTGTTTTGTCATGCATAGAAAGTTTTCTACATTCCTTATTTTATTCAGGCTTTTTGTCATATTCATTTCCTTGGGATCAACCTGTACCTCAACTCCAAACATACAAACATGTCCTCATGCTGTAAGAGATATGTTTACAACATGTTGTAAAGGACAGCAAAAGAGTGTAATCCTGACTAAATGCAGAAGCTCAGAGCATTGTGTAGCATCTGCTACCACTAAGTAAAATGTGCCAATTTCTTGCCCTTAACTATAGTACAGTAGAAACACACAGAACACTTCAAAAGAAAAGACAAAGTCCTTAATATAGCAGTTCTCACCTTGTGGGTCACAACCCCTTGGGAGTTACACATCCGATATCCTGTATATCAGATATGTACATTAATATTCATAATAGCAAAACTGCAGTTATGAAGTAGCCGCAAAATAATTTTATGGTTGGGGTCACTACAACATAAGGAACTGAATTAAAGGATTGCAGCGTTAGGAAGGTTAAGAACCACCACAGGGTTTTACAAAACTTGTAGTTTATAATGCTTTTTCCAGTGTGAGAAGTCCATTATCTCTCAAACACTACAAGTTCTTTCAAAGCAGGATCTAACACAGTGAGATTGTATCTTATCTAGATACTCAGTAGCATTGCAAGAAAAAGATTCTAAAATTAAAACTACATTAAAAATCTATACGAAGGACCACTTCTCAGCAGGGAAAGGTAAATGATTGGGAGGAGGAGATTAGAATAGTAGTTCACACAGCTATGTTTACTTCAAAATCAAGCCTGTAAGTGTAATTTGTGCATTTCCCACATGTATAGTACACAACATTTAAAAACACTTTGAATTTGCATTAACTGACAGATTGTTTAAAATATTATTCAACTTCAGGCATTTTTCACAAAAATATCTAGCCCTAGTTTACCCTACTTCATTGAACACAGTAATGAGCTGTATGTGTCAACTAGATAGATCGCTGAAACACAACTGAGCCAGATTAGGGTGATAAAAGGACAATACCATCAGATGTTAAACTTAGTTTAAGAAAAAAAAATTGCATATTAGTAAGTGCTTTAAATACATTAGACTAAATTAAACATGTTGCTTTTTAACTTTTTAAAAATTATGGCTACTATAAAATTTAAATCATTGTGTCTCTATTAATATATTTACTTGAACACAAGGATCTAAAATTTAGAACTAGAATTACTCACTAAATAATAATGTTTCCAAAAAGTAGTGCTATTTAATTTATAATAAATAAACCACTTATTACAATGCTGAAATTATTAACCATAAAAGGTGCATTATTAAATTCAAGTATGGAACACCTTATCATCTCCAGAACTCGGCAGGGTTTTTATTATACCAAAGAAAGGTAAATCACTCCATCAAACACTGACTCCATACTTAACACCAAACTAACCTGCTCACGCTGAATGACCTGACAAATACAAGGTTTACAAAACACATGAGCACAGTGTGTTATCACAGGAAATGACAATGAATCCAGGCATATTGCACATTCTTCGTCTGAACCAGAGCTCAGAATTAACTTCATCTTCTCTATTAACATCTTCCTCGGTTCTTCAGGTGTATCACTTCCTAGGAAAAAGGACACTCAAAGATTAGTTTCAGAACAAACTTTGTTGTGTGACTAGAATAGTTTATCTTATATAAGAAAACTTCGCTTAGTTGTCTCTCATCTTTATTCTGGCATTTGCAGAAAGCATGTTATAAATCTGGAATCCTAAAAAAACCTAAGAAGGTACAATAGCCATCTCACCTAAGCACCTCATAAAATAACATCAGCCATACTAGCAGCATACAAGAAAGAACCAGTTTGAATGTTCTTTTACATCAATATCATACTTCCATTTCATTCATAAAAAATTCTTGAAGCCAGCAAGATGGCGCAGCTAAGGGCACGTGCCACCATGCTTGACAATGTGACTCCAATCCCCAGAATTAACATGGTGCAAAAAGAACTGACTCTTGCAAGTTATGCTCTGATCTCCCACACACGTATCCACATACCCATGCTATTCATATACAAATACATAGAATAAAAATGTAATTTTAAAAAAAATCATAATTAAACCAAGCTATAGCAAAGTAACACACCAAATTCAAGTTATAAAAACCTATCGTTCTAATTGAAATATTTAGCAAATGCAATGGTATGAACTATTCCCATTTCCTTACTGGAGGGGCCACTTGAAGATATTCCGTTTGTAAGAAGATGGGTATGGCAACAAATCTGCCGTAATCTAAGCAGAAGACCCAAGACATCTGCATAGTGTGCAAGGACAGTCCCTTCAGTAAAATACCTAGAGAGAAAATGAAAAATATTATGAACATCTCTAAACAAGAACAAAAACAAGAGTAACCTCATCTTTAATGAAACCAAGAAAAAAGTCAGCTAGGAAAATGTCAATATGCATGACCTACAGACCTCAGCTGGTTCTTCAAAATAAGTGGTACACACATACTGAAAGGAAAATTCACATCTCTTCTGTAAAAATAGAAATAGGGTATATGCATGATGACTTCAATTTTTAAGTCCAATGTGTATACACACACACACACACACACACACACACACACACAAATACACACACAGTGGGGGGAGTGTCATTACACAATAATCAATATTGTAAGTAATTATATTTCTGATCTCTATTATATAAAAACCAATAAAACCTAGAAGAATTTACATTTGACTTCTTTGAATAATAAGAAACTTGAGTATTTCTTCATGGCCTGAACTTACATATGACTCTGGACAAACAGCTAATCCAGAAAGAACTCAAAATAGTCAAACATTGAATAACCAGCAAAGACGGCAGTGAAAGAAAACTCACCAGAAAATTACCACAGAACACACAAAAATTTTGACTGTGAGTACCTCCAAAACTTAACATTACTCAATAAAACAACTTCCACTAAACAGATTCATGGCAAAGACAAAGAGACTTTACAACACAAGAGATCAAAGTCAAACCTGAGTATAAAAAATAAAATGAAGCCATCAGAGGAAAAAAAAGAGTCACACTATGTCTTAGTCAGTGTTCTATTGCTGTGAAGAGAAACCCTGACCATGACAGTGTTTATAAAGGAACACATTTAACTAGAGCTGGCTTACAGTTCAGAGGTCTAGTTTATTGTCATCAAGGCAGGAAGCAGACATGGTGTTGTTGAGGTACGAGTTCTACATCCGGATTGGCAAAGAGCAAGAAGAGAGGGCCACACTGGACACACATCTGAAACCTCAAAGCCCAACCCCAGTGACACGCTTCCTCCAACAATGCCACACCAATTCCAAAAAGGCCAAACCTCCCAACAGCTCTACTTCCTATGAGCCTAGGAGGACCGTTTTCATTCAAACCACCACTGACAAAACCACATGAAAGGAAGTGGGACTAAGAAAACAAAAGTTAGTTATAAAGGGTGATAAGTCAATACCAATAAAAAGCTGTGGGAAGACATTTAAAAACACAAAAAGAAAATAGAACAAAAAAAACCAACAAAATAGAACAAAAACAGTACATTTTCTTCTTAAAGGGGGGGGGGCTGTCAAATATATAGAATTCAAAGATGTTAAGTAGTGCTCTAGCTTCCAGAAAGTCAACAGGAAGGCCATGATCAAACTGCTGTGCTTTTCAGGGGGTGTAGACGTCCATGGCAAGCTTCTTGCAATTATTTAAGTATGAAAAACTCTCCGCTGGTTCCTGTGCTGAACTCCACGTCTCCAGCTGCGGGAATGACACCTGAGGTTCTAGAAGCTTTCCGTCTTTGGGGAATAGATACGTCTTGCCCTGACCGTTTCCAGTGCTCTCTTGTTTGCCTCGTTTATCAGGATATTGCCCTGCTTCACTCTGAGGTTTCCACCATCATGGGTTGACACCTCTGAAGGAGAAAGCCAAAATAAAAGCTTCCTCTTTAAGTCCTAAGTCAAGAATTGGCTACAGAAAGGCAAAACTAATATTCTTTTAGAAGAAATACTCGGTTCAGAAGAGAAGAATGAAGAATCCAAAAGTTACACTTTCAATCTGAAATTTCAAGTTGACGATGCAATCAAGTCTCCCGGTGAAGAGCACCAATCTTGAAGTCAGACTTGTGCAACCTGTCATTCAGCTCTGCAGACTTGGCAGCTGCTAAATCCTGGCTGCGCGTCCTCAGCTCTAACAGTCACACCATACACTCTCTGGAAGGACTACTCATGAAGTTAGCATGTACAAAGCAATCACAACACTACCTGCATTGCTTTATGAACATTATGTACTACTAGTGACAGTGGCAGTGTTTTGGATAGTGAAGAAAGTAAAAAAGTAGGCAACACAATACACACGATAAACTTCTAAGTTCTAGAACCGATCGGCTAGAATTCAAATAACAACTCTGTCTTCTGTGCCTCAGCCTCCTATTCTAAAGAATAATTTAAGAAAAAAAGTGTTCATTGTACTTTCTTAATAAAGCAACATTAACATGCATATTTAAATAGTTAAATCAACTATAGCCAGTCAATGTTTATTAAGTATTAATAACTCTACTACCTATTAAAGACAATACTTTACCAATAACATCCCTGAGAATACAATTTAAGCAGACAGCTTTATCAGCACTCTGCATTTCCTCACTGGCATGGCTACATTTGAGTGGCATTCAGCATTTTAGTTTAAGAAACTGCTTATGAGAACCCACCACATGAAATGCTGACAAGAGGCTTCCCACTGTTTTACCAGCCACTTGCAGTATCTCTTTGGATAGACCTATTCTTTAACTTAATCACTGTCTTAAGTGACCTTACTCTGTCTCATGGGTTCCATCACTCACAAACAATAGAAACTTAAGAATCAAACTGGGGGTTCCGGTAGACTGCACTGAGGAAACAGGTACCCAGTTTCCCCCCAATATAACATCGTTTGGGACACGGCCTGTTGGGGCTGCCGTCTGCTCCCAAGAACTGGACAGCACTGTGGTCATCTGGGCGCCAGCTCTGCTGTGGGCCATACCCCTGCAGGGTGACCTGCGCCGCCGAGAGAGTGCAGAGTGCACTCCGGCATCTTTGCTCCAGTGTCCAGGTAGTTGGGACTGCCAGGCTCAGAGACAGACAGGCATAATATCGCTTGGGTCTCAGGAGGCTTCTGTGGACCCTGCTCCCAAGAGCTGGGCAGATCTGCAGTAACCAGCGCACCAGCTCTGCTGTGGGACTTCTGCCTTGCAGAGGGACACCCCCTGCCCCCCCCTCTGGGAGAGATCACATACCCCTGCACAGGGCAGGAGCCTACCAGCCTCCCTTTGGCGACCTCTACTCTGGGAATCCACTACGCTGAGCCTTTGGATGTGCAGGGACTGCCCAATATAACAACACTTAGGCCAAGGCACATCAGGGCTCCAAAGTCACTCAGGAGCAGGGCAGGCCCCAGAAATCGGTGCCAGGGGAATCCTGGTAATCCAGGGGGGCCAGAAATAGCTTTGCAGGCTCACAGGAGGTCCAACCAACAGCCAGTGACAGCAGGACCAACTAACACCAGAGGTAACCAGATGGCAAAAGGCAAACATAGGAACGTTACTAACAGAAATCAAAGTAATATGGCACCAGCCGAACCCAACTCTCCAACAGCAGCAAGTTCTGGATACCCCACCACACCCGAAAGACAAGATCTGGATTTAAAATCACTTCTCATGATGCTATTAGAGGATCACAAGAAGGACACAAATAAATCTAAAAAAGAATTACAGGAGACCATGAATCAACTGTTAGAAGCCCTTACAAAGGAAACACAAAAACCGCTTAGAGAAATGCAGGAGAACATGGATCAAAAGATGGAGGCCCACAAGGAGACAACACAAAAATCGCTTAAAGAAATGAATCAACGGGTAGATGCATTTTCAAAGGAATCACAAAAATTGCATAAAGAAATGCAGAAGAATATGGGTCAACAGATGGATGCCCATAGGGAGGCAACACAAAAATTGCTTAAAGAAATGCATCAACGGATAGATGCCCTTACAAAGGAAACACGAGAATTGCTTAAAGAAATGCAGGAGACGATGGATCAAAAGATGGAATCCCATGAGGAGGAAACACAAAAATCGCTTAGACAAATGCAGGAGAACTTGGGTCAACAGGCAGAAATCCTGAAAGAGGTAATGCAAAAATACCTTAAAGAAATACAGGAAAATACAAACAAACAAGTGAAGGATCTCAGCAAATCCATCCAGGAGCTAAAAAAGGAAGTAGAAACAACTAAGAAATCACAAAGGGAAACAACTTTGGAGACAGAAAACCTTGGGAAGAAATCAGGAGTCATAGATGCAAACATCAACAATAGAATACAAGAGATGGAAGAAAGAATCTCAGGTGCTGAAGATACCATAGAAAGCATCGACTCAACAGTCAAAGAAAATGCAAAATGCAAAAAACGTGTAGCCCAAAACATCCAGGAAATCCAGGACACAATGAGAAGACCAAACCTAAGGATTATAGGTATAGATGAGAGTGAAGATTTGCAACTTAAAGGGCCAGTAAATATCTTCAACAAAATTATGGAGGAAAACTTCCCTAACCTAAAGAGAGAGATGCCAATGAATGTACAAGAAGCCTACAGAACTTCAAACAGACTGGAATAGAACAGAAATAGCTCCTGTCACATAATAATCAAAACACCAAATGTACTAAACAAAGAAAGAATATAAAAAAGCAGTAAGAGAAAAGGGCCAAGTAACATATAAAGGAAGACCTATCCGAATCACATCAGACTTCTCACCAGAGACTATGAAAGTCAGAAGATCCTGGGAAGATCTCATGCAGACACTAAAAGAGCAAAAATGCCAGCCTAGACTACTATACCCAGCAAAACTCTCAATCACCATAGATGGAGAGACCAAGATATTCCATGATAAAACCAAATTTTCACAATATCTTTCCACAAACCCAGCCCTGCAAAGGATAATAGGTGGAAACCGCCAATACAGGGAGAGAAACAACACTCTGGAAAAAATGAGATAGTAACCTTATGCATCAAACCCAAAAGTAGATAACCACTCAAACATAAAGATAGCGTCAAGAATGGCAGGTGGCAATAATCACTATGCCTTAATCTTTCTTAATATCAATGGTCTCAATTCCCCAATAAAAAGACATAGACTAGCAGACTGGATACGTAAACAGGACCCAGCCTTTTGCTGCGTGCAAGAAATGCACCTCAGTGTCAAAGACAAACACTACCTCAGAGTAAAAGGCTGGAAAACAATTTTACAAGCAAATGGCCCCAAGAAACGAGCCGGAGTAGCCATCCTAATATCAGATAAAATTGATTTTCAACCTAAAGTCATCAAAAAAGACACAGAAGGACACTACATACTGATCAAGGGAAAAATCCACCAAGAAGAACTCTCAATTCTGAATATCTATGCTCCAAATGCAAGGGCACCCTCATTCGTAAAAGAAACTTTACTAAAGCTCAAAGCACACATCGCACCTCACACAATAATAGTGGGTGACTTCAACACCCCGCTCTCTGAAATGGATCGTTCAGGAAAGCAGAAACTAAACAGGGACACAGTGAATCTAATTGAAGCCTTGGACCAAATGGAACTAACAGATATATATTGAATATTTCATCCTAGAGCTAAAGAATACACCTTCTTCTCAGCACCTCATGGTACCTTTTCCAAAATCGACCATATAATTGGTCACAAATCAGACCTCAACAGATATAAGAAGATCGAACTAATCCCATGCCTCCTATCAGATCACTATGGAATAAGGGTGGTCTTCAATGGCAACAAAAACAACAGAAAACCCACATACACATGGAGGCTGAACAATGCTCTACTCAATGATAACTTGGTCAAGGTGGAAATAAAGAAAGAAATCAAAGACTTTTTGAAATTTAATGAAAATGAAGGCACAACATACCCTAATTTATGGGACACAATGAAAGCAGTGCTAAGAGGAAAATTCATAGCCCTGAATGCCGCCAAAAAGAAATGGGAGACAGCATACACTAGCAGCTTAATGGCACACATGAAAGCCCTAGAACAAAAAGAAGCAAATACACCAAAGAGGAGTGGAAGGCAGGAAATCATCAAACTCAGGCTGAAATCAATCAAGTAGAAACAAATAAAACCATACAAAGAATCAACAAAACGAAGAGTTGGTTCTTTGAGAAAATCAACAAGATAGATAAGCCCTTAGCCAGACTAACCAGAGGGCACAGAGACAGTATCCAAATTAATAAAATCAGAAACGAAAAGGGAGAGATAACAACAGAAACTGAGGAAAATTCAAAAAATCATCAAGATCCTACTACAAAAACCTGTATTCAACACAACTAGAAAATCTCGAGGAAATGGAAAATTTCCTTGACAGATACCAAATACCAAAATTAAATCAGGATCAAATAGACCATCTAAACCGTCCTATAACCCCTAAAGAAATAGAAGTCGCCATTGGAAGTCTTCCAACCAAAAAAAGCACAGGTCCAGAAGGTTTTAGTGCAGAATTCTATCAGACCTTCAAAGAAGACCTAAAACCAATACTCTTCAAACTATTCCACAAAATAGAAACAGAAGGAACACTACCCAACTTGTTCTATGAAGCCACAATTACGCTAATACCAAAAGCACACAAAGATCCGACAAAGAAAGAGAATCTCAGGCCAATCTCTCTTATGAATATCGATGCAAAAATACCCAATAAAATTCTTGCCAACCGAATCCAAGAACACATCAAAACAATCATTCACTACAATCAAGTAGGCTTCATCCCAGGGATGCAGGGATGGTTCAATATAAGGAAATCCATCAATGTAATCCACTATATAAACAATCTCAAAGAAAAAAACCACATGGTCATCTCATTAGATGCTGAGAAAGCATTTGACAAAATTCAGCATCCTTTCATGCTAAAGGTCTTGGAAAGATCAGGAATTCGAGGCCCATATCTAAACATAGTAAAAGCAATTTACAGCAAACCAGTAGCCAGCATCAATCTAAATGGAGAGAAACTTGAAGCAATGCCACTAAAATCAGGGACTAGACAAGGCTGCCCTCTCTCTCCATATCTTTTCAATATAGTACTTGAAGTTCTAACTGGAGCAATTAGACAACAAAAAGAGGTCAAAGGGATACAAATTGGAAAGGAAGAAGTCAAACTATCACTATTTGCAGATGATATGATAGTATACTTAAGCGACCCAAAGAACTCCACCAGAGAACTCCTACAGCTAATAAACGACTTCAGCAAAGTGGCCGGATATAAAATCAACTCAAGCAAGTCAGAAGTCTTCCTATATACTCAAAGGATAAGCAGGCTGAGAAAGAAGTAAGAGAAATAATACCCTTCACAATAGCCACAAACCAAGTATCTTGGCATGACTCTAACCAAACAAGTGAAAGATCTGTATGACAAGAACTTCAAGTCTCTGAAGAAAGAAATTGAAGAAGACCTCAGAAGATGGAAAAATCTGCCATGCTCATGGATTGGCAGGATTAATATAGTAAAAATGAACATCTTACCAAAAGTAATACACACATTCAATGCAATCCCCATCAAAATCCCAACTCAATTCTTCAGAGTTAGAAAGAGCAATTCAAAAATTCATCTGGAATAACAGAAATCCCAGAATAGCTAAAACTATTCTCAAGAGTAAAAGAACCTCTGGGGGAATCAGTATCCCGGACCTCAAGCTGTACTACAGAGCAATAGTGTTAAAACCCGCATGGTATTGGTACAGTGACAGACATGTAGATCAATGGAACAGAATTGAAGACCCAGAAATGAATCCACACTCCTATGGTCACTTGATCTTTGACAAAGGAGCTAAAACCATCCAGTGGAAAAAAGATAGCCTTTTCAACAAATGGTGCTGGCTCAGCTGGAGGTCAACATGCAGAAGGATGCAAATTGACCCATCCTTATCTCCTTGCACTAAGCTCAATTCTAAGTGGATCAAAGATCTCCACATAAAACCAGACACACTGAAACTAATAGAAGGGAAACTAGGGAAGAACCTTGAACATATGGGCACAGGGGAGAATTTCCTGAACAGAACTCCAATAGCTTATGCTCTAAGATCAAGAATAGACAAATGGGACCTCATTAAATTACAAAGTTTTTGCAAGGCAAAAGACACTGTCAAAAAGACAAAGCGGCAACCAACTAACTGGGAAATGATCTTTACCAACCTTACATCCGACAGAGGGCTAATATCCAAGATATACAAAGAACTCAAGAAGTTAAACTCCAGAGAGGCAAGTAACCCTATTAAAAAATGGGGTACAGAGCTAAACAAAGTGTTCTCACCTGAAGAATATCTAATGGCTGAGAAGCACCTAAAGAGATGTTCATCATCCTTAGTCATTAGGGAAATGCAAATCAAAACAACCCTGAGATTCCATCTCACACCAGTCAGGATGGCTAAGATCAAAAACACAGGAGACAGCAGTTGTTGGCGAGGATGTGGAGAAAGAGGAACACTCCTCCACTGCTGGTGGAATTGCAAGCTGGTACAACCACTCTGGAAAGCAGTCTGGCGGTTCCTCAGAAAACTGGGCATGACACTCCCGGAGGATCCGGCTATACCACTCCTGGGCATATACCCAGAGGCTTTACCTGCATGCAATAAGGACACATGCTCCACTATGTTCATAGCAGCCTTATTTATAATAGCCAGAAGCTGGAAAGAACCCAGATGTCCCTCAACGGAGGAATGGATTCAGAAGATGTGGTATATCTACACAATGGAATACTACTCTGCAATTAAAAACAATGAATTCACGAAATTCCTAGGCAAATGGTCAGATCTTGAAAATATCATCCTTAGTGAGGTAACCCAATCACAAAAGAACACACATGGTATGCAGTCACTAATAAGGGGATATTGACCCAGAATCTCGGAATACCCTAGACACAATCCGCATATCAATAGATTTCTAAGAAGATGGAAGGAGAGACCCCTGGTCCTGGAAAGACTGGATGTAGGGGAACGCCAGGACAGAGTAAAGAGAGGGGGTTGAATGGAGAAAAGAGGGAGGGAAGGGGGCTTATGGGACTTTCGGGGAGGGAGGAAACGGGAAAGGGGAAATCATTTGGAATGTAAATTAAAAAAAAAAATAAAATAAAATAAATAATTTAAAAAAAAAAAAAAGAAAAGTGGCCGGATATAAAATCAACTCAAGCAAGTCAGTAGCCTTCCTATACTCAAAGGATAAGCAGGCTGAGAAAGAAGTAAGAGAAATAATACCCTTCACGATAGCCACAAACCATATAAAGTATCTTGGCGTGACTCTAACCAAACAAGTGAAAGATCTGTATGACAAGAACTTCAAGTCTCTGAAGAAAGAAATTGAAGAAGACCTCAGAAGATGGAAAAATCTGCCATGCTAATGGACTGGCAGGATTAATATAGTAAAAATGACCATCTTGCCAAAAGCAATATACAGATTCAATGCAATCCCCATCAAAATCCCAACTCAATTCTTCATAGAGTTAGAAAGAGCAATTCAAAAATTCATCTGGAATAACAGAAAACCCAGGATAGCTAAAACTATTCTCAAGAGTAAAAGAACCTCTAGGGCAATCAGTATCCCGGACCTCAAGCTGTACTACAGAGCAATAGTGTTAAAAACTCTATGGTATTGGTACAGTGACAGGGTGGGAGAAGCAGAGGTAAGGATTCAGGAAGTACTACAGCTGTTTTATGGGACAGTCAGGGAATACCTCACTGAAATGTTGATTTTTTGAGAGAAAAAACAAAGGAGATTGTGGTTCAGGAATGGGTCAAAGAGAAAACGAATATAAAAGCCCAAGTTGTATGCATGCCCCCCGCCCTGTGTGTAACCTCACATGACACTCAGAAATGGAAGCAAGCAAGGCCCTCTGACCTCAGAAATCAATATTTTAAATAAGTTTTTTTGCAGGCCCAAGAAATTACGTAGCTGATGAATTATTATTCATTCATTGCAACAATTTTTTTAAAAAAATGAAAGAAAGAAAGAGAGAGAGACAGAGAGAGAGAGAGACAGAGAGAGAGAGAGAAAGGAAGGGAAAATGTTAAAGTATAAGCCACAAAAGAATAGTTTTCAATATATTTCAGACTTCTAGCTAAAATGTTGAAAATCTATAAGTCAGCTAATAACTAAAAAAGTAAACAAACCCAAAACCTTTAGAGTAGCATCTGTCCATACCTTCCAATGGCGGCTTTGCCTTCATTTTTAACAGACTGATAAATCTTTCTCTCTTCTTCTGACAGAGTAATGTGCTGAATAAATACTTTCCTTTCTGGTAACTCCAAAACAGGTTTCCCTTTAATCTTGCTTGTCTTTGTTCTTCTAAGTGTGATAGTTTTAATTAAAGACTGTAAACGCCTGGTCAAAATAAAACAAGTAATTATATAGGTATTCCTAAATACATCAAGCAAGAAGGAATAAAAAACAAGAGTTTGTTGACTTATAATCTTACAAAATTTAAAGATTTTTTTAAAAAAATCTTTTATTTAGGTTTTTACAGCCACAAAAATATTCTTTAAGTAAAGAACTATTACTAAAAGTAATGAAATTACACCTCAACATAATACCAATTATTCTATATTGTGTACTTACTTTTCCAAAGTTTTTCTGGGTTTGTTGTCAACATTAATACCTTTATTTCTCAAACATCTTCTTCTCAACTATACCACTCCATACACAATATCTGAATTCTTACTAAGCATCTCATTAAGTTTAAGGTACTTTATTAAATAGAGTACAGATATGAGTAAAAGCTTATTTTCTGTACTCTAAAGTAATCCTCTTCTCATGAGTTAAAAAATCCCATGGTGTTGCTATCACCTTTGGGGCCTTCAATCCAAACCAAGGGGAATGGGGGATGGGAGAGGAATGCTGTGAGGGGAGACCAGGAAGCAGGCAGCATTTGGGATGTAAATATATAAATAAATTCTTAAAAATCCCATGGAATGTAATATGAAAAATAAAGGTATAATATGAAAATCAAATAAGTTAATAATAACTGAAAAGTAAAATCATGCAAACTCAGAAGAGGAAAAAAAATGCCTTTCTTGGATCTGTAATCTTTCCATTTTTTCCCTCAATGTCAATTTTTTAAAATGATACTTACCAGATATTATTTGCAATAATAATAAACAATTTTTAACATAGACTAAATTGGGCAAAAATATTTCTCAGGAATCATGTGGCCAGTTTTGACAACTGGGAATAATGGCTTATATTTTAAATCATCTCCACTTTAACTCACAATTGGAAGCACGTTTTACTGTATCTACCCATAACAGAAATAAGCATTTCAATACATATCCATTACACATCTTCACATACGAACATACTCGGGTACTTTTCTTTCCCATCTCTATTATGTCTCTGTTTCTTTTTCCATGCTGACACTTTTGTAAGGACTGTATGGCCCACCACAGAATCCCAAATCCTGTTTAGACAATCACTGCTCTAGAACCTCAGCACCCAAGTATATGGCAAAATACCCATCGACGTTTTTATTCCTTTGTCACCATTTATCTGTGCCTACCAAAATCAACCATATGAAATGTTCATTAAAACCTTTGAGATCACCACAACTATACACCACATCAAATGCCTCTATAAAAGTTATATAAGTAATCAAAATATACTGCATAGTGAATCAGCAAAGGATGTAGCTTTTCATATCATTGTGGAACCTGTCACTTTGGAGGTAACAGCCACACACAGTGACCATGAAGCTCTGCCTTTCCTTTTAATTTTGCTAAAATATGGAAAAGGTGCACAAACATAAATCTTGGATCCCCAAACACAAGTCACTAGGTTTTCAGGGTCAGTGACACTGAAGCTCTTATGCTTTGGAGACTAAAGCTGAGTGAAAACAGTAAAGACAGCGGAATTAGGTTCCATTAATTGTCACTAATGGATCACCTCATAAACTTACTTACCTAAGTCCTCCCTCATCTCCTGTAGTAACGGGACGCTGTATTATCCTATGCCACCATTCTCTATCAATAAATGGTTTAAGTTTTAAAAAGGACAGAAGAGACCACAAGTCCTTTAAAGAATTCTGGATAGGAGTACCTAAAACAAAATAAATATTTAAAGCAGGAAACCATTGTAACTCTTAAAAATAGATTGGTTTTGTGGTGCTAGGGAATCAAATCTATGCCTCACACATGCTAGGCAAGAACTCTACCACTGAGTGATGGTTCCGTAACCTGGTCCAATCAGACAAATGACAGCTGAAACTGGACATTGTACTGGGCTCACACTAACTAAGATTCTCATGTAATCAACATGGCAAATGTTTGACACACTGAGCCATCTCTTCAGTCTTGATTTCTTTGTCAGATAACTTGCTATTGGGCGGTATTGGGGGAGGCTGTGCTACAAATGTCATGGCCAGCAGAAAAGCAAATCTAATCTGGGTGAGGCAAGAATGAGATTCGGGTCAGCATGACATAGGCCATGTTAGGTCAAAATTTCTAGAGTCTGGCAGTAGCCAGTTTATTTTAGACATATTTAAATGCAGTATAATTTTGGGAAAAAAGTTTCCAGGTAACAACCATCCCAATTCCATGTGCACAATAAAGCTTAGGTATGACTACAATGAAACTCTTTTGAAAAGTACATGTGACCATGAAAATTGGCTCTATAGCTTTAAGGGGACAGGATCTGGTGTGATCTCTGACAGAGAGAGAGCTCAGCTGGATATAAACTACATGTGACAATAAGGATGGACTCTTATGGACTGAGAAACAAAGCTAAGGATAAACATTCTGGGAGATTTGGGTAAGGTCTGTCCCCACAAAGTCACTAACCATGTCCTCTCCCAGCCTTCTGAGTGGAGAACATGTATTCATTTCTTCCCCTGAGAAGACAACTCTGCAGATTAGCAATTCTGGTTTCTCCAACACTTATCAATGACCACTCATAGCCCCTACATCTTCCCATTTTTCAGTTTGGAAAGACAAAAGAATGGCTGTATAGAGGACATGATAGAATGTATTGCCTCTATGGTTAGGTAAGCAATGAGATGACTAAAAGAATAGCTAATAGAGGACCAAGGAAATGGGAAAGTCATTCAAAATGGCTATCAAGGATAGCCATTCAAAGATCACCTGAGAGATTTTTGTTTATCTCTTTATGCAAATCATTAATTTGACCATTAGTAGTATCAGAAAAGTCTGACACAGTAAAGCAACACATGTCAGGAAATTGTTGCCAACCAAGATTATACCTGAACATCAAATAATCTATAATATCTCTATTTTACAAAATTGTGATCCCCATTGGTATATAAAAATGGTACAGAATTTTGGATGTTGCTTTTGTAGCTGGCAACTTTGAATTAGACTTCATTCAAATGCCCAGTGACCACATAAAGACAGACACAGTAGCATGCACCAGTAATCTCAGGAACCTAACAACAAGGTGAAAGATAATTACAGTGAAAACTATTATATCAATGAAAGAAACTGACAAAAACATAAAAAAAAAAAGACATCACTTGTTCATGGATCGGAAGAATCAGTACTGTGGGGAGGTGGGAAGGAGCTGGAAGGAGCTGAGGAAGGTGAAATATTGTGAAAACAAAACAAAACAACAACCTTTTTCTCCAATGGGGGGGGGGAACAAAACCTAAAAACCTCCCCAGTTTTGTGCAGTATAATGCTACTTGGCAAATTTAGCAAGTGTGTAAAAAGTCAAACCAAACAACCACCACCACCACCACCACCACCACCACCACCACCAGAAAGAAAAGAAAAAGAAACAAACAAAAGCCATTTGACTATTAATGGTCAAATTAAAAACAAACAAACAAAAGCGAACAAGAACCCTGACTGCACTGGCTCAGTGGTACCCATGAGAACCCATGCCATCCTGGAAGAAGCAGCATCGCCTGAGCAGGCTGCTCTCAAGGGTGTCTCAAGGTCATGCACCCATCTGGCCTTGGGGAGGAATCATTCCAAGATTTTACCAAGACATCTTAGGAAGGTTGTTATATTAGGTAATGGAATATAAATCTTTAATGGCCTGTAAAATAATTTAGCAACAAATAGATACATAGTTCTAAGTCAAATAATTATTAAAGATTAGATAACCTGAAGTTTATATACAATGAAGGAAAAAATAGAAAAATATATTTTTCAATTTATAGGAAAAAGATGGCCATTTGTTTAACTTAAAGTAATAGATACAATTAAAGACTTATGTAAAAGGAAAAAAAATACTGTAAAAATATCCTGTGGTGGTTTGTATATGCTTTGCCCAGAGAGTGGCCCTATTAGGAGGTATAGCCTTGTTGGAGTAGGTGTGTCACTGTGGGCATGGGCTTTAATACCCTCGTCCTAACTGCCTAGAAGTCAGTCTTCTGTTTGTCTTCAGATGTAGAACTCTCAGCTCTTCTGACAACATGCCTCCCTGGACACTGCTATGCTCCTGGCTTGATGATAATGGACTGAACCTCTGAACCTGTAAGCCAGCCCCAATTAAATATTGTCCTTATTCTTGGTCATGATATCTGCTCACAGCTGTAAAACCTTAAGACATGTCCATACTGTGCAAAATGATCTACAAATCAAAATCAATCCTTATCAAGATACCAATGGCATTCTTAAAGAACTAGAAAAATTATATTAAAATTCATATGGAATTATTTGGCTGACAAGATGGCTCAGGGTAAGGACACCTGCTGTGAAGCCTGAAGACCAAATTCAGATTACACATGGTAGTAAAAAAACAACTATAAGTTGTCCTCTTACATCCACATATATGGTATGGGGCACATGTATATACTTTCACACGCACACACACACACACACTAAATTAATAATGTAAAAATTCCATATGAGTTTAAAACATATGGAATCACAAAATCCTTTGAAAAACAGTACAGTCTCAAGTAAGAAGAACAAAGCAGGAAGTATCACATTACTTGCCTTCAGCTATAATACCAGTTTTAAATATTCAAAAAAGAGAACAGTATTGTCATAGATAGAGAAGTCAATGGAAGTCACACACACACACACACACACACACACACACACACACACACACACACACGTAATTTCTGAAATTGGCCACTTAGAAATCGAAAGAATGGTGGTTGCCAGAGACTGAAGAGTAGTGGAGGAAGAAAAAGGAATACGAATGTTCAATTGTTACTAAGGTACAGCATGGTAGGAAAGGTAAGTTCTATTGTTTTTACTGCACAGTAAGGTGACTACAGAAATACAAGGTACTATGCATATTCTAGAAGCTAGAAGAAAATATTTTGAATGCTTTTGCTACAAATAAATGAGGAAACAGATATAATTACCCTAATTTAAAAATGATACAATGAGCTCCCATAGCACATTAAAGTCCATTAATATGTACAATGTTTAGGCATTAATTTAAAAAATAACAAAAAAAATTGACAGCTGGGAGTTAGTTCAGCAGATAAAGTGCTTGTCACAAAATCCACATAAATTCTGAGTGTGTATGGCAGCCTGACTGTTAATGCCAGTGCTTGGAATGTAGAAGCCAGCTGGATAGCTAGCCTAGCAATATTGTGAACTCTGAGTTCAGCTAAGAGATCCCACCTTAGTGAAAAGCTAACGAATGATCCACATAGATGCCTGATACTGATATCAAGTTCCTTCGTGAATACACACACATTTGGATGTGCACCTGCATGCACACACTCACACACACATACCCACATACATGTGAACAGATGCACAAATTTAAAATAAGAAAAAATAAAGTCGAATGCTATAATTACCTGTCAATATCCATCTTCTCTCTGCCTCTAACTCAAGTACAGCTTTTGTCTGCTGAGCATTTGGATTTCGAATGGCATGGCCTTCATCCAGGATCACTCTTAACCACTTTATGCTATGTAATGGACTATCATCTTTAGTCTGCAGTAGAGATGTCATATGAATTCACAAAGCACAGCAAAATAACACAGTATGAAAGTGTTTGTTACATAATAATAGTTTTGATCGTTATTACAACTCTTAAAAGGTTCCTGGTACTGTTATGTACTCCAAAGACTAGATTAGTGAACATTTACAAGCCTTTAATATTACCTCTATTTTAGAGCTAAAACACAAGATACTAAATATGTTGCACAAAGTGCCACTAAGAAGCACCAGCTCCTCCAAGCTGAGAAGTTGACTGAGTTATACATAGTACAGCGAGCCATTTTGCATCAGATTGAAACGTGACAGAAAAGCCATCCCTTATAAAGAAATTTTCAATGTAATGACCTTGCTTACTTTTATACAAATAGTAACGATCTTCTAGAACATTGAGATTCTAACTGTAGTATTTCCAAAATAACTTGAATTGTTAAGGAAAATAACAGGCTCCTGAAAGAGTTGAGAACCTAACTAATAACTACTGTAAGCAAAAAGCTTATTTTCAAGCTGTAACACTAATCAAGTCATTAGAAAAACAAAAAGCAATTTTCTAGAACATCAAAAAGAAATTTGTGTACACATTGTGATGAACTCTAGAGAAAATCCAAATTTAAAATTTTAAATGAAAACTGTTTCTAAATTAGTATCTCAAGAACGTACAAAGCTCTTCTTTGCAACATACTATTTTATACACATTCTTAAGTATTTTCAAAGTTAGAAAGTAAACAATACACCCTATGAATTTTGAGTAATTTAGAAACACGAAAAATAGCAATTAAATTCAACCTTAAACAATCTCTAGATAGGGCTGGAGAATAATTAAGTGGTTAGAAGTGCTTACTGCTCTTGCAGAAGACTGAAATTCTGTACCCAGTACCCACCCCATGTGACTCACAAATACCTGTAATTCAAGCTATAGGGACCTCCAAAGGCACTAGCACTCATCACACAGACAGACAGACAGACAGACACACACACACACACACACACACACACAATTGAAAAGGTCTATTTATCTGCATACTTACTCCATAATCATGAGTTAAAATATTATAAGTAGTCAAAATAATATCCTGTTTCGAAAGCCAGGCTGAGTCTCTAATACGATCAGGACCATAATAGACATAAAAATTCAAGGACACTTCTGATTTTATATGTTGTCCAAACTGGTCCTAAAAGAAAATTACAAATATTTTAATAGGAAGCAGATGAGTATCAAGTTTACCATGTTAACTTTACTAAAACTAAAGTATAATGAAACCTATATTAATAAGTATCAATTTGTGTCATATCATAAAACTAACAAACATACAAAGCACATCACATACATTTTGCCTGTCCTACCAGTAAGCAGCCATTTCTTGGTTTTCCTATTGAGTTATCACTATGTAGCTCAAACTCATCATCCCCATTATTCCTACACAGTCTCAAACTCATGTCTTCCTGCCTCTGGTTCTCAAGCACTGGGATTACAGGTATATCTAGCATGCTTTCATTTTTAAGTAAAAAAAAAAGTCCAAGTTTCTTTGTAAATAACAGACTTCGATGATTTTGAGCAAGACGGGGAAAAGATTAGACTAGGGAGAAGATGCCATGGGGGAAAGCTGGCAGAATCTTAGGTGAGAACTGCAGCTATAAGACCAGACGAGAAGAAGATGAGACAGAATGGAAAGAACAAGTATGAGAGAAAGATGTAACAAGCGGGAAGCCGGGGCTTGGGACGTAATCACGGGACACGAGGAAAAAAGATAAGACAGTGATGTCCTTATACTTCAGATGGCTGAGTGGAAGAACTGAGGGATAAGGGTATAGAAAAATTCACCCAAAGAGGAGGAAAGAAGTAAGAAAGAGGATAGTTGTGTTTTTTGGTCACTATAAACCAGTGGTCCTCAACCTTCAAAATGCTATAACCTTTTAGTGCAGTTCTTTCTGTTATGATGACCCCAACCATAAGATTATTTTTGTTGCTACTTCATAACTGAAATTTTGCTACTGTTACGAATTGTAATATATGTATTTTTGAAGATAGAGGTTTTCCAAAGGAGTCACAATCGATAGGTTGAGAACCACTACTACAGGCTATCTAGAATACACCACAGAACATAAGCACTGGGGTACAGGTGAGAGTAAAGGGAGTATAAGCATATTCGTTATAAACAGACAATACATACAGCTAGGAATAAGTCTTTAAATATCTTTGTTTTAAAGAGAACACATACAATGAGACAACAAACTCATTAGGTTAAGGATCCAGCCTGCCAACACTGAACAACTCTATGCTTTTAATGGAGGAATGACATAGCTGAGATAACTTAGGTTATTCCAGCAAAGATGGTTGCACTCTGATAATTCTTGGGTCTTTTCATAATGAACTGTTTTTTCCTTTTAAGATCACTATGTAACCAAGATGGCCTAAAAACTGTCAAGCTCCTGAGAGTAATTTTGTATGAACAAGAAGCAAAGCAAAAGCAATGCAGTGGTAGCCAGAGAGTCACAAGAACACACGCAGACAATAAAAAGAGAACACACCCAGAAGATGAAAAGTCACAAGAACACCCTGAGAAGACAAAGAGTAGAAGGAGCTCAAGTAGCATATGAGGTGAGTGCTCACTTGTAACTCACATACACTGTCCACACAGAGTGACTCCAATGATGAAAATAAATATGCAAATACTCCCCAGAGAGGGGAAGACTGGAGGCCTAGGAACACACAACAATGAGGTCACAGGTTTCACAAAGGGAGTTTCCATAGCAAATGAGAATAAGCACTAGATTACAGTAGGCTAAAAAGGAAATGCACAAAAAAAACAGAAAAGACAGAAAATGCAAAGACAGTGCAAACTCTAAAGTAAAGATAAAAACAGAATTTTTTTAAGTAGTCTGGTAGGGAAGAAAACCAGTATAAGGAGGAATTTTTAATTAAAAAAATCTGAATCAAATGGGTGACATTGAAATGGAACAATGAATATTTACCAAAGGATAAGTCATAGAATGAAACAAAATCAACATTTCTGCATAAGGAACAAGAGATCTCTAGATACTATGTGTGCCGTGTAGCCTATCAACGAAGGACAAAACAGGTGCTTTGGAATACAGTTAAATAATTTGTCTTAATATCTAAAACTAATTAATGGTGTTATATAGCTGGCAATTAAAATCTTACTCCTTTAATCCCATTATTTTTCTTATTTGCAAACAAAAAAGGGAAGCTGGAGAGATGGCTCCGCAGTTGAGAGCACCTGCTGCTCTTGCTGTGGACCTGGGTTTGGTTCCCAGCACACACACAACAGTTAACATCAGTCTGTAACTCCAGTTCCAGAGGATAAAATACCCTTTTATGGCCTTTATGAATATCCTCAAATATATGAACGAACACACACACACACACACACACACACACACACACACACACACCACTCAGTAAAAATATAGATCTTTTTTAAAAAGTGAGAGATCTTTGGTATTTTTAACTTTCTAATGTTCTCCTGGGAATGGTAGGTAAATAACAAGAAAGGTAGAAACTGTATGTTTGTTGGGAGAATGAAGTACTGTTTATCATGAGCCTCTGTATCAGCGGTTCTGAACTAATGGATCTTGATCCCTTTGGGGACTGAAGGACTCTTTCAGAGGGGCTTGCTTATTTATTTATTTATTTATTTATTTATTTATTTATTTATTTATTTATTTATGGTGCTGGCTATTCTAGGCAAGCAGTCTACTAAAGATCTACTAAAGATCTATGATCTATGCCCCTTGATAGAGGGGGGAAAAAGGTAACGTGAAGAAGAAATGCATTAAGTCAATGCCTAAAAAACAGTCAAAAAATGAAATAAAAGATGAATATACAGTCAACAAGAAGACAGTGGGTGTGACAAGTCACTAGGTATCTCTCCCAATGCAATTTTGACAGCTGAAAACAGAAACCAATTCATATGAAAAAAATTCTCATCCAAGGGCTACACCAGGGACAGAATACAGAAGAGCAACAACTTCAGTGTGAAACATAAAGGAAGTGTTTAAAATGAGCAACTGAATTTTTTCACAAAGAAACCCAGTGGGATCAGACTGAATAACTAAGAGAAGGGGGAAAATAGAAAAAGGAAGTGGAAAAAATGGAATAAAACATAAAAATTAAGACAACAGTTTTACAAAGAACAGGACTTCCTCTTCCTGAGATAGGGCAGATCAGGAGGAGACAGCTATTCTTGAAAGCGGCAAGAATGAAAGGTCATATCCAGTGGTATTTATGTTTAAATGCTTCCAAAATAATATTTCATTATAAAACAAAGCTTGAGGTTCAAATTAGAAGGGACATAAAAGCAGGCTGTTCCTTACCCATAACATACAACAGAAATCTCATCCCAATGCAACATTCTTCAAAAAGAAAAACCATTTGAAGTGGAGAAGAACATGTTTTTCTGGTTGGTAACTTTAAAACAAGAAACTACAGGGTCAAAAGGTTGGTGACCACATTCAAGCTCTCTCTTGGCTGGATGGCCTTAGTCAAGCAAGTTAACCTCTCTGTTTCAATTTGGTCATCTAGAAACTGAGAATGGTGAAGATTAAGTGAGAAAAATCTAAAAAGAAATGAAGGACAAACCAAGCAGACAGAAGCACATGTGATGTTACACACTGTTTTAGAAGTTAATATTAGTGGAATTCTCATAGTTCCCAAACTTAGATACTAAGTATAATAGGAGTGTTAAATTATAAATATGTTCCTCTTAGAGGGAACAAAAATGGCAGAAGTATAAATCAAATCCTATATAAGCAATTATATATATTTTTATAACAATATGTTCTTACAGACAAATATGTTAATATCCCACTTTAAGCTTTAAGGCTTTAGACTTACAATCCAGTTGCTCAGCACAGAGAGTGGACAGATGATAAGTGTTGTTCTTGTCCTCTCTCCAGTGTCACATGTCTTTGAACCCTCCATCATAGCCGCGCCTAAAAGAACAAGGTGTTGATAGACTTGTTTGTAGAGCTGATTTTTTTAAATTCTGAAATATACATCTCAATAAGGTCCTAGCAATCATCATCTATACAAAAAGAAATCCAGAAGAATTAAAAAAAAAAAACAGGAAAAGGGCTGAAGGTAGGAGTGGGAGTGCCAGTATTTACATTTAATCCTAGCACACAGAAAGCAGAGGCAGGCAGATCTTTGACTTCAAGACCATCTTGGTCTACAGACTTGAGTTCCAAGATAGCCAGGGCTATTTGACTTGAAAAACAAACAAACAAACAAAAAGCCAGGAAATAGACTGTTTTCAGTCTATTCTAAGGGTATCACTCCATAAAACCAAAAATGTAATAATAATTATTTGTCAGGAAGAATCAAAAGACTATAACTAGACACTGGGGGCAGCTTTCCTCTTCGGTTGAATTTTTCTAGAAACACCCTCATAGACACAACCAAAGGTGTTTCTATGGTAATTCTAACCCCAATGAAACTGACGAAGAAAACTGACTACCACAACCTATCTCTTGTCAATTTAACACTTAAGCACATCACTTTAAGTTGGAACATTGCACCCCTAGCCCCCAAACTCTCTTGTTCATCTCAAAATGCAGAATGCATTCAGCTCATCTCTAAAAGTCCCCACAGTATTTCTGAACAGTCCCAATACTATTCAGTAGTTCAAAGGCTCTTCTGAAGCTCAGGACAATTTCTCAACTACAGATTTCCTCATAAACATCCTAAGGTTCTTGCATCTCCCTCCCCAGAGCTTCCACTCTAACTAAAGCCATGCCTTCCTTCCCAGCTTTGTGGAATGGCCTCCCAGACCTCCCTCAGGAAGTCTGACCTGTCACACACACTTTGAAGCCTCAGCAGCTTTTTGAAATCTCAACCCAAACATCCATGAGCCTTTCCTTGTGCATCCTGCATGCCTACAAAATCAGAACCATATGAATAATAATCCCAAGTTCTGTAGCCAGCCCAAAATATAGCCTGGCTCCCTTGGACAAAAGCTACATGAACTTTTGTGTACTTTTAAGGCTGACCGTAAGAAAATACAACTCCAGGTGGCAACTAAGGAGCAGACAGCTCCTACAGTGACATTTTATATCTTGGCTCCCTCCTTTCAAACTCATCTGCCCTGTTACAAGCTGGCTCCTTCAATGGGTAAGGTCTTGCCTTCTGTGTACTTCTCTGGCACAAATGCAAGGTTCCTCTAAAATGTTAATCTCTGTAACAATTAAAGTTGCTCTCTCCATATCTCCCCTGTCCTCAACTGTAAACTCTCATAGTCCTTCTTCCTTGCCAAGCTGCATGTTTGCCTCAGCTTTCTGCCCTACTTTGCAGCTTTCTCTGTCAACCTGGCTAAGAGCAGTGAGCAGTCACCATAACACAGCCTAAGTGCTATCCCAGCAGTGTTGAAATTCCAGTGCCAAACAACTAGCCAACCAATGCTTTTTAATTCAGGATCATTCAAATGCTCAAGACATACACAGAATTAAGCAGATTCTTTGCCAGATTAAAACATAATAAGCCACTAGCCCAAGAGAGTCCTTTGAAATCTGATAAGCTAAGTCCCTACTACCTGCATTTCCCTCAGGATTCTGATCTTCCAAATTCCCACCAGAACAGCCCAATAGTCTCTTGTCTAAAGGGCGTCTATAGCCTACAGCTTCAAAATCTTTCACATTCTTTGTGCAAAACAATGCTAAATGCTTACACACCACTGTCAGGCTTATCACAGCAACAGTGCCATTGCTCAACACCAATTTTCTGTTAGCTTTTGTGTCAAAATACCTGATAAGAGCAAGTTTAAAAAGTAAAGCCAAGGGCTGACTTTGGCTCACAAATGGAAAACATAGCCTGTTCTGGATGGGAACTCACAGCACCAAGAGCACGAAGCAGCTGGTCACACACCATCCACACCATGAAGTACGTAGAAGTTAATGCTGGTACTCAGCTCACTTCTTCTTTAAGTCCAAGACAGTCCATGGAATGGGACTGCCTATATTCAAAGTGGATTTTCCCTTTCTAACTAAGTACTTTTAGATTTATTTTTAATTATCTGTGTGCCTATGATATGTATGTGTGTCTGTGTGAGTGCCCACAGAAGTTAGAAGTAGTTGGATCCCCTGGAGTTGGGATTACAAGCATTTGTGAGCTATCCAAGCTAGCTGCTGGGAACTGAATTTGGGGCCTCTAGAAGAGTAGTGTGTGCTCTTAACCTCTAAGCCATCCAGTTCCAAAATATATCATTTTAAAAGAGGCTACATTCAATTCTTTTATGCACATTATACTGCTTTATCTTCTTTGTATCATTTATCATCTAAAGTCTTTTACTTATTCATTGCATCCCTTGTGACTGTTCAATAAGCCATGGAAATAAGATCTTGTGCTATAAATGGAGACCATGGCACAGAAACACAATTCCCTCAGACATCTATCCTTAATTCAATCTCTTTCCATCATATTCATAAGCAATACTGTGACATTTTTAAGCAAAGCAAATCTTAATTCTACTAAAAACTATATATTTAAGTTTATCCAAGTTAAGCTTTGAACCAATCATAAATGGCTTTGTTGGTTTACAAGAATAAACACCAATTTTATAAAAGAGAGCACTCTTTCCATCATACCTTGACCCTTTCTAAAACACATACAGTAAGAAAGGAATAGGAGAAAGCTACACACCAGCTTCCTTCCCTTTCAGTATTTTCTATATTTTTCATAGTATATTTGACATTGTTATTTAAATATATTTTAAAAAATATGGGGAGAAAGGTAGAAAACTAGACTTACTGACCCTTTTTCAACATTTTCTTTTTTGTTGCAGAGGCAAAAGAAGTAAGTGCATGAGCAAATGTTGTATCTTCTTTAATCTTCGATGATCCTGATAAGAAAAACATCACTAAATCATTGAAATTCTTCACTGGGCCTCCTCAGGCACTTTCTACATTCTCTAACTCGACAGGTTATATTATTAAATAAAAATGGGATTTGGTAAACAACATTGGCATTTATGACACTAAGCAAACCTCGACAGCTCAGAGGAATGATGTAATTATGGCCCAACTATTACTTCTCTTAAATGAAGTGATAGCAGGAGACTACGAATGTATGACTCAGCTCTCAGTAATGAAGGCTCTACTAGTAGGAAGCTGTTCGTATCAGGGTTGAGCTTTTTTCCAAATACAATACAATTTCTCAGCTAACTAGAAAGACAATGTGTTTTGAAATAGTAATGTAAAGCATAGTTCAAAGATGAAGGAAATAAACAGTATTCATTCTTTTATATTTGTATAATGTGAATGGTGCCAAGAAGATACTCCAAACCTGTTCATTACTGTGTGTGTTGGGGGGCAGGGGTGTACACGCATGTAAAAATAGGAAGTTTTATTCAAGTTATTTTATAAGTAACAGAAAATGACTTTTGCTTAAAGTTTATTTAAATTTTATAGCTTTGATTTTTAATTGAAAGTATTCATTGAATTTGCATCATTTAATTCATTTAACACATATGGCAAGTTCATGAAAAGCTCAAATGCAGGAAAAAGTTCAAAAGCAGCTGAATTTTATACCTATGGCTAAAATCAAGCTAGCAAGATGTCAATTGATGAGGTTTTATTTTAATAATCTTTACATGCAGATTATATAAGTTCTGAGAAGAGGTAATACATACTTACCTTTTACTTTGCTTTTAGTATCTAACTGTGCATTTTTCAGCTTGCCTAAAATAAAACAAAAATAAAAAATGGGCACACCAGATGATTAGAATACATGACAAATTAGCAATCAAATCAAATCATATTACCTTTCATTTTCTGGGGCAGTTTGCTCGTCTCGATTTCCTCTGAATCATTGCTTTCAATGTACTGTACCGAAATTTTTCTTCTGAAATTAAGAATTTCAAAATAAAATATAATAAAGCAAGATGCTTATTAAATGCAATACAAAAGTTGTTTAGCTCCAATTTGCTTTTTAAAAAGATTTTCAAAAAGTCTTTCATTTGCCAAGCAAATGTCAAATCTGCTAAAAACAGCTTTTTGTTTTATGAGCGACAGCTACGTTTGTAAAATCTAGTACCACTATGCCTATGTTTGAAAAGGCATGCCTCTAGAGTTCAGTGTCCAGTAGCTCAACTAAAACATTGATACAACATTAAAACCAACAAGACCTAGTAATGTGGAAGATGGCAGGTGACAAGTCCATGCAGACTGATAAGTTCCCAGGACGTAAAGCAGGGAGTGTGAGAGCCACTGTTGTGTGAGGGGAGAGTGATGACAGGTAAGCACTAGCTTCGGTAGCAAAGAAAGGAACACTGAATAATCAGCACAGTCCAGAACTGACTCTAAAAATACTCAAGTCCCAATTGGGGCATGCGCCACTGCTAAAAGAGGACTGAGAAAAACTAGAGAGGATAAGAATCTCAGGTTAGGACAAAGAAAGTTAGGAAGAAAAAGAAGGGAGGGAAGGCGGGTGTCTGTATAGTCAATTCCTCAGAGAGAGGCAGGGGCAAAGTCCAAAGACAAAACGAAAAATAAGACAAACACACAGAAAGTACAGGCAACACCAGACATATCACTGAGAAGATTTGCAGTTCAATGAGACAGGGGTGTGAAGGCCCATGTTCCACATTCCTAGTTCTCAATACTTGGCTGCAGCAAATACAAGTCATTTAAAAAGACCTATGCTGAGCTAGCAGGTAAATGCATCACCTGGAGCAAGTGTCAGGGAACTATTATCAGTCCTAGAATGCAGAACACTCCTAGCAGAGGTGGGAGTTGGGGAAACTTTGATCAGGAGCACACAGTATTCTAAGTGGTAGAAATAGGGTCTGACTGATGGACTAGAGTCTCACTAGTTCCCAAGTAGTAGGATATACAGTATCAAGAACTTAAAACAATGCCCACAAAGCAGTCTCCAGATGCAAGGCAAATGACAGAAAGATCAGTCAACACAGGAAACTTAGTGCACAGCAAAGCCTCTTCTATCACCAGAAAACCCCAGCCCAAATAGAGAAGTAAACATGTAACAGTGTAGAGATAACTGCCTACACACGCGAAAGTGTTAGCTCAGATATACTCTGTGGTGCACTCAGGTTTGTGAGCACACAGAGAAAATCACCTGTAGTCACTAAAGTGACTTCATTGCAGACAGTACGTGACTGCAAATAGTCGGCAAGTGAACATACACAAATGGCTTTAGAGAAATCAGTAGATTCATTGGGCCTGCTGTGGCCTTGTCAATAGTTCCTGTTGAACTAGTGGATATAAATAGATTTGGGGAGGGAGATTGATTGTGTACCTACTTATATGACTACCAAGTCCCAACCAATAGTTCAAACCCATTGGCACAAAGATGGCCCTGTGTAAACTCAATGGATCACAAAATAAAACAAAAAATCATGAATGTAGGAAAGAGATTCTTGGGAAAGTGGGATGTTAGCAGGAATGGAAAAGAGAGAGTGGAACAAAACACACACACACACACACACAGGCATGCACGTGCACATACCTGTAACATACAAAAGTAGATACATAAAAAGGTGAACAAATATACACACACAAGAAAAACAGGAAAATGAAGGAGAAAGAGAAGTAGTGTCAACAGCAGCTGCAGCAGCAGCAACAATGAAGAGAAGGCTCCCAAAGGGCACAGTGTCCTGAGGCTGGTGAAACGCCCTGTCAGTCTCCGGACAGCTGGGGTTGCGTGAACTGTGTGTGTTTCTTCAGCCCTTTCAGTTTTCATTCCTGCTTTATTTGAAGCTACCCCATCTCCTCTCCCTTCATTGTTCACTCTTCTATGCTAATCACCAGTCTCACTCAGAAGATTATTTTCCTTTTTTTTTTATGATTCATTTTATTTTAAGGATTTATTCATTTATTCTATGTAAGTACACTGTAGCTGTCTTCAGACACTCCAGAAGAGGGCATCTCCTTATGAATGGTTGTGAGCCACCATGTGGTTGCTGGGATTTGAACTCAGGACCTTCAGAAGAGCAGTCAGTGCTCTTAACTGCTGAGCCATCCCTCCAGCCCCAGAAGATTATTTTTCATTCCAACTCTAAGTAACTAATATCTTAGTATACAATGCATCCTTGTTCCTCTATTCTGTAAAATTACTGGAGTTAAAAGGGGTTATTTTTTATTGCTATTACTATATTTTCACTGTGAGCCTATCCATCAGTTGAGAGTGCATCTATAGTTCGTATTCTAGCCTAAGAGTAATGCTGGAGACAGTAGTTGCTACCTGAGCAAAAGCTTGGTGGGAAGAAATAACTAAAACAAACAAACAAACAAACAAAAGGCCATGCCACAGCTTAATCCAACTGTCCTACTTGACCACTGCAAATACTTGAACTGAAAGAGTATGATCAACCTAATGATCTTGCATAAATTCTATGCAGAAATGCAAACAATCAAAGAACAATGTCTTCAAATATTATCAACTCCATAGCAATGGGTTCCAATGGAAGGGAGTCAGAATGAACTCTAAGACAAAACATGCAAAAGGATGACTAGAAAAAACATTCAGTGAAGTGGGGGTGGGGGAATCTCTAGAAAGTACCAGAGAACTGGGAGGTGAGAGACTCTCAGGACTCAATGGGAGGGACCTTAGATGAAATGCCCAACAGTGGGGAGAGGGAACTCTAAGAGTCCACCTCCAATAGATAGACAGGGCCTCAAGAGGAATGATGGGGTTGCCATCCCACAATCAAAATTTCTGACCCAGAAGTGTTCCTGTCTAAAAGAACTACAGGGACAAAAATGGAGAACAGACTGAGGAAAAGGCAGTCCAGAGACAAGCCAACTTGGGATTCATCTCAAGGGGAGGCACCAAGGCCTGATACTATTACTGATGCTATGGTGTGCCCACAAACCCAACCAGTAGATACTTACACCCAACCATTGGGCTGAAGTCAGGGTTGAATTATGGGAAGGATGTAAGAAGCTGAAGAGGAGGGCGACCCCATAAGAAGACTAACAGTCTCAACTAACCAGGATCCCTTGTAGCTCCCAAACACTAAGCCACCAACCAGGAAGCATACCACAGGCTAGTCCAAGCTCCTCCCCCCTACCTCCTCACCCACCCCAGACTGCCTGGTCTGGGAGAAGTGCCTAATCCTTGAGAGACTTGAGGCCCCAAGGAGGGGGGAGGCCTGGCAGGGAAGAAGCATTTTCTCAGAGACAGGGGGGATGAGGAACTGTGGGAGGGGGAAAGGAAGAAGGGGCAATGGCTGGGTTGTAAATAAATAGAATAATAAATTAAAAAAACAAAAACAAAAAACAAAATCAGTGAAACAAAAACATTCAATGAAATTAAAGACAATGTGAAAAAGCTTCCAAACAAGTGCAAAGAATATAAACAGCAGAATGAAAGCAAGTCAATACAGAGCATGAAAGAAGAATTCAGTGGGTAAAAATACTGAAAAAAAAAAAAAAGTCAACCCGAATAAAAACTTCAATAAATCAAATTAAAAGCTTGTTGGAAAGCCCCTCCAACAGATCTTGTGAAGACAGAGTATGAGGGCCTTAGAACAAAACAGACAAAACAGAACATTCAGAAAATGACAAGGAAAAAATAGTAAGAATGAAATAGAACATTCAAGGTCTATTCAAGAACATTTCATGATACACCATGAAAAGACTGTATCTACACATTATGAAAAAAAAAGAAATTCATTTTGAAGGCACAAAAAATAAAACAAAATCCTAACAGAAATGTCCCCAGCTCCACACAAAACAGCCTTCCAGAAAGAGAAGACATTTAGAATACTGTTGCTACTTTGTTTCCAACCCAATTACCCGGTAAAAGAAATCTCAACTCAATCAGTAACAATAAAAGCTATAAGTCTAGATTGGGCAGATCCCCCACTACAGTAAATAAACGTTCTCTTACTGTGTGGATCTTAGATTGTACAAAAATACATATACTCAAAAGTTCTCCACATGTATTTACAGAAAGCAGATTAGAGTAAGGTGGGGAAAAAAACGGAGCAAGGAAGGAGAGAAAGATGGACAAGGAAGAGGATAAAGACAGTCTAAGTACCAGTACTGAAAAAAAAACTGTCTTTATAAAGCCTACCAATGAGTACAATAAAAGAAATTAAAGAAAAATCTTAACAGAGCCATTGAAAATTGAGAAAGAAGAGAGAAAAAAAACGAATTTTGTCAAAAAAGGGAGAATATGATTATTTCATAAATTCTAGGTTGTAAGTGTTTAAGAACAGTGGACTTTGGAATTAGATTACTAAGATGCAAATCCTCATTCTACTAGTAACTTGATATGACTTTAGGCAAATCACCAACTAGGTCTGTTTCCTCACTTGGAAAATGGGAATAAAAATATAACACACTTTATAGCACAAATGTCACAGTATGCAAAAGTCCTAAAATACTGCTATTTAATGAGTAAGCATATCTTTATTGGTTATAATACATTCAACTGGCTGCTATTTGTCTAAATTTTCCTCATTATATAATCCATTTCCTTTTATCTGATCCATTCTACCTAAGAGTGCTATATTGCATAGGCTTATGACTAGTTCAGTTTTAAGATTTAGCCTTTACACAAGAAGGAAACTGGGGCCAGTTATGGCACACACCTTTAATCCCAGCACTTGGAAGCAGAGGTGGGCAGCAGATCTCTGAGTTCGAAGCCAGCCTGATCTACATAGCAAGTTCCAGGACAGCTAGGGCTACTTAGAAAAACCCTGACTCATAAAAACAAAACAAAACACCAAAATAAAAAAATAAAATAAAAAGAAGTAAACTGGGCTAGAGAGATGGTTCAGGGATTAACAGTATGGGCTCCTCTTCTAGAGTACCTGAATTCAATTCCCCATACCAACATAGCAGCTCATGATGATCTGTAACTTCAGTTCCAAGAGACTTAATGCCCTCTTCTGGCTTCCTGAGCACCAGGCATACATGTGGCGCCGCACCAGGAACATGTGTGGGGCACCAGGCACACACATGGTACACCAAGCACACACACGTGGCACACCAGGCACACATGTGGCACACAGACATACATACAAGCAAACACTTATACACATAAAACAATAAAATGAAAAAGTTTTAACTAAGGAATAAACTAATAAGTAATGATTCTGAGTTCAATTCAAGTGAGACTTAATGACAGAATCATCAACTAGCCCATATTTTCTGTTTGCTGCTGAGTAATTGGTAGTGAATATTTAGACACAAGATCACATCCATGTGCACTGATGGTAGACCACACTATATAACAAAATCTGGTGTCTACATTTAGTTCAGAGGGCAAATGAAGCTTATAAAGTTAAGACATTCAAGGTAAGATCAAACAGGAATGATATCTTTTATCCAAATTCTTTATAGATTCTAGTCTTTATTAACAACTTAACTTTCCATAAACAACTTTATTGTGATTTATTTCCATCATTTATTTGGTCAAGTAACAAAGAACTAAACTGAGCGAAGAATGCTGTGTTAAGTCTTCCATATACCCTTCATTTTATCCCCTAAAATCCAAAGAAAAACTCTTACTGTCTCAACAATTAAAAAAAAAAAAAACCTAGGTCAAAAAAAAATAGGGGAAAGTAGTAGTGATTATTAAAAATTAATAAATCACATATCTTATAGATTATTACTACTTTCACTTTTAAAATGAAAAATAGGGGAAGACTGGCAGCATGATTTAGGAATAAATTCCTTTTTTATAGCCAATATTATCTTTCAGAGTTAAAACGACAACTGTCGTTGTAATTTAGCAATCTGCATTAGAAAAGTATTTGAAGTATCTGAAATACCGTACTTATCTCTTTCTCTTACAAGAAAACAGAGGAAAAGTGTAAGCAAGCATGTCATGTGGTTACACCCATCACTTTACCTTTTAGGGCAGACACTAGACAATTCTAACGTAGTGCAGTTACTCTTCTCCGGAATATGTGAAATACTGGCTTCGTCACTGCATGAGGATGGTTCTACTTCAAAAAAACACAGAGAATTATCAAATTGTCTTAAAATAGCAACATCTCTATGAAAGATTAGATTTTCCATAATCAGCCTTGGGCTTTACTAACTTCACTCCTTCCAAGCCCCAGAGAATTCTTTCCACATTTTTCCTAACCTAGTAATTTTCCATTGGAAGGTACCTTCGGTCTTTTATGACCCAATAAAAACATCTTTTTCTAATAGTCATTGGCCAACCTAGAGGCTGAATTTACTTCTGTATCAAACACAGACAGGCAGGCACACACACACACACACACACACACACACACACACACACACACACACACAAACACATTAATAGGTGGTTAACAAATCTGTATTTCCAAATATTAGTTGTCAATTTCATTATTACTGTTTAGTCCCCCACGCTCTATGATACACTACTGTTGGCCGAAAATCAAAGTAATTTTAATTCCCAGAGAACTTCACTAAATTTGCAATTAAAATTGGATACATTATCAACTACAGCCAACTTTCCTACCTGTCTCACTCCACCTACTTGTTTCTGTATTCCTTCCACCTTAAGAATGTTAACTTACATAGTTTTCCTTGAATTCTCATTTTCTCCCATAAGCTTACCAACTATTTTTACCCCTATATCCAAACTTCTTCCTACCATTATAAAAAGCAAACAGTTACACTCAGTTCTACCCTCTGAGAATGTTTTCTGTCTTCCACTGCTACCCAGGCTTACACAGGGCGGTTACTGCCAGCTCTTTACACACTCATCTGTGGTATTTTCAGCCTTTCTGTGCTTCAACCTGGCTCAGAAATTCAAGTATAAAACTCATGACTCCTAAAATCACAGATCTCTTCCCTTCTTTGACTTCAGGTTTGGTTCTAATTTATCATTCTAGCTTTCTTTCATTTTAACTAAGCACACTGCATTATAAATAAAATGAAGTTCTAAAACAGAACATTATTTTTTCTTTAAACCATTCTTTCAAGAATTTATTTCTCTCAACATAAAACATTTTCCCCTAATTTTTCTGGTATACTAATAACCAATCCAACTATTTTGACTTTCCTGATTACCAATCTTTTCAGTTTTTTTTTCTTTTAAAAAGCAATCCTAAATTTCTGCATATCACAAAACCCAAAACAGAATTATTTAAGGTAAGAAAATCATCCATAAAGTGGTCAAACCATGTTCACAAGACTCACCTGAGTGTCCGTCTTCCTTCTTGTTTGTATTACTTCCTCTGAGTTTAATGGTCTCATCCTTGTATTCCTATGTAAAAGACATTTCCTACAGTGATATATCAGTTTTAAATGATGTTAAGACAGATCTTGTTTTATATTGCTTTACTTTACATAATGAAGACTACTTAAAAATGCTACCAGATTTTAGAGTAATGGTGAAATAGATAGGAGGTTAAAAATAAAAAAGTATACAAACTGATTTAAATTTTTCAATGGTATCTCAAAAATGAAACTCTCACTTCTAGTGGTTAGTGTTCATGGAGCTTGGAAGTCTATTCACAGTAACGGAGGAGAAAAGGAAATCATCGCTATCATCCAGCAATGAACCCTGCAACCTACAAATGGACAGACTTGCAAGAAACACTACTATAAGGATGGTACAAATGTTATCAGAGCAACCAGCCACTTATTAATATTGAATTTAAAGTCCAATCCATGAGACAGAACCTATAGCTGGCATTGCTAAAGTGGCCCAGAACCTAAATTTGGATAGGTCATGGACTTAGAGGAAAAACTACTACTTCTGCCTTAGAAACACAGCAATAAAACAATTCTTAGTGATATATTTTTATAGCCACAGATCAATTGCTCAGTTCTCATCAGAGAGGCTTCTTCCTGCAGTAGATGGTAATAAATGATAATAAATAAAAACTACAGAAAGTGATGGGTTTTGGAGGACTCAGCTCCAAATGATATGTCTTCAGTAAACCTCTCCCCTCAAGGCTTAGGATCTACTTGGAAGAATAAGCAGAACAGTTTGACTCCAATAAAACAGCATTTTCCATAGATGACAGGACTGAAGCACATATGAACTCACAGAGACTGTGACAGCACCCCCAAGACCTAACAAGAAACTATTGCAACTGACATCTGTCAGAAGGGAGAAAAAAAAGAAAGTTTTCTCCAATGAAGTGACACTGGGTATATAAACCACACAGCAGGACAGGCCTTGTGCTCAGAAATAGTTGGCCAACACAAAATGGACTCCAAGCTTAAGTACTTTTTTTCAGAGTTTTGTTCAGACATCTTTTTCTTTTTAGGTTTCTTTTTCCTTGTACCACCCCATGCCCACCCCTTTTTATGTTTTTGTTTGTTTTGAGAGAAAGAACATGAAGTTGAGTGGGTAGGGAGGTGGAAGGATCTTGAATAAAAAAATTTTAAAGACGGTAAATATAAAAAAAAATCAAGAACTTTCCTACTTAGCTTTCTAATTATACATAGACATTTGCTTAAAATATTAGGAAACAGCAATGAATATAAAATCTCTTGCTATACTAAAAAAACTAAAAATTGTTCTTATCTTTCCAAATGAATACACACAAAAGAAATCCTCAATTATGTTACTGTGAAAAAATGAATGATATAAAAAACATTCATGCTGGGCGGTGGTGGCGCACGGCTTTAATCCCAGCACTTGGGAGGCAGAGGCAGGCAAATTTTTGAGTTCGAGGCCAGCCTGGTCTACAGAGTGAGTTCCAAGATAGCCAGGGCTACACAGAGAAACCCTGTCTTGAAAAACAAAAAAAAACAAAAAAAAAAAAGAATATTCACACCAAATTTCCAAACCAAGATTCCCTATTCAGTAAATAATATATCTAGCACTAGGCTGCTATTACCATCCTCTCTTTTCTGGAATTTCCAAAGTCGGCAAGATACAGCAATTGTATTTATACGAAAACAAAAAACAAAAAAAAAAAAAACTAAATCTGAGATTCTAGTAAGTTAAAGTTTCCATAAAAGTAAAATATTTAAAAAAAATCTCACTAAGCAGATAAAGGACTCATTTTTGCTCTCCTCCCTCTTCTTCCCTTCTCCCCTCCTTCCCTCCTCCCTCTCTGCCAGCTCTCAGCTGCTGCTCTACAGTCATGCCTGCCTGCCTATTACCATGTTCCCCACTGTGATGATAATGGTCATGATGCTCTTCACAGCAATAGAACAGTACCTAAGACAGATATGGCACTTATACCGTGTGTGTGTGTGTGTGTGTGTGTGTGTGTGTGTGTGTGTGTGTGTGTGTGCGCATGTGCCTGTCTTGTCTGACTGTCTGTCTGTCTTTCTTTTGGGTTGTTTGTTCTTGTTGTCCTTCTGAAATAGGTTCTTACATTATAGCCCTGACTGGCCTGGAACTCACTATGTAGACCAGACTGACCTCAGGATTCATAGATCCACCCACTTCAGCCTCTTGAGTACTGATATTAAAGACATGCACCACCACAGAAATTGGTACTTACACTTTTATAAGCACCATATAAATCCTGGTTAAAAACACTGGTCGTGTCTCAAAAACATCAGCTATTGCTAGGTGTTTGTCAACCACTTTTGGTGACATACAAAGTTTTACACAGAAGGTAAAGCGGCCGTCACAGAACACACTCTTCCTTACCTTTCCTGGATGATTCTTCTTGCCTCTCTTATTGAGAAGAGGCCTGCCATCCTCAAAGTTGGTAAGAATTACAGCAATGGCAGTAAGAGTTTTGCCCTTTAAAATATTTTTAAAAGAGAAATGGTCAGACTCTAAAACCCATATAGAAAATATTTTGAAACCTATTCTAAAATAATAAAATACTGAGTATCAGTTATTCATGAAAGATAAGCAGTTCACTTAGTTAAAAAAAAAACTTTCTTATGCCTTATTATAAGTTACTAAATGACTGATTACAAATATCATAGACAACTGTCATTTTATGAAAGGAGTAACAACCTATGTTGACCTATCACTTAATCATCAAACTAATATTAACATCTGTTTTCCAGAGATTAACCTCATATCTAATTTAAGTAATTGGAAATTCTAACATGTATATGAAGACATGTTCATTATTTTCAATAGTAGAATTCACAGAAATACAGAAATAAATCTAGCAATTTTAAAGCAGTCCCCAAAGTCTGGTCCTTTTATACACTTTCAGGAGAATATAAGATCAAAATTATGTGTGTGTGTGTGTGTGTGTGTGTAGGTAGATGTGTGAGTATACATATGTATGAAGGACAGAAGAATCTCAGTAACAGTCCTCAGGCATGGGTCCCTTCAAACCCTTCCATAAATCCCTCCTCACTCGTCTAATCCATGGACTCTTTTTTTCATTAATTTTTGTTTCATGCATAGACATATACATATATACACACTCATACACTAGTTCTACTGGAAAGAATAAATGAGCAACTATCATTGTTAATGACTGAGTTCTAGGATGAATTTTCTTGAAAGTTACCAATGTAAGGTCTAAAGCGTTGTCTTCAAGAAAAACTACAGAATATTTGTTGTCAGAGTTAACATCAATTTGTAATCAAAAGTTAAAACGTTACGAAACTTGCATGCTATGACTAAAGCAATTGCCAAAAATGTAACCTCTCTTCTCACATGATTAGTGGTAAAGTTAAAAAATGTAAGCTTTCAATACTGTATGAAATTAACTGTATGTGGTAGATCTACAACTTTCCGATGGGCAAGACTCACTATAAAATCATTTACAAGTGAATCATTCAATATACAATGTGCACACGTGGATTTTAATGACAGTAATTCAGTATCATTGTGCAGTGAGTACCTTTAATGATTAAATATTTGGATTGTAGTATTTTATCAAAGAAATCTAAAATTATCTTAAAGCCTTTAAAATACATGTGAGAGAATACGGACTGTCAACTTGACAGAAACTATAATCTCCTGGGAGATGAACCTCTGGAACATATCTGTAATAAAGTTTCTAGACTAGGTTAATGAAGTAGGATAAACTACTCAGGGTGTGGCACCAATGCAAAGACTGGGATAATCATCAGCATCCATTCCTCTGCCTCTTGATTACAGGTAAGGTATGACCATCACTTAAATCACCCCCTGTATCTTCCCTGTAATGAACTGTATCTCCCAGAACTGAAACTCAAAATATAAACATATAAAATTAAGATATAATATAACAGTTCAGCTCCCAATTTTTTTCTTCTTAGCATCAAAACAACTTGCAAAACAAAAGTGACAGCATTCTCATATATGTTATTGTTTAGAATTGTCCTTAAATTGTGCTACTTACCTACGTTTTTGTCTATTGTTCCTTTTAAGTATTTCAAATATATTTAGTTTAATGCCTAACACTATAAAAGTTAGAGAGCTCCAAGAGACAGCTCTATGACCAAACCAACAGGAATGGCTACAGTAACTAGTCACAAGTATCTACTATGCTGCATACCCACTATTTGTGCTAAAATATGATTTCAAATACCATCCTGTTTCCTCCCATACCAACAGTGTTATTAAAGACACCAAGGGAGTTTGAGGAGTAGGCCAGTAGGAAAGACACATGCCTAGTATGGCTGACATCTATGTAATCCCCAGAATGGAGCAAAAGAAAAGGAAAGGGAGTTGTAAGAAAACTGCCAGGGGCGAGAGCCAAGGTTTTGTCCTACTGTCAGATTCTGATTAGGGAACCTTAGCGTTAACAAGAGAATAGCCCCCAGAATGGGGTTGGACACTGCTAGAAGAGTGACCTGTCTATAGTCATGCCAATGCCACTGCCCACCAAGCCACACTCTGCACCTGAGCATGAGCTCTAACTCCTCTCTTCAGCTTACCTCTTTCTTGTACTGCACATAAAAAGACTGCTCTAGGAGATGGCAGCAATATCTTCTGTCCTCTTCCTCTGTCTATCTTATCAGGCCTATCCATCCTGATCCCATTCCCAGTCCCAGTCCCACTGTATACTTTATTACAGACACATTCTGATCTTGTCATGGCTCCAGTCTGACTTGTCACCAATCTATCTTGTTTCTTCTGGCTACCATCAAACTTCTCATGGCTCCTGCCTGACTTTTCATGACTCAGGTCAAACTTCTCAGTACTTGTATTACTGTTTCTAAACTTTTTGCCACACCTAGCAACACTGAAGCTGGGGTTATATGAGAGCCAAGGCATGAGGCCAGTGTCCATATTCTAGTAGTAAGGGGACCTGGAAGAAGGAACAGACACCTTGTCCTAGCTTAGCTTAGTGGAAGGCCCTCCCACTTGATGACCTCAAAGTCTATGAGTCATCAAGCACAATCCTTGAGAAGGATTTCATTTTCTGGTTTTGCTCCATTCCTGAGGATTCCTCTTGGCCAAGCAGTTGTGCAGCAGGAGCACAGCAAGAAACACATAGGCCAATATAGTTATTTGGGTTACCAGAGACTGTTAGACTATTCTTTCTCTCTTGTCAGTATTGCTACTACTACCAAAGGACTTTTCTTAGAGCAGAAAATTAGGTGCAGGCTCCCCAGCTCGAAGTAACTCGGCCTTTCTCTGCTTACTACTGTTCTTACAACTATGGGGACAGAACTCGCTACCACCAACCTTTACTTTCTAAAAACCCTATGAAGGGCAGGTTGACACGAATTTCCACGGGAAAAGGAACTTGGGAATATTGTTATATACTCATTAATGTTGATGTATTTTGTTACTCATGTTTAACTATTCTTTGTTATTTGACCCATCTGTTGGTTCCCTAGCAGACCCTATTTTTAAAGAAAAACAGGAAAAAAAACCCAAACAAACAAACAAAATGTATTTTCTATCTACACTGAAAGCAAAATCTAGTCCTAAGCTGACACCCTTCTTTCTACTTAAAAATTTCTTTCTACAAAATCATAATTGTAAAGTAAGATTTTTTCTAACTATAGAAAAAAAGATTACCAAACCCATATCATCAGCTAAAATTCCTCCATGAACATTTTCTGGTCGTTCCTTCACAGAAAAATTTGTTATTGTATTATAATATAAGTCATTGCGTTGTTCCCAGAATGGTGGAAGTTCTTTGCTGTTCTCTCGGGCAATCATCCAAGCTAGAGCTTGTTTCTGGTGTGGAAGCAGCGGTGTTTCAATAGCCTACAAATATAACATCATAAAGAGAAGTATAATCAGTCTTTTCTCTTTTCATAAGCAGAACCTGAAAGTAGTAGGAAATGTATAAATTACCAAGGCAGTTAATAATTCTGAAGTTTTACAGTTTAAACATTGGTTTTTATCTTTGAGTTCTTTAAATTTTCTAGATATCAACAGACATCGACACAGACATGGAGATGGCACAGATTTCCCCAAGGCTCTAAACAATCTCTGTAGTCCATTAACTCCTTCCTTTTCTATGCAGAAGCTTTTCAATTTTATGCAATCGTTGGTTAGCTCCAGGAATGATTTCTTGAGTTTTTGGAATCATTTTCTGAATGTACTTATCTATCAGCAAATGAGTAAATGAAGAAAACAGACATTTCTCAAAAAAAACAAAACAAAACAAAACAAAACAAAAAAACACAGAGAGCCAGGACTGGAGAAATGGCTCAGCAGTTAAGAACACTTTCTTCCACAGGTCCTGAGTTCAATTCCCAGCAACCACATGGTGGTTCACAACCATCTGCAATGGTATCCGATGCCCTCGTCTGGTGTGTCTGAAGACAGCTACAGTGTACTCATATAAATTAATAAATAAATAAATCTTACAATCAGCCTAGGTGCCATCAATAAATTAATAGAAAAAAAAGCAATATATTTACAGAGTAGAGTTTTATTCAGCCATATTATTTATTCAGCCAAAATTATGTCTTACAGAAAAATAGATGGAATTGTTCATTATTTTGTGGAAAAGGCCAGGCCTAGAAAGAAGGCCAGACCTACGTACATATTTTCTCTCATAATAAGAATTCTGTGTGTGTGTGTGTGTGTGTGTGTGTGTGTGTGTGTGTGTGTGTGTAAATATCATATAGACATATAACAAATATATATGACATGAAAACAGAAGGGGGACTCCATGAAATACCCTGGAAAGAAAGGAGAAGGTAATGGGGTATGAATATGGTCAAACTCAAAGTATACTGTACACTTGAAAAGAAATGTCATTATAAAATTTTATACAGGGCTGGAGAGATGACTTAGCAGTTAAGAGCACCAACTGTTCTTGCAGAGGTTCTGAGTTCAATTCCCAGCAACCACATGGTGGCTCACAACCATCTGTAATCCCATGCGCTTTTCTGGCATATCTGAAGACAGCTACAGTGTACCCATAAAATAAATAACTTTATACAACATATACAGCAATAAATTTTTTTAAAATATACAAGTTCATTACCTCAGCTGGTTCCATTTCAATAGTTTTATCATCTTCTTTTAAATCTTCAAATAATTTGTCAAATTCCGTTTTGAGCTACAGTTAAAAAATAAATGGTGAACCAACCTGTTAAAGTGTAAATAGTATGTGATTTATAGATCCAAAATCATCTCATTGAACAAGTCAAATGCTCAGAGGTACATAAAATAAGTATCTGAGATAGTCCACCATTCACTAACGAACAGTTTAAGGTAATTTTTCTATAGAAGTAAATGCACTCACTTTATATGAGCATACACAAGAATTATAAAGGAGCAAGGCTGCAGCCTGCAGAGGAAGCTCTAGTCCCAGCATTTACAAGGCCCAGTCCTAATGCTACTGAAAGAACAGTGGGGAAGTTCTAAGGTGACAGTCACAGTCTTGTCACAAATGACCCTGCATGTTTAGGCATAGAAATGGCCGGTGTCTTACCTTCATAAAATCAAGAACATGAAATAAATTAAACAGCCAAGGTTCTTTTTGGCATTAAAATTCTGTTATTCTTTTTGAACTGATTCTATTTTGGGAGAACTAATAGATATATCTAACTTGCTATGTTCTATAAAAAAAATGTTAGGCTAATAGAACAATTTCATTATTACACTAATTTAGCTGACCATTAAAACTGATCTAGTTCAGCTTTTGGGGGGTGCTGGTGGTGGTGGCGGGTTTTTTGTTTGTTAGTTTGTTTGTTTTAATATGTGTGAGTACACTGTTGCTCTCTTCAGACACAGCAGAAGAGGGCATCAGAACCCACTACAGATGGTTATGAGTCACCATGGGGTAGCTCGGAATTGAACTCAGGACCTCTAGAAGAGCACAGTCAATGGCTCTAAACCACTCCAGCCCAATCCAGTTCAGTTTTAAAGCAACTTACACTGTATGTCTTATCTTTTTTAAAAATTAGCATATGAATACATAGCAGCCATCTAGAAGACAGCTTAGTAGAGGTGGCCTACAATGTGCCCACAAAGCACAGACTCATGCCCTTTAACACTGAGGAAAAACTAACTGGGAAACAAAAAGAATATAACTAATGGATAAAGGGATATAAAATGGTTTAATGTTACTGTTGAAAACCATTAGTGGATACCCAGTCATAACAATGTTTTAATGTTATCGTCTAAATAATCTATATTAACATTAACAAACACTTTATATAGTTTTTCAGAGTAACTTGCTGTAACAACATACTAAATTACAAATCAGGCAAAAAAAAGTAGAATAAACCAAAATTTTTAAGTTAAGTTTTTTTAAAATTGCATTTGCAACCTTATTGAAAAGAGAATAGTTTCCATGTTCTAGTGTTTTTTATAACTATTTTGCACATTCTAAAAGTTTCAAGCAAGGATATTACATATATAATATCCATTTTATGAATGTACAGTTATATATGTGAATCTACCTTCCTTTTCATAGATCTAGCTAAATAACAATAGTCACACAAAAGTTATGCCTATACTGAGCCTGTATGCATACATTTCCCTTGTCATTATTCCATAACCAATATGGTATAACTACTATATATCTATATACTTATGGCAGATTTACAATGTAAATTATGGCAGATAATTTAGAAATTGTTTAAAATACATAGCATGTGCAGTGATTCTATACAAAAACAATTCCATTTTATATAAGATAGTTCCACAATTAAAAGGATGAATGTATTCCTTATCACTGCCTTTTTAGACTGTTTGCAAATAAATATTTACATTCTAGTTGTTATACAACAGTTTTCATTATAATTTTAACAATATACCTAAAGATTACTAGTACCAGCATATATTTATCCTATTATTCTAAACAGCAACCTTTATCTCTAAAAATCTACATTATAGTACAAAATAAAACCATATCTGAGGCAGCCAAGGTGTCAAACATCTGTAATCCTAGTATTTGAGGCAGAGGCAGGAAGACCAAGAGTTCAAGGCCATGCTCAGTTAGACAGTGATTTCTGACATAAGCACAAAAGCAACCAACCACAAAAAGCTTACCTGTTCAGTTGTCATCTGTACTGCAACGTGAGCCGGCCTACTATAACTTGGTCCAGCCCTTCCAGAGCCCCATGCATTCTCCAAACTAGATCCTAAAGCTATCATTTCAAAATAGAAACAAAATAACCAAGTCAAAAGAAATTAAGCAGCAGGAATAAACTAAAATACCAAACAGTAATAAAACTTCCCAGATCTGGCTGTGTACCTCAGTGGCAGAATACCTGCCTAGCATGGACAGTTCCCAGTACTGCAATGAATATTAAAAATGAAACAAAACATAATGTATTATTTAAGTGTTCTACCACTGAACCATGTCCCTAGACCTAAAAAAATTTTTTAAAGCTAAATACTACATCATTCCCAAATGGGGAAAAAAAAAAAACTTATATTACTGAAATAATCACATATTATTTGAATGAGTTCTAACCAAACATCAAATTCTTTTTCATTCCTTACTGATCAATTCTTCTTGTCTAAAAGTTATAAAAACAAATGTTGTAAGTGAGGAACTACTGTCCCTCCTTGTATATTTTTAATGTCTGAATGAGTCAATAAATACAAACATGCAGCTTAATATTTGGACACATAATGGTGGGCCATAAGATTAACTATTTTATTTTGTATAAGTAGTCTACAACAGTTACACAATGACAAAATCAACATGACACATTCCTCAGAATCTGCCCTGTTGTTACATGATAAATTACTGTATTTCAATAGAAATATAAAAGGGAAAATCAGCAATATCTTCAAAAGATTACCAAAAAAAGTTATAACTTGGAACATTTTGTACATTATTAGCTTGGCCAATCAAACTCATAGAGACTAACTACTTTATAATCGCTGCATCTTACAATATCAAACTTACTTTTTGGTGTGGGACCCAATTTAAATCCATGCTTCTTCAACTGATCTAAAACTACTTTTCTATTTTCTTCTTTTCCCCAGAAAGTCATATGAAGAGGCATGGTGAAAGTATTACTTGCACCAAAAGGAACTACACTATTATAGGAAGGGGAAAAAAAATGAGAAATTGAAAGTTATTTTTATATTAATTCTGAATGTTGAATATACCACCAAACACAGAAATGTAAAACAAGGGATTATTTAAGCAAATTGCAAAACTGAAAAGGAAATACAACCAACACTCAGGACGGGGCACACCTCTAATCACAGTGCATAGGAGACTAAGGGAGGGTTTGGAGTTCAAGGCCAGGTTGTACTACCAGGAGCCTACCATTATGAAATGCCTGTCATAATGCATGTCTGTCATACCAGCACTCAGGAGGAGTTTGAGGCTGGAAGGTCACTATGAGGTAAGCTAGGTACAATAGCATGAGACAGGATATACTTCCTAATATGTAAACCCAAGGGAGAACAAAAAGATTTTTTTCTCCATGGTTATAATGTAAAAAGAATGAGAGAGGACAGCTATTTGCTGGATAAAAAAGGCAGAGAAAAAAATTGAACATATCTAATGTACAGTAATATAAGGAGCTATGACACTTCCAGCAGGTCCAAAAGTACTCACATATTCAAAGATAACTAAAAACACAACGATTGAACGCTAAAAGCACATTACCCTTCCACTTGTGCCAATCTGTTGTCCATGATATAGGCCAAGGCAGCTGCAAGATCTCTCTTCAAATGGCCAACCTGATTTCCATTCACATTATTTACTTTAATAGCATTCTTATCATAGGGATTATTAGGCTCTCGTTGTAAAGCAACCATTTCATTATTATTTACCTAGTAAAAAATAAGGAACAGGAGGTAAAAATATAAATACAAACAGTAATAGCTTGACTGAGTTGTACTGTTTCTAGAATTTCCATTCATGCATTATTATTAGTTTTTCTTTATTTTTTGTTTGCTTGCTTGGAACAAAGTTTCACATATCCAAGGCTAGCCTTGAATTAGATACATAGCCAAAGATAATCTTGAACCAAAAAAAAATGATCCTTCTTCCATTACTTCCTAAGTGCTGAGATTACAGGTATGTGCTGCCATTCCCAGCTATTTATTGTGTAAGGTACTGAAACCAAGGCTTAGTAATGACTAGAAAGCATTTATCAACTAAGCCACAGTCCCAGTCCAAACTAGAAATAGTAAGGAATATGTTTTACAATGAGTCTTCTCTACCTTTCTAATTTCTATTCATTAGGAAGGCTAATAAACCAGTAAGATCTGAAAGGTATAGTCAAATCTACTATGAAGATTCATGCTCGCTACATGTTTCAAGATAGCTAATCTTTGGATATATGTGCCCAGGTATAGTTGGGTCAGAGACACATGCTTCTCCATGTTCACATTTACTCTATTCATTGTGGCTAGGAAATGGAAACAGTCTATATGCCCATCAACTGTGGTTCCATATACAATATTATTTTATATAAAGAAAAATAAAATGTGCAGGTCAATGGATGGAGCCTGTAAACATTACACTTAAGTAACCCAGACCCATATTCTCAATCATATGGATCTTAGCATCAAATCTTAAGATTTGTTTGTTTAATTTGGAATGCCTTACAATCTAGGAAACCAGAAATGGATAATGAGGGGAAGGGCTTAAGGGTAGGAGAAAGAAATCAGGTGATATACAGAGGAAAGAGAAATAATGTAGAGGTTTAAGTGGGAAAGGAATGAGGAGATAGAGCAGAGAAATGTTTGGAGAGGGAGAATTACCATGAAGGTTGTATGAAAAAGGCAATGCAGAAATCGTGTGTGTGTGTGTGTGTGAGTGTGTGTGTGTGTGTGTGTGTGTGTACATTTGTGTATGTATATACAGTGTGTGTGCATATGTGTATATGAATATGTATATACTATATATGTATGTGTGTATGTATATACAGTGTGTGTGCATGTGTATGTATATACAGTATGTGTGCATGTGTGTATGTATATACAGTATGTGTGCATGTGTGTATGTATATACAGTGTGTGTGTATGCATGTGTGTGTGTGTGTGTGTGTGTGTGTATGTCTGTGTAGTATTTTTCCATATTAAAAAAAAAGAGTTTAATTAGAGTTACCCTATATGGGGGACTATGCTAATCCCACAATCCACAGGCTTCCAAACAAAGTTCAGGGCCAGATACTGGAGACTACCAGGAGTCCAAAAAATTCCCAAAACAATACAGGATATTGTCTTGGCTCTTGGCTGCCCAAAAGAACTTGATGGTAGGACAAGCATAAACCCATCATACACATTGGCTACAGGGCCTGGAGAAATGAAGGTGGTACTTAGTCCCTGCTGAGTAGCTTTCATAGTACTGGAAGGTGCTATGGAGGCCTCTGATGAGGGGAAGGGAGGGCACCAACAGTCTCACCCAGCTGTGAACCATGTGAATGGCAGTTACTGGTGTGATAAGAACTGTCCATGGGTATAACAGGGGCATGAATGTTATGGGAGTAACTAACCATTTTCTGTTTGGGTTTATTTTTATTGATTTCAATTTCTATATGTACACTTATTGAAAAAATGATAGAATATATAAAGTAAGTTATAGTATAAAAACTTTTTGAAAACTCAATGCATTTTATCTAGTTTTAAAATAATGAGAATATTACCTGCAAATACTATACAGTGGGAAAATGAACTAAACATGTAATCTATATACATTCTTAGTTAACTAGTATCACAGAAATTATTCTAATATCAATATAACTGATTATTCTGAGATTAATAACTATAGCCTAAAAGTATAAATTAGAAAACAATATAAATTTTGAAATAGTACAAATATGAAATACAACTCGTAAGAGGATGTGAGAACCAGAGAATAGATAGATGCCAACTAAGAATTGATAGAATGTTAAAATGACTAGAACAGAATGATTTCACAAGCAAATACTAAGTTCTACGATCAACACAAGTGTAAACAGAACATCTGAAAAGTATGGTAAAAAAAGAAATGATGTGGGAAAAAACAGAAAAATGGAAAATTACAGCACAAAGGATTCAGAGGCTATAGTAGTAGTAGCCTACTACTATTATAGTAGTAGTAATCTACAGTGGTAGATTAGAGGCAACAGGGAAACATTGAGGAAGAAAATGAGAACATGTGGAGTTTCTAAAAAGGAAATGGCTTTGGAATAAACAAAGATTTAAAAGTATAATTTTAGAATTTTTTTTCAGAAATAAGAGAAAACAAATTTATAGAATGAATGCCTTAATGAAACTATTAGACTTTTTTAAAAAGCGAAAATATCCTTTAATCCTCAAGTTAAAAAAAAATCCAATTTACTTAAGACAGAAAATCCTACTGTCATCAAAATTTTCACTAGCATTATATTGTGCAATGTTAAGGTATACAGGAAAGTCAGGCGGTGGTGGCGCACGCCTTTAATCCCAGCACTTGGGAGGCAGAGGCAGGAGGATTTCTGAGTTCGAGGCCAGCCTGGTCTACAAAGTGAGTTCCAGGACAGCCAGGGCTACACAGAGAAACCCTGTCTCGAAAAAAAAATCAAAAAAAAAAAAAAAAGATATACAGGAAAAATGTGGACCAAGCACTTTATATTTAGCTACTTTATATTTGGTCAAACTCTCAAGTAGCAAATGAAAATTATGAATTCACAAAAATTCAAAAAATAATTGTTCTTCCCTAACTAATCTCCTATACACTATATCTCATACAACTACTAAACAACTTGAGATATTCCAACATAAAAAATACAGAGAATAAAAACATGACAAATGGGAAATAGAGAATTCCTCCAAGGAATCCCCTGATATCATATTTCAATTAAAAAAAAAAGTTCTGAAACCATCAAGTATTCAGAAGGCCAGAAGGCTGAGATAAATGGACTACTATGAGTTCACTATGAGTTCAGGGTCAACCTTGGATTACTTAGTGAGTTCCAGAGCAGTCTAGAATGGAGTCTTAATTCAAACCCCTTCCCCCAACAGGAAAGGAAACAACTTTTAATAAACTTTAATATAGAAATATAAAAAAATGAGGGAAGGGGGAAAGTACGAAATCAACAAGATTCCAAAAAAGGGACCTTATTTTTAAATGATACACCTCTATAACAGGAAATTAAAACAGACCTTATAGCCCATAACTGCCAAAACTAATATAATAACCCTGTTTTGATCTTAACTGGAAAAAATAAAGACATTTTAAATAATCAACACAATCCAATTATTGACTACTTATTATATATGTGTGTTAATTCCATTAATAAAAATGAAATGTAAAAACTGTGGGGGTTTTTAAAGATGTATTTTATTTTTAATCAGGTATATGTGTCTATGGGGGAGTGGGGGGTGGTCATGTATGCCAGAAGAGGGCGTCAGGACACCTGCAGATGTATTTGCTGTGAGTTGCCAGCCAAGAGTACTGAGAATTGAACTGCAATCCTCTGCATGAGCAGCAAGTGTTCTTAAAGGATGAGACATCCCTTCAGCCCCCAAACTGCATTTTAAAGAAATACATACTGAACTATACTGACCTAAAGTGATACCTCTGGTATTTGTTTTAACAAGAACAAAAAAAAAAAAAAAAAAAAAGAAAGCAAATAGAAAATACTTGCTAGCCACTGAATCTTACTCTCATTTTGCTTGACATTTTCTCATGATAAATTAGATACCATTAGAATTATATTACTAAATAACAAAGATGCCCCTAATAAGGATTACTGTCCAAAGAAAATTATATGTATTCTCCATCAGTCCCCTTTTCTTTCTCTTACACACACATACACCATACATTCATTTCAGAAAACAGGAATGCATAAGAAAGAACAGGAACCGTATTTATTACAAAAATAGATAACCTAAATGTAATACCTGATGGATTTGAAGTCATTTCTTAAATTTAACACATATCTCAGTAATCACAAGACCAAATGTGTGGGCAAAAGTGCTTTATATACTGTAAGCACTGTAGAAATGTAAAAAACTAATTAAAGTTGGTAAAGGTACTTATGACTAGCCTTTCAAAGTAAAACATTAATTGTATATATCACCTTTTAATATAACTTACTGTTAAAACCATAAACATGCCACAATTTTATTATCTAATCTTATACTTACAACTCCTGAGTAATAGCGTAGTCCAACAACTTGTCCTCTCATAGTTCCAAATAAAACCAAATCTAGCTCTTCATCATTAGTTGGGAAATCATCTGGAGGGATAGTGTCTTGGAATTCAAAACGTGGAAAGAAAGTTGGGTATGAAAGTCCCGGAATATTTTCATGGGCTCCATACTGGACAGACTGTGAATACTTCCAAACAGGATCCCTATTTTAAAACAAAACAAGACAAACAAACAAAAACAAACAAAACAAAACAAACAACTAAAACCACAGGACTTCAGTTTTTCTTAAAAAACACAGTCAATGGTATTTTCACTTCCTTATATTTTAGCAAATGAAATGCGGTGTGGCAACAGTCACTTAACAATTTCCCTGAATAAATCAAGAATTCAGTGAGGAAGGCTACAAGAAATCTGACCTGTTAAACACTTAAAGGAACCGCTTTCCTGTTGAAAACTATCTATTTACATCAAAATATATGTGATGTCTGAAGCTACAATTACAAGTCAATTTTCTCAATGCCCACAGATGAAGATGAGATGGATTTATAAAAAACAAAATAACCATTATAAAATTTATTTTCTTTTTTTTTTCTCTCTCTCTCTCTTCTCCCCTCCCCTAACCCCTTCCCCTCCTCTCCCCTCTTCTCTTTCCTTTTCTGAGACTGGGTTTCTCTGTGTATTGTAGCCTTGGCTGTCCTAGAACTCGCTCAGTAAACCAGGCTGGCCTCAGACTCAGAGATCCACCTGCCTCTCCCTCCCAGGTACTGGGATTACAGGCATGCGCCACCACTGCCGGCTATAAAAATATTTTTAACTTTTGAAATAAATACATCCACAGCATCCTCTGCTTTAACTCCTTCTGAGCAGAACACATTTTAAATCGGGTATCTAAATTGAGACATCATAGAGAGGTAACCTGAAGCCCCTTTACCTATACGTCACCCTATTATTTTAAGGATAGGGATAATTATTGCAAGAATGGGCAAGAAAACCACTGTAGATGATGAAAAGATGCGTTCGCTGGAAGCCTCCTAGAAGTTTCTATTCTAAAAGCACACAGGGCTATCAAGTCGCGAGTTCCCCTCTCAGCTCCTCTGCAAATGTGCTTAAGTACGATTTTGCACAGTACCAGTAAGCACACCCGGTCAGGCTGTCTCTGAGCTGTTACCATAACAATGCCTAGCGTACACCGGGATAACAATGGTGAATATATCACTTAGAGTGGTGAGTTTCAGGTCCCCCCCCGTCCCCCCCCCGCCCCCTCCGCAGTCCTTGACGCAGATTCCCCGAGGTCGCTGCAGCCGACTCTGGTCAGCCGAGACAATGCATTGGTGCCTCCACGAGCAACACCTGCAAGCGATCTGCAGAAGGAATGAAAACTGCACCACAAGAATATGAGCTGCACCTATCTCCTCCTGGGCGCGCACCTTCACTTGAGGATAGCGCGGAGCAATTGGCCTCACGCCCAGCCCCCCTCAGCCCTTCACCTCTTGAACATCCAGGACATGGCGAAGAACGGAGTGACTTCGGGATGCCCTGGGCGTCTCGGATCTTCTCAGACCTCCTGAAAAAGCGCCTCAAGGCTTCGTGGCCCAGGCGCCGGAATCGAAATCAGAACCCCGAGGCCACGTCCGGCCAGCGAGACGTGTCTACACCCACTCCTTCCTGAAACAGTCTGAGAAACCGATGACGTTTTGTGATCGGCACTGCGAGTGCCCAATCCCAAGGAAGAGTCTGCGAAGAACAGCCAATCAGAACACATGAGGGTGGGGAGCTTCGCCCTTTGCGGCGATTCAAAGGCGGTGTGGCGCGTCAGGGCTCAACCTTGTTCTTCCTCAGTCCTAGGCGGGTTGCGCGGGAAAACATCGAGGTGAGCCACCGGGCTCAAGGTTCTGACGGACTTGGGGGAAAGATGACTTCTAACCACTGCCCTGACGTCTCAAGGATGTCCCCATAGGTCAGACCCTCCCTATCTGCTGTAATGCCTAGCAACCTACTCCAGAAGGAGCCCTGGTTGGGATACCTGCCTCATTTCCTCTGCTGAACCCTGACTATATATTTGTTCTTAGCGACCTCCGTGTATGCGAGAGCCTGAGTTCTGGAAATCTGAGTAAGAACATACGAATTTCCCTCTCCCACCTCGTTTTTATTGTGTTTAGAGAAATTTTCTTCCCTTGGTAGAAGAAAGCCATAAAATAAGACAACCTTACAACTCTTGCTGAAAAAGGTAGACTGGTCCACCATTAGTGTAAGGTCCAAGGTGGTGGCTGGGGCCACATGTGTTTTCTCGGGAAACTGAAAGAGGCACTGTAAAGAAACTTTATAATCTAAAGGTACATTCCACCTTGGAGTTGTGTATGCCCCAGTATCAGCCAAGGTAAAGGTGATCCCTGCATCTTGAAAGACCACAAAACCATTTTTTTGATGAAGCAGCCATTAATTGCTGCATCTTCACATGCACCAACAATAGAAAACTAATGTTGCAGAGCCAAACATGATATGGTGTGCTAGAAACCATCGGAATATCTAGATGTATTTGTAAACATTTTAAATACTGAAAGTCATCCTTCCTAAAGTGGTCCATTTTATGCTTTCATCAGCAGAGTATGAAAGGTGGTCAGTAAGATATGTTTTAAGAGACATGTGTTCATTGTCTTAAATATTAATCATCTGTGAACTAAAAGTGAAATGAGAGCATTTGAGGGTAGACTGCTGGAATTGCACCCTAGGGAATACTATGTTAAAACGAAAGGGAGAGACAGAGACAGAACAGTATTAAGAGACAATTTTGGAGGTAAATATCAGTAACTATGGCCTGGGAACACAGAATTAGGCCACCCCAAGTGTTATGTTTCAACTGAAGCCATTTCATGAAGTTTTTATACTAACAGAACAAAGAAAGTCATAAATCAAGATACTTTTCAAATACATTTGGTGTGACCATTAGGTAGGTGGGAAAAAGTATAATGGGGAACCCCTATTGTAGACCTAAGATGCAGACATTATCCTTAGCTTTTTAGTTTGTTGAGACGTAGCACTGTTTGGACATTCCAAATGATTTACCCTGTGGTCACAGAAACATGTTAAGTACAGAGGAGGACAATAAAGAAGCTATTAAGAAGGCTAACGGTGGCCTAAGTTAACTTGGCTCTAGGTTTGCAGCATTCCAAACACTGCACCATCATTGTAGCACAGTTAATCAGCCTTGCAGAAGATTCATTAGACAGTGCATCATCTTTCCTGGGATTTTTGTGTATGTTAAGCAGGCACGCTTCCTCTGAGTTACATCTCTAGCGGTCACTGAGAATCTGAAGAATGAAATATTTCATTCCCCGAAAAGGAAACTTACTGCAGAAAAGATGTTTCGTTTGCTTCAGTTATTTTACTTTCTACATGATCTATTATGATACAAATGCAAAGTTGGGTTTTGGTTTGGGTTTTTTCAGTATTGGGTATTGAATCTTAGGGTCTGTCCAATGTAGGCAAGCTCTCTATCCACAAACTATATCCCATGCCTTTATTTTATTTTAAACTTTGTGACAAGGACTAAGAAAATTGTTCAGGCCGGGGATTCCCAAAGGCAATTTTGATCCTGAGGCAGAAGTCATAGCCTCCAAATAGCTGAAAATATTTTACGTGTATTTTATTAGTAAAGCTATGCTCATTTGACTAAATAATAAAATTCCTTTTTTTAAGGTCTAATAACCTCTCTTTTTTCCCACAATTTTTTTTATTTTTTACTAAACTAATAAAATATATTTTAAAATATACAACTCAGTATTGACATTTTTTAAGCCATCAAAATAATTTATAATAGTTAAATGCCTCCAGGACTGGAGAGATGGCTCAGGGGTTAAGAGCACTGACTGCTTTTCTGAAAGTCCTGAGTTCAAATCCCAGCAACCACATGGTGGCTCACAACCATCCATGAAGAGATCTGATGCCCCCTTGTGGGGTGTCTGAAGACAGCTACAGTGTATTTACATATAATAAATAAATAAATCTTAAAAAATAGCTAAATGCCTCTTAAATATACATGATATCTTCTGAAGGTAAAAGTAATATGCACTCAACCAGTTTTTAAAATCTATTTGGAACATTAAACATGATCAAAGTAGAAAAAAAATCTATGAAAGGAAATTGTGAAAAGTTCCTGATAAGACAGAAACCATTCCTTCTCCAAGAGAGAATACACAGCATAACTGTGGCTTCATAGAATGAATTGGGTAGTGTTCCTTCTGTTGATATTTTGTGTAATAGTTTGAAGAGCACTGCTATTAGGTCTTCTTTGAAGGTCTGATAGAATTCTGCACTAAACCCATATGCTCCTGGACGTTTTTTGGTTGGGAGACTTTTAATGAATGCTTCTATTTCTTTAGGGGTTATGGGACTGTTTAGATTGTTTATTTGATCCTCATTTAACTTTGGTATTAAGTGTCTGTATAGAAAATTGTCCATTTCATCCAGATTTTCCTTTTTGGTTGAATATAGGATTTTGTAGTAGGATCTGATAATTTTTTGAATTTCCTCAGTTTCTGTTGTTGTGTCTCCCTTTTCATTTCGGATTTTATTAATTTGGGTACTGTCTCCATGCCCTCTGGTTTGTCTGGCTAAGCGTTTATCTATCGGGTTAATTTTCTCAAAGAACCAGCTCCTGGTTTGGTTGACTCTTTATATAGTTCTTTTTGTTTCTACTTGGTTGATTTCAGTCCCAAGTTTGATTATTTCCTGCTGTCTACTCCTCTTGGGTGTATCTGCTTCTTTTTGTCCAAGAGCTTTCAGGTGTGCTGTTAAGCTGCTAGTGTATGCTCTCTCCAATTTCTTTTTGGAAGCACTGTTTTCCTCTTAGCACTGCTTTCATTGTGTCCCATAAGTTGGGGTATGTTGTGCCTTCATTTTCATTAAATTCTAAAATTCTAAAGAATTCTAAGAATTCTAAATTTTTTACTTCTTCCTTGACCAAGTTATCATTGAGTAAGGTATTGTTCAGCTTTCACATGTATGTGGGCTTTGTGTTGTTTTTGTTGCTATTGAAGAGCAGCCTTAGTCTGTGGTGATCTCATAGGATGCATGGGATTATTTCAGTCTTCTCGTATCTGTTGAATCGGTTGAGGCCTGTTTTGTGACCGATTATATGGTCAGTTTTGGAGAGGGTACCGTGAGGTGCTGCAAAGAAGGTATATTCTTTTGTTTGAGAATGAAATGTTTTCTTTTGTTTTTAAAGATTTTATTTATTATTCTAAGTACACTGTAGCTGTCTTCAGACACACCACAAGAGGGTGTCAGATCTCTTTACAAATGGTTGTGAACTACCATGTGGTTGCTGGGATTTGAACTCAGGACCTTCCGAAGAGCAGTCAGTGCTCTTAACCTCTGAGCCATCTCTCCAGCCCGAGGATGAAATGTTCTATAGGTATCTATTAAATCCATTTGGTACAAAACTTCTGTTAGTTTCAATGTGTCTCTGTTTAGTTTGTGTTTCCATGATCTGTCCATTAATAAGAGTGGGGTGTTGAAGTCTCCCACTATTATTGTGTGAGGTGCAATGTGTGTTTTGGGCTTTAGATGAGTTTCTATTTTGAACATGGATGCCTTTGCATTTGGAGCATGGATGTTCAGAATTAAGAGTTCATCTTGGTAGATTTTTCCTTTGATGAGTATGAAGTATATCCTTCCTTATCTTTTTTGATAACTTTTGGTTGAAAGTTGCTTTTATTCAATATTAGAATGGCAACCTCAGCTTGTTTCTTGGGACCATTTGCTTGGAAAATTGTTTTCCAGCCTTTTACTCTGAGGTAGTGTCTATCTTTGTGCCTGAGGTGAGTTTCCTGTATGCAGCAAAATGTTGGGTCCTGTTTACATATCCAGCCTGTTGTTCTATGTCTTTTTATTGGGGAATTGAGCCCATTGATGTTAAGAGATATTAAGGAATAGTGATTCCTGTTATTTTTGATGTTATTTTTATGTTTGTGTGGCTCTCTTCTTTTGAGTTTGTTGAAAGATTACTTTCTTGCTTTTTCTAGAGTGTAGTTTCCCTCCTGTATAGGTGTTTCCTGTCTGTTATTCTTTGTAGAACTGGATTTGTGGAAAGATATTGTATAAATTTGTTTTTGTCATGGAATATCTTGGTTTCTCCATATATGTTAATTGAGAGTTTTGCTGGTTATAGTAGCCTGGGCTGGCATTTTTGTTCTCTTAGGGTCTGTATAACATCTGCCCAAGATCTTCTGGCTTTCATAGTCTCTGGTGAAAAGTCTGGTGTAATTCTAATAGGCCTGCCTCTATATGTTACTTGACCTTTTTCCCTTACTGCTTTTCATATTTCTTTGCTTTGTGCATTTGGTGTTTTGATTATTATGTGATAGGAGGATTTTCTTTTCTGGTCCAATCTATTTGGAGTTCTGTAGGCCTCTTGTATGTTTATGAGCATCTCTTTCTTTAGGTTAAAGAAGTTTTCTTCTATAATTTTGTTGAAGATATTTACTGGTCCTTTAAGTTGGGAATCTTCACTCCCTTCTATATCTATTATACAATCTTCTCATTGTGTCCTGGATTTCCTGGATGTTTTAGGTTAGCAGCTTTTCGAATTTTGCATTTTCTTTGACTGTTGTGTCAATGTTTTCTATGGTATCTTCTGCACCTTAGATTCTCTCTTCTATCTTTTGTAATCTGTTAGGGATGCTTGCTTCTATGACTCCTGTTCTCTTTTCTAGGTTTTCTATCTCCAGGGTTGTCTCCCTTTGTGATTTCTTTATTGTTTCTATTTCCATTTTTAGATCCTGGATGGTTTTGATCAATTCCTTCACCTGTTTGGTTGTGTTTTCCTATAAATCTTTAAGGGATTTTTGGGTTTCCTCTTTAAGGGCTTCTAGCTATTTACCTGTATTCTCCTGTGTTTCTTTAAGGGAGTTATTTATGCTCTTCTTTTTTTTTTTTAGCTTTGATGTTTTATTATTAAGAAAATAGAAAGAGAAAAGAGATAGAAAGATAAAGAAAGAAGAGAAATAGATAAGAAAAGCCATAACCACGTGGAAAGGGGAGAAAATGGAGAGACAGAGAGATAGACAAAGAAGAGGGCCAGGGGAGAACAAGCGGGGGTGGGGGGGGGAGGGAGAGAGAGAGAGAGAGAGAGAGAGAGAGAGAGAGAGAGAGAGAGAGAGAGAGCGAGCACATTTATGCCCTTCTTAAAGTCCTCTATCATCATCATAAGATGTAATTTGAAATCAGTCTTGCTTTTCTGGTGTGTCGGGGTATTCAGGGCTCACTGTCTTGGGAGACCTGGGTTCTGATGATGCCAAGTAGTCTTGGTTTCTGTTGCTTATGTTCTTGCCCTTGCCTTTTGTCATCTGGTTATCTCAGGTGATAGCTGTTCTTACTGTCTCTGATTGTGGCTTGTCTCTCCTGGAAGCCTCCTGGGAGACCAGTTCTCTCTGGGAGGAATTTGGATATGAAGAGCTGTGGTACAAGGTCAGCTCTGGGGTGCAGACAGAAACCAGAAGGATCCTGTTCCAGGTTGTTCCTGTGTTCAGATGACTCAACGCAGGTCTCTCTTGGGACAGGAATTTGAGCAGAAGTGGTGGTCTTACCTGTGCTCACAGGTGAGTCAGCACTCTTGAGAGTCCAGCTCTCTCCCTATGGTATTTGAATATGGAGCGCTGTGGCTCAGGATCAGCTACTGGCAGATGGAAACTGGAAGCAATAAAATTCCATGGTTCTTTAAAAGCATTTTTTCTGCTGAAAACAAAAACTCAAACCCCAACAACAAAGGCAAACCTTCAGCTACAAAACCAACCTATTTACTCTAGTAATCATGTAGAAAAAAGCCCTATACAAGCTCCCTTTGCCAAAGGGGTTGCTATCTCATCCATCACCTGAGGATTCATCTGAAAATCAAACTCAAAATGTTCCATACCAAAGCTTCCTTTGCTACTTCCCCAAGATATGTAAATGTATGTACATGTGTTTCTATATTACCGATCCATTAAAAATGCCATATAATCTCTATTGATAAATACATATTGAATAAATGAGATAGGAAGATTTCTGGGGATGAGACTGTCTAAAAGGAATACAACAGAGTATGACAGAACAAGACACCCAACAACTTCATGTGTCCTCCGTGTGTATAACCCTGCATGTTTAAACACACATATATCACACATACACACACTCATGCACACATGTGCTCACATATGCACAAAAAGGAGCCAAAGAATATTTAAATAGAAAAAAATTATTATTTATAACTGCTTTTTCTCACAACCAGGTACCAAGAGATTAGAGTTCCTGACAAAATGCTCGACAAACTGTGAGAACCCTGTCAGAAACAGCAGACCAGCTCCCCACGACTAAGGGGGGACACAGCCGGACAGGAACTTTCCAATCTGTCCATGACTGCCTGGGGTAAGGACAGATACAGAAATGGGCTAAACAGAACTACCCTGCCTAGGGTTAGGACAGAGAAGGGAAGTGACTAGGAGACAATACCAGGAAATACCACGAATACCACAAGGTGGGCAGGACAGGGCTGAATAGCAGAGACAACCTCCCCATTTGAGTTGACCAATAATTTTAAATGTTGCTCAGGATAACCAATCACAGTCCTCCAACTCAGGCGACCGCTGAACTCCCTGCCAAAAAGTTTATAAAAAGGGTATGCTTTGTGAGCTCGTGGTCTCCTCTTGCCTGCGTGCTGGGGGACCTCAATGTACATTGAAACATTAAACCTCTTGTGGATTGCAGTGATTCCGGTCTCTGTGGCCTTATTGAGTGGGGGGGGGGGGTCTTCCGACAGACTCTAACAAAACCATAAATTGGAAGAACAGAAAATGTGATGGAAAGTTAATGCTGAGTAAAGTTAGTTGGACTTGGCTAATTAGTATCAAGTACTTGCTTTAAAAAAATGAAAGACAGGGCTGGGGAGATGACTCAGCAGTTAAGAGAACTGGCTGTTTTTCTGGATGGACCTGGATTCAATTCCCAGCAGGTGTAAGACTCTGAGGAGCCTTAATTTACCAGAGACCCCAGAGTAAACAATGTGGAGATGGGAACTGATGCAAAAGCAAGAGGAATTTTATTTAATTCAGCATGCTGAGTGTTAGGGTTCTATCTAAGCTCCACCCCACAATTACCTGGCAACAGCCAGGTAGGCCTGGCCTACTATAAAAAGCACTGCTCAGTCCCTCCTCTCTCTCTTACTCCTCTTGCTTCTTGTCTCTCTCTTACTCTCTCACTCTCAGCTTCTCTCTTGCCCCTCTTGGGCTCTCCTTCCCTCCCCGCTCTCTCCACGTGGTCATGGCTAGCCTCTGCTTCTCTACTCTCTTCCTCTCTCTGCCTTTCTCTGCCTCCACTACCCCCCTTAACTCCCATCCCATGCCCTGAATAAACTCTATACTATGTTGGTGTGTGTCTGGTCCCTCGGGGGAAGGGATGCCACGGCATGGGCCCTCTGGGGCACCCCCTTCCCCCACACTGCCGTATACCATATTCTCTAAACCTCTTTCTCTTTTTATGATCACAACACTGGGGTTGCCCTGCACATAGGGAGAGAATGACCACACACAGCCCGAGAGGCCCACAAGGCCTGCAAGGCCTACACAGCTCGGGCCTTCATACAGCCCTCAGGGCAACTGCCATTAGGCACAATGTGATTGGCAGAACAGTGTAACTTTTAAACTAATTGGTCTATAGGGAATGAGGAAAGTGACCAATGGTCTGTCCAGTCTGTCCTTCGGAATGTGTCCAGACCCACAGATTGGGTTCCCCCCACCCCCCACCCCGGGGTCTCAGGAATGTTAATTAGCCTCCCTTCCAGAGAAGCAAGTGTTCCATGACCTTTCTAAAGTTCCTGAGCTGACCCTTTCACAGGCAAAACACCAATGTACATAAAATAAAAGTAAATTATTTCTTAAAAGAGCAATGAATAGTATGATCTTTGCTATTATCCTTGTAAAATGAGTTACTGTCTAATGAGTCCTTTAGCCCATCATGAGAAATATAGTTGGTTGAAGTCTGTTGTTGAATGTGGTTTAGGTGGCAAGGTTGGTCCCCATAAACAACAGAGTAGTGCAGTGTCCAGAAGCCAGTCATTTTCCCATAGATCCTTGAAGGAAATGAATCGTTTCAAATCTAAGGCCAGAAGAAGAGCTAACCTCCACTCCTACGCATTGAGACAAAAGGAGGTGTTTCCGTTTAGGCCTTTAGTGACTGAATGTTCTTCAGATAACTAAGTCCAGAGCTGCTTGAGATTAGCTCCCAGTTTGGCCTCCTGCTAGGATCCTTTTGTTGTTGGTATTGTTTTGATACTGGGTCTCACTACAGAGCTTGAGCTAATTAGACCAAGTTTCCCTCAAAGAGATCTCCATACCTCTGCCTACTGAGTGCTGGATTACAGGTGTGCACCATCATACCTGGCTCTGCACAGGGTCCTTTACCCAGAGGCAGCACCACTCCAAAACCAGCTTTGTACAGAAATGTAAGTGGAATTTGGCCATGCCAAAGCTATCTTTTTTCTTTGACCAAATGAATATTAGAAAGATTGGTAAAAATTTTCTGCCGATTTTGTAGCTAAAAAATTAAGTGACTAAAACTTCAACTCTATATGAAATTTTGATACGATAAAATCTAATTTTTATATGGGAAACTATCATATTGGTTAATCAAACTGTCATGTCCTAATGTTCACCAAACTGTCATGTCCTACAGTCATAGAAATGCCAAACTAAGTCGGGCAGTGGTGGCGCACACCTTTAATCCCAACACTTGGGAGGCAGAGGCAGGTGGATTTCTAAGTTCAAAGACAGCCTGGTCTACAGAGTGAGTTCCAGGATAGCCAGGGCTACACAGAGAAACCCTGTCTTGTTAAAAAAAAAAACAAAAAAAAAAACAAAATCAAAATAAATAAATAAATAAATAAAAGAAATGCCAAACTAAAGTTTAACTTGCCATTTCAAATATACTATTAGAAAGTAATTTTTTGGACTAGAGAGATGGCTCAGCAGTTAAGAGCACTGACTTCCAGAGGTCCTGAGTTCAAATCCCAGCAACCACATGGTGGCTCACAACCATCTGTAATGAGATCCAATGCCCTCCTCTGGTGTGTGTCTGAAGACAGCTACAGTGTGTTCATATAAACACAAATAAATATATCTTTAAAGTATCTTAATAATATATAAATAAACCTTTTTTTTTAAAAAGTGAAGGCTTAAAAATAAAGAATAGCATTTCTCAGATCTAAAGAAAATGTCCTAGAAGATCTTTACAAGAACTTACTTTCCTGATTTAATAAAATTGGAAGTTCCATAAGACTTGAGTTTATGAGCACATGAAGTTTTAGGGTAATATGTTAATATTCTAATCCTATCATAATTAATTATATGCTAACTGATAGTGACTTAAAATATAATTAGTAAATGTATATCACCATAGTCAATATGCTGGTTTTATAACATTTATAATTAATATTTGACCTTTCAAACATTGTTACCCAAGGCACTGAGTTAAAGGGAAATAGATGCTACAGCGGCATCCCCAAGAGAAAAGCATGAAGCAATGATGATAACAGTTTAACATTCAGCACAGTTGGCTGAAAGTTTTCAGAACATTCAATTGATCAGGAAATAACAGTAGTTGATTGAGAAATTTGTGAGAAATGATCAAAGGAAAAACTTAATTTTACCAATCAAATTAGCATAGGATGTGTTGACCTACACCTACACCCTAGCACCTGGAAAGCAGAGGGAGGAGAATCATCAACAAGTTCAAGACCAGTCTGAGTTAAACAGTGGAACCTTGTCCCAAAACTAAGACAAAAAATTAGTATTTAGGTGTGGTAGCACATCCCTTTAATCACAGCAGTGACCGAGCCCGCTCACTCAACAGGTTCTCCAGCACAGGAGCGAGGATTGAAAAGAAAAAGACAACTAGACAACATTGTAGCATGACCCCAGTCAATTCTGAGACTGAAGGCAGGTTTACATTTTTCCAATCCGCTATTATACTATTTTAATTACATGCAAGTACTAAGGACAATAGTAGTACAATGAGGAACAAGCAAGACAGTAATCACAAAATAGTCAAGGCAATAAGCAGAGTCCTACTATTACAGTTGTTTCAAAAGGAGTCAGAATGACCAAAAAACCTGAGCCCACTTCCTTATCCAAGCCAAAAATCTTGCCTGGAGCCTACTTCCTTTGTTCCACCCTGAGATTAAAATTCCTGCCTTAACCTACTTCCCTATTATAGCCTAACATTAGATTCTTGCCTGAAGCCCATTTCCTTGTACTTGGCCAATGTCAAGCTCCTAGGCCAAAGTCATACTCCTGCCAGGTGTCAAGCACCCCAATGAGGCTCTCTACACAGCAGTCAAGAGGCAAAGGCAACAGGAGTTTTGTCAGTTTAAAGCCAGTCTGCTGTATATAGTGAGTTCCCGAACACCTAGGACTACATAGAGAAATCTTGTCTTAACAAAAAAAAATTATATATATGAAAAGAAAAATTTAGTGCAGGGTCTTTTGTTTTGCTTAGGTTTTGTTTTTCTTTCTTTTTTGGTTTTGTTTTCTAAATGAGAAACATAGTCTGGTATTCCAAAGAAATCTATTTCAAATATTCTTTTTTCCCATTTATTTATTTCAGATATTCTGATAGGAAACTTTTGCCTCCATATCACAGCAGTCCATTCTAATTTTTTTTCAGATTTATTTATTATGTATACAATGTATTGTGATGGCTAAATGTCTATTGCGTATTGTGTTCCTTCTTTGTCCTAGTTCACATCAGGAGTCTCAAAACTGTGTGCTCCAGCCATGACGGTCTTTGTTGGTTATGGGCCTGGTACCACCAGCTTGTTAAAATTTTAAGGTCCTGAAATATTTCTTTCCTCTGTGGGGACCCAGATATCTTTCCATGCCTAGGCTTTTTATTCTTCAGATCTTAGTTAAAAACCACTTCCTTGGAGATTCACTCCCAGACATCTCAGTTTTAAACAATAGTTTCCTTCTCAAGATGATGCTGGGCCCTTGCACTCCTGGTTACATAGAGTGGGAACATGGGATTGCTTTCCACTGCTGGCCTGTCTCAGTGTTTCACCAAAAGCTGCTACTTTGTTTGAGGCATGTGAGGGCTGTGGTCTTGTCCATGAATTGTGACTGTTTGCCTTTCTTTTCACCAGGAATGCCTGGTTCCTTTTATGGATGGAGCTCTGCCATGCATCTGTTCAATGAGGACCCTTCCATCTGGAGCTACGTTCTTATCTTCTTTTTAATCTATCTTCCTTTTGCTACTTTTCAACTGTTCATTCACTATCTTTATGCATTTCTAGTAAATGTATTCCTTCTTCTCTTTGGAAAAAAAATCTACTCTCTTTTATACTGCTATTCTCTATACCTGGTCATATGAAGACTTTATCTAGTCTGCATTGTACCCAGCTCATAGAATCTACCTTCAGATTTATAATCTCTAAAAATGAAAGGCGGTGGAAAAGTTAAATTGACAGTTACATATTCAAGATAAAAGCAATGAAAGAGAAAATGGGGAGCTGGGGAGATGGCTCAGTGGTTAAGAGCACTGATTGCTCTTCCAGAGGTCGTGAGTTCAATTCCCAGCAACCATATGGTGGATCACAACCATCTTTAAAGGGATCTGGTGTGTCTGAGGACAGCTACAGTGTACTCATATACAATAAGTAAATTAATAAAAAAACTAAAATAATTTAAAAAAAGAAAGAAAGAGAAAATATTTGGGTGATGTAAATTGGGGAAGGTGGGCAGAACATGCAGCTAGTTGGTAAAGCCACAGAGTTGGTTGATTTCATTAAAAGAGTGAGCATAGATAAAGTATTTGCAGGGGCATCTAATTTTAGAGTCCAGAAAACCAAACGGTGGGATCCAGCAAAAGAAGGTGTGAGAGCCGGGCGGTGGTGGCGCACACCTTTAATCCCAGCACTTGGGAGGCAGAGGCAGGAGGATTTCTGAGTTCGAGGCCAGCCTGGTCTACAAAGTGAGTTCCAGGACAGCCAGGGCTACACAGAGAAACCCTGTCTCTAAAAAACAAAAAAAAAAAAAAAAAAAAAAGAAGGTGTGAGGAGAAAAATTTGAGAACAGAATATCAGAAGCTTAGGAAAAACAGTAGTTCAAGAAGAGAACATGAAGCCAGGCGGTAGTGGTGGCACACACCTTTAATCCCAGCACTAAAGGAGACAGAGGCAGGCAGATCTTTGTAAATTCAAGGCCAGTCTGGTTTACACAGGGAGTTCCAGGACAGCCAAAGCTACACAGAGAAACTCTATTTTAGGGATTTGGGGTGGGGATAAAAAGACATGAAGCCAAGTTGGGTGGCTGGTACCTGCAATCTGATTACTCAAGAAGCAGGCAGGAAGAATGCAGTAATTTTAGGCTAGCCTGGGCTATTGTGATAAAACAAGATCAAGAAGAGACCCCCTCACTCCAGAAACTGGGTATGAGTCTGTTATGGTTTGTAAATCATATACCCCATTTAGATGCATATGTTCTAACATGTGGTCCTAATTGGCCCCACTTCCTGTGTGTCCTGCCCATCCCCCAAGTGGATAAAATGTGATCACATAGTTTTTTGCTCCTTTTATCATGATTGCCTGCTGCCATGCTTTCTCTGCCATGATGAAATTGTCTCCTTGCATTACAAGCTAAAGTAAACCCTTTATCCATAACTTTCTTTTTCTTCTTCTGGTTTTGTGTGTGTGTGTGTGTGTGTGTGTGTGTGTGTGTGTTTTAATTACAGCAGTAGTAACTAATACAGTGTCAAAAACTTTAACACAATGATTAAAATAAAAAATATCCACAAAGGGAACATTAGCCTTCCAAAAGACTCTTCAAAGATATTAAAAAAATTGTTTCCCTAAATATAAAATATAAATTATGTAACTCATGAAAGAAAGAAAGAAAGAAAGAAAAAGAAAGGGAAGGCAGAAAGAAGAAAGAGGAAGGAAAGGAAAGGAAAGGAAAGGAAAGGAAAGGAAAGGAAAGGACTGCTCCTAGTTATGTGGAGGAAAAAGTAGATAAATGGGAAATCAGAGGCAGGCACATCTGTGAGAGTCCAGAGTGGTCATGACCCTAACCACGTGCAAAGTGGGGGAGAGTAAGGAGAACCAAGTACAGCAGCCAGGAGGCCAAGGGTACAAAAAGAATTCAAAACAGGATTGGGAAACCAAAATGTCTGGATTATATAGGGAAGAGCCTATTCCCTGGGCTAGAGAGTTCAGGGTAGAGGGCAGAGTATGCCAACCATACCCTGTAACAAGTGGGACTGAGGGATGCTTGGAGAACCTGTAGGCCAAGTATTGGCTTACAGACAATTCCTCTAGGCTCCTCCCAGTAAACTAGTTACATCATCATCTGCTTCCAGGTGTGAGCCAACCTGGCTTATAAGATAAGAGGTACTGCTCGGCTATGCCAGTTTCTCTCTCTCTCTCTCTCTCTCTCTCTCTCTCTCTCTCTCTCTCTCTCTCCCTCCCTCCCTCTCTCCCCCTCCCCTCTCCTTCCTCCCCCAACCCCACCACAGAGATTCAGATGTGCAGAATCACAGTGGTGAAACACCATAGGAGAGTCAAATTAGCACCGTGGTTCAGTGTGGTGGTGTCTGGGCCCTTCAGAAAGAGGTCCATTTATGCCCCATGCCAGATCTCAGCACCAGATTTATAAAGTGAGAACATGACAATTCCAAGGTATGGTTGAGCAAAATGTTTCTCTTGCAGATATGAGGAAGAATACAACCAGAGGTGTCTAGAGAGAGAAAGTAGTACACTGAACATGACCAGCAGAGTAAACTTGGTCAAGGGAATTAGGGGGTGGAGGAGAGGAGAAGAAGACAAGAGAGAGAACAGAAAGAGTGCATGGCTGAAAGCTCAGGGTTGTATTGGAATGAGAAGCTAGGAAGATAAGCCTATGAGCTGAAGAACTTTAGGGTAAGATGTGGGATAAAAAGAGTCAGAGGCTAACATGTACTTAGGTGTGCTAATAGGCATCACAGTCAGCCATCTGTCCCAAGGCTGTGGACAGCCTGTAAAGCCGCCAGGACAAGAGAACCAGAAGAGTCAGGCGTGGTGGGACATGACTTTAATGGCACTCAAGAGGTAGAACCAGGTTGATATTGAAAGACCCTCAGTCCAGAGGACCCTTGCTCTTGCCCAGAGAGCGCACCACCCCAAAAGCACTCACGAGAAATGATCTTTGATGCAAACCGCAAGAGGATTTCTATTCAGGGCCAGCTAGCTGGGACTCAACTCATACCCCATGCAGGAGGGGAGGAGAAGAGCCCTGAGCCTAAAATCACACAAGCTTATTAAGGTAAAAACCACAAAATTCAGGACGGGAGGGGGGTAGAAACTTCTAGTCAGAAGTACTTCTCACGGGGGTGTCTCCAGATGGTCAGGACGTGGTCCACTGATAACAATGGGAAGGGGGAGTAGAGACTTTTAGTCAGAAGCACTTCTCACGGGGTGTTCCAGATGGTCAGGATATGGTCCTTAGTAACTGGGCTCATGTCCCTTATCTGGCATACACAGCTATAGTTCTCAGGATTGTTCTGTAAGTTCTCAACCTGTGGGCCCTCTCTCAGAGTTCACAAGTTCAGATTCTCAGGCCCCAGAGGAAGAGGGTCCAACTTAAAAATTTTCATTCTTTCAATATCTGCAAGTTTGAGGCTAGCCTGATCTACAAAGAAAGTTGCAGGACAGCCAGGAATAGAGAAACCCCGTCTCAGAAAAAGCAAAAACCAACCAAGCAACTAAAACAAATAGAGTGGCCTAGAGGAGTAGCATTCCTGCACCAAGCAGGAGAGGAAAAACAAAAGTGGGGGATACAGAAAGGGAAGAGAGGAGCCTTTTAAAGTTGTACTTTACTTCACACACCAATCTTCATATCTATGAATACAGGAAACTGAAAACCTCAGTGAATTTTCTGAGGCACCTCAAGCCTTTCTCATGTCCCTGATGGTATTTATCAGAGTTGTGGGAACTATTTTACCCATCATTTTGAGAAAGTCTCCAGGAAGATGCTAATTCCATCACTTAATGTTACGTTTTGTTTTTAGGGTCTTGGTTAGTAACCCAAGCTAGTCTTAGGCTGATGCTCCATTACCACCGCATCTTGAATGCTGGAATTATACACATGGCATGTATCACCGTATTACCTTACTACTTTTCCAGAAAGATATTACCTTGAGGATATGTAGTATCTCCTACACTATATAGATTAGATATCCTAGACTTTAGCACACAGAGAGGAGTGGGAATGAGTGTTCCAAGATCCAGAGCCTACTCTCCCTGCAAAGCTTGCCTTCCCTCCCCACAGAGCCTGACCTCCCCATAGAGCCCACCCTCCCCACAGAGCCTACCTTCCCTAGGCTGCTAGGGAAATATGTCCTTGATTTTGGAGATTCATCTTTGTAGTTACCGCCAATAGGGTTGTCTTAGTTTCAATGTCCAGTTTCGACACATCCAGATCTGCAGGAGAAGACGCCCGTGGAGATAGCAGAACACACAGAAGCAGGAACTTTCTTTTTAGGTCAGACAGGCTCTCTCTTAACTTTATTTTTGGAGAAAACACACACACACACACACACACACACTTTGTGGATGAAGCAAGGTTTCCAACAACTTTATTTCTTCCCCACAACTTATATATCCCTGGAAAATCTCTCAAGCAATATAAAAATTGCAATGTGATTAGAGTCCATTTTTTAAGTGAATAGTTACAATGAGTAGTTCCCCAATATCCTTACATGAGTAAATGTTTTACATATTACAGGTGCAAAAAAAAAAAAAAACCACAAATTATTCCTAAGAACCCGCATACATTCCTGTCTAAGCAACTTGTTGATTAGCAAAGTGTAAGCAAACAAGATATTTTTCTTAGCCAGTTTGTTTGACTGACAGGCTGCAATTTGCAGTTACAAAGAGAGAATCAATCATTTTATTATATATCTTAAAAAGTAATCTTATAAGAATCTTAAAAGAAGGGCTGGAGAGATGGCTCAGTGGGTAAGAGCACCTGACTGCTCTTCCAAAGGTCCTGAGTTCAAATCCCAGCACCCACATGGTGTCTCACAACCATCTGTAAAGTGATCTGATGCCCTCTTCTGGTGTGTCTGAAGACAGCTACAGTGTCCTTATATAAAATAAATAAATCTTAAAAAAAAAAAAGAATCTTAAAAGAATCACAAATCTAAACTTTATATATATAAAAAAATAGTCATTTTTACTTTAAATCCTCAGGTACATACTTACTCATTAACAATATTTTTTTATTAAATCATATCAGGAAGCTGAGGGCAAAAATGAATCATCATCTTGATCACCTGCCCAGCTTCAGCAGGAAAGGCAGATCAGCTCACGGAACTGCCATTGTTCTTGCTACCTGACCTCAAAAACATCCCTAACTCAAGGATCAAAGGTGTGCCTGTCAACTGTCAATTGTTCCCCAGGATTTGCTACATAAAGGCCACTAACATTTTAACCTAACTTTACTGGCAATCTACATCTGTAAGTTCTGTCTGAGGGTGGTGGTTGAATCATTAACCTGCTCCACTAGCCGTCTGAAAAGATCAATCACTAATATTGTAAGTGTCAATGACAATGCCCAGCGAAGGGCTGGAAATCACCTTAGAGTTTTCATACAACTCATAGATTGTGAAGGACATGATGACTGGAAACTCCACAACAGAATGGAGTCCTCAGGACACTTAGTCCTCAGGGCTCTGCCTCTCTGAGGCACACCTGTCGTTATTGTGCTAAGAATTTCATGAGTTCTCAAGCTGTTTTGCAATTTTTCTTGTACGGCCCCTTCACTTAGTTAGGGTTTTATTCTTGTGAAGAGACACCATGACCACAGAGGCTTTTATAAAGGAAAACATTTAATTGGGACTGACTTACAGGTTCAGAGGTTTAGTCCATTATCATCATGGCAGGAAGTACAACAATGTCCAAGCAAACATAGTCCTGGAGAAAGGTCTGAGTGTTCTATATCTTGATCTGCTGGCAGCAGGAGACTGTGTGCCCCAGTGGGCATAGCCTGTGCATATATGACCTCAAAGCCTGCCTCCACAGTGACACACTTCCTCCAACAAGGCCACACCTCCTAATATTGCCTCTCCCTGTGGTCAAACATTCAAACTTATGAGTCTATGGGGGCCATTCCTATTGAAACTAACAAAAGGGTTAATACCAATGACTTGGGGTACTATTTATACCTGTATAATCCACCTAAGCTTCTCCAGGAAATACAATGTTAAGAAGTCTCTAAGGGAAGTCTTTCCAACCGGAATATCATCCTTAGCAACCTCTTTTATAGACTAATTGTTTATATTCAAAATTCCTGTTGAAGCCTGTGATGGTTTGTATATGCTTGGCACAAGGATTAGCACCACTAGGAGGTGTGGCCTTGTTGGAGTAGGTGTGTCACTGTAGGTAGGCATGGGCTTTGAGACCCTCAGTTTAATTTACTGGGAGCCAGTCCTCCTGTTTGCCTTCAGAGCAAGATGTTTAACTCTCAGCTGCTCCTGTGCCATGCCTGGCTAGATGCTGCCATGCTCCTACCTTGATGATAATGAGCCTCAGAATCAGTAGACCAGCCCCAATTAAATGTTGTCCTTTATAAGAATTGCCTTGGTCACACTGTCTCTTCACAGCAATGGAAACCCTAACTCAGACAATGTTGTCCTAAATCCCAGTACCTCAGAAGGTTACTATACTGCAGATAGCACCTTTACAAGGTAGTTGAGTTTAAGGGAAGTCATATGGTCAGGTCTTAGTAGAGCTGGCATCTTTAGAAGAGGAAGAAGAGACAGCAAGAATGAAACAGACCCTGTGAAGACAGTGAGAAGGTGGCCATCTGCAAGCGAGGGAGCCAAGGAAAGAGGCCTCAAGAAACCAGGCCTTCTCATGCATTAACCTTGGACTTCCAGTCTCCAGGAGAAAGGAGAAGGAGGAGGAGGAGAAGGAGGAGGAGGAGGAGGAGGAGGAGGAGGAGGAGGAGGAGGAGGAGGAGGAGGAGAAGGAGAAGAAGAAGAAGAAGAAGAAGAAGAAGAAGAAGAAGAAGAAGAAGAAGAAGAAGAAGAAGAAGAAGAAGAAGAAGAAGAGAAGAAATCTGTTGCTGAAACCAAGCAGTATGTTTTGTCATGCTTGCCCTAAGTCATATCCCATTAGGATATGATGGTATGCCACCCTGGTCCCTGCTTTTGTGACAGGAGACAAGTGAGTGGTTTCTGTTCACAGATCCTCACAAACAAGGAAACTAGGCATACACTCACTCCATGTTATCTTCATTCAATGATTAATTTTATAGACTTTACTGGATTCAGAATAAACTATGTAACACACTTCTGAATGTATTTGTGGATACATTTCCAGAACAGTTTAATGGGAGAGGGGAGACACAGCCTGAATGTGGGTTCTGCCCTTCAGTGCTGTGAGGTCCTGGACTGAAGGAATGCAAAACAGTATTGAGAAGGCCATTCTCTCTCTGTTTTCTGATCAGCCCAAGTAGAAGCAGTTTCCTCCATGATGGACCCTACCTTCTAAACACTGACCTAGACCAAACCTTTCCTCTTTGAAGTGTAAGGGTCCATGATTCACTAAAGAACAATACCCCAGACTCAAATAGTATGTAAATGCCAAGAGTGTTTCATTCTGCAGTAGTCCAGCATGTTGGGGTTTCTCATTACCAGAACAGAGAGACCACCAAGTGAGCTTGCAGGACTGATTTAAAGCTCATTAGGGAATTCTGGGGTAGGTAACCTCTATGTTAATCTGTTGGGTCCATCTCTTCAGACATTCTATTATTGGGGTGTGGGGGTTGGAAACTTGCTGGGGAGATCTGGAAACTGTTGCTGAGGAAGTAGCTGAGGAAGTCTGGAAACTGCTGCTGATCCATTGTCCTTGCCTCAGGCCAGGTGGCAGGGCAGCTGCTGAGTCCTGGACTTGCCTGGAATTGCCCAGTTCTTAGAGACGAAGATTTAGGCCTAATCTCCTTAACTACCAATTTGAAGTCTATCATGGAATCAGCCTAGCTTTCTCATAAGCTGATGGTCACACCAGTGAGAAAAGAGGTGAATAAAGATAATATCTCTTCCCAAAGGCTCTTAGGTGAGCCAGGTGTAGGGACTACATCAAGGGAGAAGAGGTTATCTCTAGAGAAGGTAGTGCAATTCTAGGACTTAATAAATCTCATGAAAATCAAATTACGTTCAGTTAATATCCTGAAGAGGAAAAATTAATCAAAAGAGACAGATATTTAAATCAGATACTCATGAAAGGGAAAAGTACTGTTTATGAGTGTCACATGAGTAGCAATCTGCTTGTTTTCCTGTGATTTCTGTAGCCCAGATTTCTAACTGGAATCACTCCTTCTATCCTTCTTTTCTCTCTGAGTTTGATGAACCTGTCTCCCAGAGTGTTCCTAGTAGTGGGTGAGGTACATGATTCATCGTATTCGAAGGTATTCGAAATAGAAGCAGCTTAACTTCAGTCCAATTGCTCCCACATTATAAATTCTTGGAATAAAGGACTCAAGGTAACACTCAGCATGGGAATTGAAGTTTGCTCTTTTCACTGTCAAAAGTAGAGCATCCCCCAGTCAACCAATATATACATATGTGCATGCATACACATATTTTCTAGAATTGTTAAAAAATATTATAAAATCTGATTTATTAAATCTCCCCAAATAGAGGAATTCTGACGGCAATTTTCATCAATATAGGAAATACTTAGGAACAGTATATTGATTATCCGGGAATTTCTCTCCTTCCCTATTGTCTAAGGCTTAAAGGAAACTTTTGCCAAATGCCTGCAAAATGTTTTCATAGATCCTCTCATCCAACGCATTATTTTTTTGGTAAGCATATTCAAGCATTTGCCCTTTTCAATAAAACCATTGTGGAATCCACAGTATTTGTGGTGTGTTTAACCCTATGTTGGGAGTTAAACTTCAGGTTTTGCAGTTTCATCCTTTAGAAGCTCAAAGACTAAGATATGAGTGGTGCCTGAAGTCGACCAAGGCACAGACTAGATCGAGTGTTAAACACGCTCAAGGTTCCACATACCAATCTGGCCAGAAGCAGCAAAATTATGTCTCCAAAGAGAACCAGAGGCCTCTGCATCCACTTAGGGTAGCGCACATCACTTAGTGCGCTGCCTCTTTAAGGAGCGGTACTCGGGGCGTGGTCGCAGCGCTCACGTGATCCGGAGCTGCTCTTTAAGCTAGCGGAAGCCGCCCAGCGGTCCAGGCGCCGGGATGGTGCGTCTGTACAACCTGCACCCTTTTGGGTCGCAGCAGGTGGTCCCCTGCCAGCGGGAGCCCGAGCAGGTCTGCTGCGGCGGGAGCGACGCGCTGTTCGTGGCCTCCGGCTGCAAGGTGGAGGCGTTTGCGGTTCAGGGCGCAGAGTTGTGCCGGCAGCGCTGCGCCTTCTCCACGCTGGGCAGGGTGCTTTGCATGGCCTACAGCGAAGCCGGTGAGGAGTGGCTTTGGGGCGGGGTTCTGGGTAGGGAAGGGATCGGTGCTTCTCTAGGCTGGCTGCTGACGGTCAGTGTGGGTTGGGCTGTTAAGTACTAAAGTCGCTTTGTGTAGTTGTAGCAACCGCAGGTCGGGAGCTTGCCTAGTTTGCCTGACGCCTTGGTCTGGTACATCTGATCCTCCTTACTCAGATTGCTCAACCAGTCATTCTAGCACTTTGGTGGTAGAGACTGGAGGATCTGAAGTTTAAGGTCACCCACCCTCTGCTGTTTAGTGAGCTCCGTTCTAGCTTAGGCTACAGGTAATCTTACATAGAAGCAAAATAAAACCGACACCCCACGTGGAGATGGACCACTGACTGATCCCCTCCACATCTTTAATTAAAGGCATGTGGCTCGGTTTCACTTATGCCAGACCCTTAAAAGATTAATGTAAGAAAATTTAAACCTGATACAACAGAAAGAGGAGGGAGAATGATATCCTGAAGTTTACGGGAGGATCCACCTCAAAAGTTATTTCAAATCATAGCCAGCCCTTTTACTTCTAAGTCACTGTCACTTGTGGGTGATTTATAAACCCTCACATTATAGCCTGACCTTTAAAAATTCTTAGATACACCGTGTGCGAGTGTGTATAAGACAAAGACATGGGCAGCATGTTTACACAATTTGCCCCATTTTTTTCAAAGGGACATTTATTCTACAGTTTGAGGCAAGGGTCATTTTAAAAGGTGCTTTTCTTGTCTTTCATTTGTGTTGATTCCTGAGATCCTTGCATGACTACTACCTGTGGATAGAAATCATACAGAAAGCATTAACAAAGTTTCCTGGGTCACACCCTGAGAAACAATGTTAAGTTTCTCTGGAATAAAGCTATTGGAGTGTATCAAATGCTTGGCCCCGGGTTGTGTCCTAATAACTTGAGCCACACTGCCTGGAGGAGGCTAGCGCTAAACCATGATAATCTCGTTAATGAAGAACAAAGATGCTTTTATAACCAAGTTGGTTGCCTTAGAGAACTTCAGGAATCATGTGGGATGGCATTAGTATCACGGGCCATATAACTCAAAGGTAGCATTCAGTCCACAGTTGAACTTCAGTTTCTGAGTGTAACTTCTATTAACCCATGCATGACTAAACATTAATAGACTGACCCATGGCTGTGCCTATGTCCAGAAAACCTGTCTTTGCCTTCTCCTTTAACGCCTTTTTTCCTTCTGAGTAAATGTACCTGGGGATTTCTGGTCTCAGTGTTCTCAGTGCCATAGCAAATCTTCTTTGTCAAAACCCAGGCTAATCTGTGCATTTCTATTGACTGTGAATGTCTTGTAGGCCTTCTTCCCAGGCAGAAAGCATTTTCTTTTTTTGTCAGGTCCAAAGGAAGCCCCAAGTCCCAAACTCCAAAAGGCAGTCCAGATATCCAGAAGTGAGCTCATCCAAGACGATAGGAGGATTTCTGGTGTTTAGCTAAAAGCCAGCATTCGTTCTTCAGGAACTTGTGGAAGCGGCTCCTGTCTGTCAGAAGGAGTCATTTCCCTTACCTCTGGCAAAAGGATCTATGGCTCTTCAGTCAACGTATACCTGTGGTGCCTCTCAGCATCCCAAGGTTCAGGCTAGCCTCAGGCCTCCCTGAGTTCCTAAAGTACCTGTTATATATTTCAGAGTCCATGCTAGTATCCCAGCCTGTCTCACCCCCTCCCCTAAACTCCTTCCAGCTCATGGGCTTCCCTCCCCACAGCACACATATTCAATAAAACAAAGCCATTCCCCTCTACTGTACCAGAGAGTGGTCATGTTGACAGTTTTACTTTGTGCGACACCCCCCACCCCACCCCCAGCATATACTTACTGATCAGCCAAATGCTGTTCTCCCTTTGTAAATCGAGGGCACTAAGTAAACCAGCTATGGGGTCCCTGTAACCAGATTTCTGTCCTCATGGTTTGAGAGGGTTCAGTCCACCATAGTGGGTAGGGCTCACATCATGGTGAACGGAAGGTAAGGTAAAGCAATAATAGGAAGAGACTGCTAGGGCAAGATAGAGTTCCCAGATATCCCCTCTTCAACAGTGACGTCCCTCCCAGAAGTTTCCTTCCTCTAGCCAGACTCACTTCCATAGATCCCTACTGCACTAAAGTCTCCAGAATTTTAATTTGCTAGTGGATTAGTTCATTCATTAGGCCAGATTTAGACATTTTTGGAAACGTTATCACAAGAAATAACCAGAGGTGCTCTCTTAGGTGTTTCTTAGCCCAGTCAAGTTGAAATGATGAACCATTACAAGAGCATTAGGGAAAAAGTAAGGGAAAATTTAGATGGTAGGTTTTGAATTTTTAACATCACCAGGGATGATAGAAATTGAATTTAGGCAGCATGTGTGATGTGAAGAGGAGGGATAACTAACAGACAGCGAGCGACCCAGTGGCAAGTGCAGTGGGGAAGACCTTCTGGCAGGGCATGTGTTTATGGGGTGTTTGTGGGTGGAGGGGTAGGAAAGGCAAGGCCAAGTGTGCTGAACCAGCCCCACCCCATATACTGAATGACATTTTAAAGTTAAATCCTCCCTTTAAAGGCTATATGGAATTTTATTCCATTTCCAGTAGTTTGCAGAATGAGCATAAACCTTTGGGCCAGCTAGATTCCAAAGGATATTTAAGCTCCATCATTTGTGTGTTGCCTTAGGCAGGTTGTTATCATTGGTAGTCAGAGATTCAGCATGCTGAACTGTAAAATAGGAAGCAAGAGATTTGTCTTGAAGGGCTCTTGTAAGGATTTATAGAGAACTTTAAAGGCTTGTTAAGGAGGCATGCCATAGCAAGTGCTACTACAGTCATCACTTTGAAATCATACAATACAATATGGATATTACCTACAGCTTTCAGACACATCAATTCATATGTGGACACTATAGATATATGATTAAAAGCTTTTATTGTAACTAAACAAATATACCTAGTTTTAAATATCCCTTACTAACTTCAATATGACACCAAAAATATGGCAACAAAGGAAATAGTATATGAATTGGACATCATCAAAATTAAAGATTATTTTGTGCATGTATTCTACCAATTGGTGGAAAGAGCTGTTTGGAGGTTTTGAAAAAAAATTATAAATCATATATTTGATAAAGGACTGGTGTCAGAAATACATAATGAAATCATTTGGTGATAGAAAACCACATTGATTTATTTTTTTAACGAGCAAATGGAACTGGGGTATAGCCAAGTGGCGGAGCACTTGCAAGGCACACATGATGCACTGGATTGGATCCCCAGCAGAGCATATATGGCAAAAGACTTGAATAGACATTTCTCTGAAGACGACATGCAAATGTCCAAAAACACATGAAAAGATGTTCCACATCACTAATCATCAGGGAAATGCAAATTAAAGTCACAATGATATCCCCTTAGCCTTAGTATAATTGTTATTTTTAAATTATCGTAAAGTAACTGGGAATGATGGTACAATTATAAACACTCAAAAGGCCAGGGCAGGAGGATCTTGGAAAGTTTGAAGACATCCTGGGCTATAGAGTGAGTTTAAAATGCACTTGATCTGTGGCCCAACGTAGAACAAATCTCCAAGTAATTATATATGCTTATTTGTTATAGAATAAAGTATAGTGGTTATGTCAACTATTTGGCATATACTAATTGAGAAATATTTTTCCCTGTAAAATAAATTATTATTATATTATGTAAACAGTGAATTAATCCAGCAGCTGTATTTCTTTACCTCTGATAGTCCCCAATAACCACACAGAGAAGCTGATTTATTTCAACTCACAGTAAAATGGTCTATAATTAGCCCTATGCTATTCTGGCTACCTCCCAGCCCCATCCCATGATGGGGATTGTTATTGATCTGACTCTTTGTGCTTCAGAAGTTTCTTCTAGATGTCTTCTTGGACCTTCTCTTCTTCCTGCCTATCTGAATCTCTCTTCCCCCTGGCTGGTAGAAGCTTCCCACCCTATTCTCTCTTCTGCCCAGTCATTGGGTGATAAGCATTTATTGACAAGGCAGAGAATAAATGGTAAGAATTGTTTAAAGACACTTGAGGCAGGAGATTCTTGACATAAGCATTATGATGCCATGTCTGGATTGAAACAAGATATGAGGGCAGAGAAATCAGCACTTGAATAAGACAAGGACGACCTTCACACAGTGTACAAAACATTATTCCGACATTTCCTTCTAACTTACTGGTACTCTGTGAGCTTCACACTGTACACTCCAGTCACACTCATCTCCTTGTCCCCTCCTACCTGTGCTAATAGGAGAATTATTAAATATCTATGATACATATGTATAGGACATTTTATAGATATAGCAGGTGGGTGGCCGTATATCAGTCTGGAGGAAAAGATTTATTCATTGTTTAAATAATTACAGATGTTTTTTGTTTTATGTTTATGCTATGCAGTTACTTGGATTCCACCCCACAACGCCCCAGTAAGCTACTAACCTGCATGCTTGAGGTTGTTAATTCATAAAATAAATATAATAATAGGTACTATAGTTATAGCAAATCATTACAACAAAATGTGATTATTAAGTTAAACATGAATTTAAAATTGTAGATTGTTAAATAAATTTAGTGTGATAATACAAAGAAGACACAAAGCCTTTCTGGGACCTGTTTATATGAGAGAAAGTGTTTTGAAGGTCACACACCAGACTCTGTATGAACTTTAGCTCTTAACAATGAGATTGAAAGGGGAGGTCACTATGTTTTTATTTTGTATTTCACCATTTTGATTTCCACAACAAATGTTATTTTTATAGGGGAAATAATCCCATATAATCACTAGTTAAAAGGAGATTAACTTGGATTTATATTTTATTTGGTTATTTCTAGTTTTATCTTACTTTGAAGAGTTGTAACTTTTCTAAGATGGGAAGGAAATGTCATATGTTAATTCTGTTAAATTCAGAGTTCCTTAATTCATACCTGAGTTTTGTAAATTACACTAATATTACTGTAACATAGTAGAACTTCGCTAGAAAGCTATATTACATTTTCAACAGTAATGAGATTGATAAATGAAATGTAAATGAGTTGTTATAAGACACTACGATGGGAAGAGACCATATTTCAGAACCTCTGTGGCTGATGCATTTAAAAACACACCTCAGATGCTGTCATTTAGAGGGCAGCCATGTTCCTTCTTTGAGTCAGTGATTCCTGTGTTATATTATACATTCCATTTTCAGGCAGCAAAATGAGCAGTTGCGTTTCTAATTCTAAGTTCCAAATGCAATCTTGCTTCCTTTTTTAGGAGACTATCTGGTAGCAATTGAAGAGAAAAACAAAGCTATATTCCTGCGTGCTTATGTGAATTGGAGGAGTAAGAGGAGCGACAACTCTCGAGTGTGCATTCGGATGGTTGGCCACAAAGTGGAGGCATCCTTCTGTGAAAGCTTTAGAGACCAGATGTCTATAATTGAAATGCCAATGTCTGAGGCCCCTTTGTGCATTTCCTGTTGCCCTGTGAAAGGAGATCTACTTGTTGGATGTACAAATAAGTTAGTCTTATTTACTTTGAAGTATGATATCATTAATGAGGAATTCTCAGTGTTGAACTTTGAACGTTCATTAATTATACACATAGATAATATCACTCCCATTGAAATCTCTTTTTGTGTTGGATATATTGCTGTCATGTCTGATTTAGAAGTCTTACTCCTAAAACTGGAGTCAGACCCTATACATGGAGAGAGAGTTAACCACCATCCACAAGAAACCAGCAATCCATTGAAACAGACAGAAGGTAAATGATGAATTTGACTTTCTAGTTTTAACTATAGAGAAATTGTTTTGATAGTCTTTAAGGAAACCTGGTATCTATAGTGGCATGCCACAGTTCTTATGGGCTTAGGTGTTCCTATTACCCTGGTTTGTGTTTATGACTATCCATAGCTTGTTCTGCACTGTGTAAATATATTTCTACCTGTATTTGTCAGTATGTAAGTAATGGAGCAACTGTTGTTAGATGAGGCGTTTCTAAAGAGAAAACAGCTGGTGTTCTTTTGTTGAGACAGGGTTCCATTATGTCCCTGGCTTCCCTGGAACTCACTTGATGCAGGCTCGACTCAAACTCGAGATCTTCCTGTCTCAGGTTCCTGAGTGTAGTCCTTATAGCTGTGAGTCCCTGTGCCTGGCTTCCTGGACCACGTGGGTTTCTAATCCTTGTTCTCATATTCAATATTTAATGACATATAATAACACTGGTTATTACATGTTGCCCCTCCCCCGTTTTTTTAATTGACAATAAGCTAGAGTTTTTGTTTGTTTGTTTTAGAGGAATAAACCTTAATTGAGATAATGCCTCTGTGATATCGATCTCTAGGCAAACCTGTGTGGCATTTTCTTAACTATTGATGTGAGAGGGCCCAGCCGATTGAGGGTGGTGCCACCCCTGAGCTGGTAGTCCTGGGTTGTATAAGAAAGCAGGCCTCTGGGAAGAAGCCAGTAAGCAGCACTCCTCTATGTCCTCTGAATCAGCTCCTGAGTTCCTGCCCTAACTTCCCCAGTGATGGAGTGTGATCTGAGAATTCTAAACCGAAATAAACTGCGATCCTCCCCAAGTTGCCTTTGGTCAATGTTTTATCCCAGCAGTATAGACATAACTAAGACATATATGTCTAATGTTCATTCTGTCAGATGGTAGCACTTATAGTTGCTAAGTTCTTAAATTTTATTTTTTAAGATGTCAGTAATGAAACTTCACAGCTTGAGTCAGAGGGTTTTGTTATCTGCCTAAAGCCCATGGAACTCCTTGGTGAAAAATGTGAACAGTCTGGAATATCTGTTAAACTAGAGTCCACAGGATTAGAAGATGAAGAAGTAAAATATTTACGTGTTCAGCATCTACTGTATAGGTATGAGATCCCTTTTTATTCATGAGTTTTAGCTTGTTCATGCTGGCTTAAAATATATGGAAATTAGATCTCTTCCCTTTCTCTTCTTCAACCCACAGACGGTTTGCTCCAGATATTTCGTTCTATGTTTTGTCTGATAACATCAAGTTACATTCCCTTCAGCTGCTACCCATTCACCAAACCGGTAAGTACAGCTGAGCTGCAGGGTAGAGAGGTTTGCAAGGCCTTTGGGCTGGAAGGTAGACCCATGTGTAGATAGTAGATTTGCTCCTTCTGCTGAATCGTCCTGAGGAAAGGAAAGCCATATTGGCTATGAGAAGTGAAACCATTAGGAGGATATAACCAGAAAAACTAATTTCTTTCTTTTCTTTTTTCTTTTGAAATAGTTTATAGGCCCAGAAAAGGAAATCTGTGAGCACTATTGGAGCAGAGGTCTGTCTAGTTCCATCTGAGTATTTGGCAAACGTTCTTAGGATGGCCTTGTAAGCAAGGTAGAAAAACTTGGTTTGAGTGGAAACTCATTCAGAATACTAGTTTTCAACCCAACTGCACACTGCATTTACCTGGACACTTAAAAATATAATGGGAAATATAATGAAGTTGGTCAAGCACTTTTTTTTTAGCATGAATAAAGCTTGACTGCTAGCACTGAATAAACAGGGTATGGTGATATGCACATGTAATCTTATCACATGGGAGGTAGAGACAGGAGGGTTAGAAGTGCAAGGCCATCCTCTGACTACACAGTGAGTTCTAGGCTAGCATGGGCCCTATAAGACCCTGTCTTGAAAAAAAAAAATGGAGGTGATTCTAATTCTGACTTAATTGGACTGTTTTGAACTTTGGTACCATCATCATCGCCCTTCAGTGCTCACCAGAAATCTGATGAGTGTTGCATTTGCTCATGGCCTGTTCAGCATCTTCAGACAGTTTCTGGGAAGTTATAAATATTGTTGTAATCACATGGCTTTATAACATTTTTTTAAGTAAATGCCTGTTGGATAGCTACACTTGTTGGCCGTTATGCTGAGTACTGAGCAAAAGCGGGCAACATGCTTGCATTTAGGAAGTTAATTATCTAATGGTGAAAGCAGATACTCATCACTTACTAACAAAACTGAACAGTGAAATAGTGCTCTAAGGGAAATGTAGCCCTGGTATACAAGCCTGTAGCTTGACCCTCTGTAGTGAGAATATCTTATATAATGTATGGATGCATCACCTGTCAATTAAAAAGCCTCGGATTTAGGCAGGAATTAGAGGTGGGGCATCTAGAAGGAGAAAAGAATTCTGGAATAGAGCTGGGGGGAGGGGCGCTGGAAAGGAGACTGATGCCTGGTAATCTGAGCACAGGAACTAGCCATGTGACAGAATGTAGATTAAAATAAATGGGTTATCTTAAGTCATGATTCTAGTCAGAGAAGAGCCTAGATATATGGCCAAGGTATTGTAAATATATTTTGAGTCTGTGTCTCATTTCTGGAAGCATGGGGCTGAGAGGAAGAATGAAGCCCCAACTTCAGCAACCCCCTGACTTTTTCTGGGGTCTAAGAAGGCTGCTTCCTGAGATGGGATCTGTAGGGTGAATTGTGCTGACTCTGGGATTGAGATAGCTTCAGTGGAGGGAGGGGAAGAGAGTGTTCCAAATAGAGGAACCCACGAAGTTCTCTCATGGGTACAGAATCTGTATTTGTGGAACTGAAAGAGCCAAGACCAGAAAGAGTGGAGAAAAAAATGGGTGTGTGTGATACAAGGGTGGACACAGAGCTCAAAGCTAGTCTGTGTGTCAGCTCTTTCATTCAGTGAACTACCCATACAGCCAGAATAAAAAGCCCCAATCATCCACGGCCAGTGTGACCTAAGTCTGGACTCATTTTGTCTCACCCTGACCTGTTAATGTTCTCTAGTCACAGCAGCCGTTCTCTCTTCCTCAGATATGCCAAGTGTCCTTTCCTGTAAAACCTATTATTCCTTCTACCGAGGCCGAGAATTATTTTTAAGTGTGTGTGTGTGTGTGTGTGTGTCTGTCTGTCTGTCTGAGTGTGGGCTTGGCATGTGCGTATGTTGCTGGCAGCGGTCATGAAGACATTATAGATGGTTATGAGCCACCCACTTGGGTGCTGGGAACTGAACTCAGGCCCTCTGAGGAGCATCAAGAGCTCTCAACTGCTGAGCCCAGGTTTAGGCCCTGTGCTCCCTCCATTTAAAAATCTCTCCATGTTGGAGTTTGTTTGTTCCCTGCCTCAATCCCCATCTTTAGAATGTGAGGCCTCTGTGAAAGAATTCACCTTGTTTTTGGAATTGCCAGAACCTCAATAGTAGTACGGCATGCAGCAGGTACCCTGGGAGTATTGATTGAAAGGCTAAATGACTATATTTGAGCTGAGTCCAGGATGGGGTGTGTAGATATTTTAGAAGATGAAGAATTTTGCAAGGTATTACATAAGAGGAACCAACATATGTAAGCTGTAACATTATCATTTGCTTAGAGATTAGTGGCTAGTTCTGTTTAGCCAGAGCTCAGATATGTCCTGGAAAGACAAAAAAAAAATGTAGTTGTGGAAAGTGCAGAACTGGACGTTCAGTATCAATGGGGATCATAGAAGGAGGATCTGAGACAGGGTTTCTCCATAGTCCTCTCTGTTCTGGAAGTCACTCTGTAGACCAAGCTAGCCTCAAACCAGATCCACCTGCCTCTGCCTCCCGAGCACTAGGATTAAAGGTGTGTACCACCCCTCCCAGAAGACTTTTTAAAAAGAACTTTGATCATGAAAACTTTTTAAACTCATTTAGATAGTGAGACAATAGTACAACAGATCTCCTCCCTGCCCCGACCCCTCCCCGCCCCCCCCCCGCCCCCCAAATCTATAGCTTCCACATGGCAGTAAGTATACTGCTGCATTCCTGGTTATTTTGATGAATACCTTAACATCTATACCGACTTAATCTAAATATTTCTCTAAACAGAATCTATTATTCTATTTTAAGGAATTAAAAATACTTTCTCGTGTAAACATTTTGTGTTTTTATCAGGTATCTTTTCAGGGTGCACTTTTCCCTGATTCTCTAAATTTTTTTTTCCCTATAATACATTTGTTTGAAGGAATTACATCAACAAGTTAGAATTATGAATCTCAATTGATTTCTGTATCTTGTGAGACTAGCTTTCTCTTTTTGCAATTTATGTAGTAAGAAACTAAACTGGGCGTTTACTGTAAAGCTTCCTGTAGTCAGAATGTAACTGCTGATTGAGTCCTCACAGGGTCATTTATCAGGTTCCTGTATTTCCCTTAAGTTAGTTGTTAGATCAGTTCTTCTCAGTATGTTATTAACTGTAAGTGGCCCTTAAGCATTTGAAATATAGCTCATTGAAACTGATATATCCTGTAAGTGTAAGCCATACACTAGATTTTGAATGTTTAGTACAAAAATAAAAAATCTTAGTTTTTTGTTTATTGTTTGTTGAAATGGCAGTGCCTTAGATATACTGGATTACTGAGTAATATTATTAACAATTTTTCTGTTTTGTTTGTTTTGTTTTGTTTTTCCATTTAGTTTTTGGAAACAGTAGAGAACTTTAAGTTCCAGCCGTGGAATAATTATGTTTTTATTGACCATGTTGATGTAGACTCATGCTTAATCAGGATATTATTGTTATTTGTTGTGCAAGTAGTTTTGCTGTCTCTTGGAAAGCCTGTGGTCCCTGATAACACTCTAATATTAATAACCACTGATGAGTGTGACTTACTGTTAGTTCTTGCAAAATGGTGCTTTCCTAATTACCTCCTCCCAGTAACATTTCTTACTGTCCGTTTCCCCTGAGACCTCTGTGGTCATAGTATGATACAGTATAGTCTGCATTGGAAAGTCATGATATTGATTCCTTTATTTACTGGCTTCACAGCATGTCTTTCTTGCATTTTTTTCCAATGCAGGTATTCATCCTGATGAAAAAGATTTGTCTCAGAAAAAAGAGGTGCCAAGTCTCTTCTGTTTCTTCTCGTTACCTCATGTGGGCTACCTGTACATGGTTGTGAAGTCTGTTGAGTTAATGTCAGTCTATTGGTACCCTGAGAAGTCTCAGCAAGCCGTGCTCACACCACAATTCCTGCATGTCATCACAAGGTACGGCCCCAGTGTCTTTCGTTGGCCTTGGACTCACTTCTTTTTCTGTAAAAACAAAAAGCTGAAGTCTTTGAGGATTTTATATCAAGGAGCTCTGAAAATTAATGAGTTATAGTGTCTTGCGGCAGTAAAGAGTTAAGCTGTGGCTTTGCCATTGTGGGGCTCCGTTTGACTGCCTGGATGGCCTTGTAAAATCTAGCATTCTCTATGAACTCTTTCAGAGTGGAATGAGGAGGGGGAGACAGCTGAACATCTCCTTAGAGTCGCTTTCTATGCCTCCTCTCATGGCTGCCGCCTCCTCTCAGTGTGAACTGAGTTATTTTATAGCGTTTTAGAACTCACAACCGCCAGAATAGTCTGATTCTATTTCTCAATAAGTAAAGCTGGAGAAACAGTCACAGGGAGGTTGAAATTCACCATCATGTGGCTAAGTAGGTAACACTTGTTTTCAGGGTGTCCTGGCTTTGGCATGCTGGAAGATAAACTGATTTCTTAAGCAGGAGTTTGATGTCATTTTTTTTTCTTTTTGTGGTAGTGTTGATTTTGATTTTGTTTCTTGTATTTTGTGCCTAGATTATTTGAGGGATTGCCCTGAACCCTCTGACAGCAACCATGTCTACTTCTTAAAGCAGCAGTATAAGAGAAGGCCAGAGCCACATTTAAAAAGCACACATACTAGCAGATTTGGGATTAGGTTTTATGCTGTACTAAGTGTCCTGGGAAGAGGGAAATTACTTCAGATTGGTTGGTGGAGTCTGAAGCTAGGCCTAGAAGATAAAGTTGGGATGGATAAAGAGATAATCATTATTGGTAGAGGGAAGATGATAAAGACTGTAATCCAGGTTTTCAGAACTGTCCAATAGTTAATTGCATAGAGCTATGATTTTTTTATGGTGTTTTAAATTGGCTGTTGTATAAGAATTTTCAGTGGTGGCTAAGAGTGTATTTTGAACAGTAGAGAGACCACTTTGGGAGTCTGCTACCCACTTTTACCCAGACCTCTCCCTTCCCTACTGCTTTCTGATATAAGAAAAAGTACTCAACAGTGGGAGTATGTCAGAGCATGGTCCAAAATGGAGCTCTATGAGGAGAATTCTGAGTGCCTATAAGAAAACACGAGCAAAATCTTGTGACCTGTTTCTTGTAAACATTGGTTTGTTCTTGGAATGTGCTTCCATGCCCTCCCAGGTATGGTAAATAGGAGTAGATTTGCTTCAGATTATCTTGCTACTGTTATTCAAAGTATTTACAGCCTAAACTCATATGACGCTGCTTAACCTTCAGAATATAGATGGTCTGATGCTCTACATAAAGTCGGTTATCTCATGAGACTTCATTCAGTCCACCTCCTGGTTAGGCTCCATTGTACCAGGTCCTCTGAGCGGTGACAGGAATGTTTCCTGATGTCTCATCTTCCCACCCTTCATAATTGTGTGTAGCGATCATCTTTGAATATGAGGAAGCTAAAAATAAACCCATGATGTGACTCCTGCTAGAGAGTTAGTGTCAGGTTTGGCTAGTCAAGCTGAGGAAGGTTTTTTCTTTTTCTTCTTGAACAGTTCGAACAGCCATGATGAGTTCATTATGAGTTCATCCTACATAGACAGGATGTTGGAGCGGCCCATGAGAGGGTATGAAGGGACTGTGTATAGATAGAGCAGTGGTATCTGATAGATAATTTAGAAAGAAAAACAAAAAAGGACAGGACTTTGGGCCTGATTTATATATATAGTTTTGACGGGCTTGGTACTCAACTAGTTAGCCTAGACTGACTTTGAAGTAATAACAGCCTTGGGTTTCTGAATGCTGGAATTTCCAGTTTGTGCCACTGTGCCTGGCTTAAGCCTGATTTTTATAAAATAATGCTGGCTAGTGTAATTTGAGGCACAAGGGCAGTCTGGTTTAGACCACTGAGTTTGAAGTGCTTTTGGACTATCAAGAGAACAAGTTAAATGGATCTGTAGATAAGAATAGAGAAGAAATCACAGATATTTATGTCCAGAAAGCAGAAGTTGATTTTCAAAGTAGTCAAAAGCCCCTGGAGACCTCAACTCTAATGAAGATTGTGTTTAAATAGAAAAAGAAGGAAGACAATGATTTTTTAAAATTTTATTTTGAGTGCTTAGCTTGTGAGTATGTATGTGCACCATGTGTATAACATGTTCGTGCCAGCTGCCCTCAGAAGGTACGAGAGCATGTCAGATCCCCTGCAACTGAGATTGTGGATGGTTTTGAGCCACTATGTGCATGCTGGGAACCAAACCCAGTTCCTCTCCAAGAACAGCAACTGTTTTTAACCACTGAGCTGTCTCTCCAGTCCCAAGAAAAAGCTCTTTTAAGATATACTGTCATCTCTCAGAAACTATAGGAGTGGAAGGAGAATGGAGGAATTAGAAAAATCATTTCCATCTCATGTGCAGCAAGACTTTCCATTTTCCTTCATCTGATTATATGTATGGATAGTACGGTGAGAAAAGAGGGAGCATACCTACATTTGAACGGTTTGTCACTCCTCATGTCATCACTGTGACAAATGGTCCTCAGAAGTAAATTGAAGAGGAAGGATTGATTAGGCTCCTGGTTTTAGAGATGTCAGTGAATTTTGGTGAGGAATGTGTAGCTGAGAAGAGCGTTTTGCATCACAGCTGATAGGAATCAGGAAAAGAACTGCTGGTGCTCAGGGAGCTTGTTCACCTTTCCCTTTTATTCTCTCTGGGTCCCCATCCTAGAGGATGAACAGTGATCTTCATGTGGTCTTTGAGGTTTCCAACGACACAGGCGATTTCCAGTGTTCTCTCTCTGTCTCACTGTTGTGGATTAAGATGTGAGCTCCCAGATGTTCCTTCTTTCTACCCTCTTGAACTCTAATTCTCTGAAACCATAAACCAAATTAAACTTGTTTGTTTGTTTGTTTGTTTGTTTAGGTTTTTTGAGACAGGATCTCTCTGTAGGCTTGGCTGTCCTGGAACTTGCTCTATAGACCAGGATATCTCAAACTCTTAGAGAGCTGTCTGCCTCTGCCTCCCAAGTGCTGGGATTAAAAGTATGTGTTACCACTGCCCAGCTAAACTCTCTCTTTTATAAGTTACCTTGGTCCTGATGTTTTCTCACAGCAATAGAAAAGTAGCTAAGACAGACATCTTGAATATTTACCCTTTATTCCTTTTGTATTTTGTTCAGTTATCCAGTAGCAGCAAACAAGCAGGATTTTGAAATAAGTCAGAGGTTCCTGCCTGTCTTAGTTCAGGTTCCATTGCTGTGAAGAATCACTGTGACCAAGGCAACTCTTACAAAGGCAAACATTTAATTGGAGCTGGCTTGCAGGTTCAGAGGCTTAGTCCATTGTCATCATGGTGGAAAGCATGGCAGTGTGCAGGCAGACATGGTGCTGGAGGAGACCAGAGATCAAGATCCTAAAGCTGCCAAGAATCTCTCTTCCACCCTGGGTGGAGCTTGAACATAGGACCTCAAAGCACATCCCCTGCAGTGACACATTTCCTCCAACAAGGCCACACCTATTTTAATGAGGACACACCTCCTAATGGTGTCACTCCCTGTGGGCAGGACATTCAAACCTGTGAGTCTGGCAAAACCTATTCAAACCACCACACTCCCTTTTGTCCCTAGCAGCTAATGATCTTTGACCGTTGTGTCCCAGCTGTCCTACGTCACTCTCTTCCCACAGATGATGCTTGTCTGTGCCCTACCCTCTCAGTCTCACTTCCCATCACAACACTTTCTCTGGTGTAGACTAGTAAATGCTGCCACTGGCATTCTAGTTTCTGTGATAGCCTCAGAGATGACTTACTTTAAGGTGGGGAAAACTCTTAACAGTGGCATGAGATAGAAGTGGTATCACTAAGAGCCAGCCTGGCTGTATGCCCTGTCGAGGTACAGAGAGAGCACCACTGTGAAGACACCACTCCTTGGAGTTTTTAGTTGTTCTGGAACTTACTGTGCAGATCAGGCTGGCCTCAAACTCACAGAGATCCAACTACCTCTGCCTCCTGAGTGTTAAAAGGTGTACACCGCTACACCAGCCTCTCCCCCAAGTTTTAAAGAGCTCATACTCATGTTTACTTCTCCAAGTTCCTAATTTGTTTTCAGAGTCATTCTTGTAAATCCTTTTCACAATGGATCTGGTACTAAATACTAAGTAAATACATTTCTAATCAATATTGATACTGATTGAGAGAACCACAACAGATAACAACAGCTAGGTGTCTGTGTGCTCTCAAAGTGTCCTTATGTCTCTTTACCTGGGGTTGTAGAGAGAGATAGAATGAGTGAGGAGCCTGGATCCAGTTGGTTCTACTCTCTAGAGAGGCTCAGCCAATATGAACTTTTCCGGTGTTCAAAGCAAGTTGGTGGACAAGGCATTTCCTAAGAGTCCTGTTTCTCATGTTCATTTGGCCATTGCTGTGTCTGTATATTCTGAGTTGGTCACACCACATAATCAAGGCTGAATTTCATTCTGGAATGACAGGGTAAGCAACAGTCAGGAAATAGGTCCTAATCTGGGCTCTAATAGTTACAGGTTCATACTTTGAGTTCCTGTTAGGGGTATTGGGCTGCTTTGTAAAATGAGGATGTTGGTTCCAACCTGGCCAGCCTTACTCTTTGGTTACAGTTAGTGTTTGAGATTGTGTGGAAATGAGGTAGTCTACAAACATACCTCAGAGATTCAACAACACCATCCCAGTCTAACTCACTATCATGTGACAGATACTAGTATGGTCTTCTTCCCTCTTGTATTTCTCTGTTTGCCGATGATGAAGCCCTCCCCACTATCCTGGGTGCATTGGTTCCTGGCCCCCACTTTGCTTAGTACATATCTCTTCTTCCTTAGCCAAAGCCTGCAGTGTTTCACGGTGCGATGCAGCGCAGCGGTGGCTCATGAGGAGGACCTATACATGGATACTACACTAAAGGTAAGCACTGGCTTCTGTTGACAATAGAACACTGAGCTCAATGGAGCACGTGAATGCTTGCACACTTGTTTTTATGCCTGAATTTCTTGAAGACAAAAGGCCCAGAAAGGTCGTATTCATTGTGCTGGGTAATTTTATGTCAGCGTGACACAGGCTAATTTTATGTCAACTTGAGAGGGGGGAACTCCAATGGAGAAAATGCCTCCATAAGATCAGGCAAGCAGTGGAGCATCTTCATAATTAATGATTGATGGGGGAGGGTCCAGCCCATTGTGGGAGTGCCGTCTGTTGATTGGTGGCCCTGGGTTCTGTAAGAAAGCAGGCTGAGGGAGCAAGGAGGAGCAAGCCAATAAGCAGCATGTCCCAATGGCCTCTGCATCAGCTCCTGTTTCCAGGTTCTAGCCTTTCTTGAATTCTTGTTCTGACTTTCTTCAGTGATGGACTATGTTGTGGAAGTGTGAGCCAAATGAACTACATTTCTTGGAAAAGAATTTCAAGGTCAGATGATCGTCAAAAACTGCATTTGTACATTCACTTGTAATCAAAGCTTTTCTGATATTAAGGCTATTCTTAGTAAAAACAAAAATGAACTGATGATTGACTTAGCATATCCTTCATTCATATGCTATGATTGGTCATAGCATAACCTTCCTAATGCTATGACCCTTTAATTTAGCTCCTCATATTGTGGTATGCCCCAACTATATAATTATTTTCATTGCTATTTTATAACTATAATTTTGCTACTGTTATGAATCATAATATAAATATTTTTGGAGATAGGTTTGCCAAAGGGGTCAAGACACACAGGTTGAGAAACACTGCCCTAAAGGTATACTATACCTATCACTTATAACACTTAAAACACTTTAAAACAATCTTTAAAAATTGTCAAATCCCACATCAGAAATGCTTACTAGTTTCTATCCACAACGTCTAATTTAATGAATGTATTAATTAGCATTACTATTACTATGATGAAACACCATGACAAAAGCAAGGTCAGGAGGGAAGAATACAATTATTTTTTTTTCACGCCTTTGTTACTAGATATGCTAAGTCAATCATCAGTTCATTTTTGTTTTTACTAAGAATAGCTTTAATATCAGAAAAGCTTTGATTACAAGTGAATGTACAAATGCAGTTTTTGATGATCATCTGACTTTGAATTTCTTTTCTGAGAAATGTAGTCATTTGTATTATATAATCTGTGCTGTTTTACTTCTAAGGTATAAGTTAATTGACTGAATTTTGTAACAAGTGTACATGCTACAAGCAGCCCCCAAATTATGCTGTCCTGGTTTTCACAAATTACTTTATGTCTGCCTACAACCTTTAGTACCCTTTTTGGGACAGATGGTGGGGTGCTGTCTGTTAATGATTTTTAACAGATATGATTAGTTAGTAAATAACTATTTGGTTCTGCCTAGTAAGCCTGTTGTTTTGTTTTTCGAGGCAGGGCTTCTCTATGTATTCCTAGCTGTCCTGGAACATGCTCTGTAGACCAGAACTCTTGCCTCAAACTCAGAGAGCTGCCTGCCTCTGCCTCCCAGTGACTACTGGGATTGAAGGCGTGCACCACCACCACCCATCTGAGGTATTGTTACCACAGTACTATTAGCAAATATCTGGAAAGTCATAGTGCCTATAGAGACCCAGGCTGCTATATCTCCCAAACTTTGTTCACAAGGAAGGGGCTAGGGTCAGGCAAACATACAAGCGTTTCTTTCATACAATCATTTAGAAGTGCTCCAGTGTGGCCTTTTATAGCATCTGATTAGGCCCAGAAACTCCCATCAGGTAGCGATTTCTCTGGTGGAAAGTTAATGAGCCCAGGCTTCTCTTTCAGTGAGGTCTTTAGGAACGGCTCTGCAGTAGCTCCCACAGCTGTGAGACCCTCTCTGTATTTATAGTCAGAAAAGATCTAGGTTAGGTTAGTATTCTAAAGAACAGAAACTGGGTGGAAGGTTTTTCTCAAATGAACAAACTGACTTTGTCGATTTGTTTTAAAGACAGGGTCTTGTATCTCAGGTTGGTCTCTAACTTGCTTTGTAGCTGACTAACCTTTCCCTTCTAGTCATCTTTCCTCTACCTCTTCAGCGTGGGGACTATAGACATGGACCCCTGGTATGCTGTGCTGGTAACTGAACCCAGGACTGCATGTACCCTTCCTACTAAGCTACATCCCCAGCCCGAACTTTTGAAGATAAGGTTCACATACCTTCATTCCTGGGGTTAAATTTGTAATGTATCCTTTATTAGGCTTGCCCACCTGTCAGTATGGACGTTTGTGCTCTAAGGATACAGCTTTTCATAGGTTTGAAAGCCATCTGTCACTTTAAAAACCACATCATACTGCTGACGAAGGCAGAGCCTGAGGCCATTCCAGAGAGAAGAGAGTCACCCAAGAGACTTCTGTAAGCATTCCCCTAGCCCTACACATCTCTACGAAGTATAACTCGTATATTTTATGTTTATCTTAGTTTTATAATTCTAACTGAAACTCAGAATGATCAGATAGATGGCTTTTCCAGAGAAATTAAAGAAGATATAAAGATCTCTATGATATTGCTTATAATTTACCATAGAACTTTTATAAGCAATAAATTATAATATAGTTTGAGTATCTATCACCTGTACTATGAATAAGAATGTAAAAGACATGCCTTCTCTGTGGAAATATGGTGATGGACAGAAGCTGTAATGTTAGTCCTGGCCACAAAGCTTTTTACTGCTTTTCTTCTTTGGACTTTAAGCACTTGCATTTTTTATCCAATGGTCACTTTTATATTGCAAAAGAGCTTACTAGTATATTTTTTAGATTAAGGAATAATCCATTTTATCCTAAAGAAAATACATCACAGTAATAGTAAGAGATAAGATGATGTTGCAGGCGAACTCACAGGCTTATGTATCTTGAACGTTTTCCAGTGATGTGGATGTTTTACAGGTTGTTTCTGTTAAGATGTTCTAGTCCATGGCATGCTGGAGTCATGGCAGCCGTGGTGGAGAGAGCCAGAGCAAAGCCGACTCATGCCTGTTTGGAGAGCTTAGGATTGCAGAATCGGAAGCACATTGGCGTATAGTTTATGACAGAATATCAAATGGCATGTACCTGTGAAGCTCTGAGCTCTGGATATCGACTACATGTATAGTAATTAACCAAGGAAAAATTAAATGCAAGTGATGTCATGCTTGTGTTATTTTATAGGACCCAGTATTTGCAGGTGAAAACTGTAATCTATTAATAACATGTCTTTTAATTTTGATCCTTTTCAGTTCTAGAAAAGATGCCAGTGTTAGGAGCGGTATCCCTCACGTACCTGAGGCTGGATGGAACCTGTATATCGTGAACACCACTGCACCAGTTCAGCTATACAAAGAAATGGTACTTTTTCAGACATCTTATTCTTCAAGAATTTAGAGAGGAATTGGACATCAGAGGCTGAGTCTAGGCAGACATTGCTCTTGTTGCTGCCTAATCTCTGCCTCTTGTATTTCACCGAGGAAACCTCAAATGAGGAAAACAAAGTGGATTTAATTAATTATACATTCAGGACACTTCATCCACACAGCTTCCAGCCTCCATCATGACCATCAAACGTGTATCTTTCTTCACTTTGTTTTTATAGTTTCTGACATTTGAGAGCAAGTAGTAATTCCCTCCCTAAGGGGAAGCCCCCTTACTCATACTCACCCTCCAGGAGGATTACTGAATTAGTTTAAGCACAAGTAGCCATTGATGTTGAGTCCCAGTGTGCTGGTTGGGTTTTGCCTACATGCCACAAACCTAGACATAATCTAGGAAGAGAAAATCTTAATTGATTCCTCCATCAGATTTCCCTGTAGGCAGGTCTGTGGGGTGTTCTCTTAATTAATCTCTGAGGTAAGAAGGCCTGGCCCACTGTTAATGCCACCTCCTTATCAGGTGTTTCTAAGTGATATAAGAAAGCAGGTTGAGCAAGCCATGGGAGCAAGCCCAGAAACAGTTGTGCATCTGCCCCAGTTCCTGTTTCCACATCTTGGCTTCCCTCAATGTAAACCATATGCCAATTAAACCCTGTCCTCCTCTGAGTTCATTTTGATTAGTGTTTTCTCATAGAAACAGAAACTAAACTAAAGCACCTAGCAAAGAGAATGAGAAAATGGAGTTGAAAACCTCAGATCATTTCTATCTTTTTCTTCCTTTGGAGCGTAACAGGTTGTCCCCAGGTATAGGAGCTACTGCAGCTTCAGCCTGTGAGGGGCCTAGAGTGGGCGTTCCTGTCCTGTCCTAAGAGTCACAGTTCCTTTCTCATCTCTGGCAATTAAAATACTTAACTTTTAAATAACGCCAAGCTTAGAGAAGTAGTAAGAATGAGAAAAATACAAAGAGACCCTTATAGCTGACACACAGACTCACCATTGTCTGCTTTCCTCCCTATTTGTCCTCATGGTGTACCCCATTCTTTCTCAACACAGTTTTTCCCCTTGGTCCATTGACAAGTAACTGCATAGCTCATGGATATTTGATTCTAAATCATCAGATACTGTCCTGTCTAACCACAAAAAGCCATATGTTTCAGTAAGTTTTAATCGTGACACAGTATCTAGTCCACGGTTTATATCCCACGCAGTTTAGTCAGTCATGACTTCATGGCTTTCCCACCAATCCAGTCTAGGATCAGGTAACATGCTTATGTTGCCTTAGCTCCCTTTAATCTAGAATGTTCCTAGTGTCTTTCCTTTTATTTTATAACATTAACATTTTGGGAACAGATTTCCTCTCTACTTTTTCTTTTCTTTGTTTTGAGAATGTTCTTAATTTTGTTGCTTTTTTAAGTGATTAGGTTATGGTTATAATCAGGCAGAAAACTGCATAGATGAAGTTGTATTTTTCTACACCGTCAAAGCAAATAAGAACAGTGATACATCACTGGTTGTGGCGATTTTGGTGGTATGGTTAAGTATTGATTGATTTATATCTCTGATATTTTTACTCTACTAATTATATCAACTCTGTCTAGGAAAGTTTTAGATCTCATCTAAATGTGAGTCCTGAAGTCTTATGATTCGGGTTATTGAGTTATCGGATGATGGCCCACATCCCACTGTGAACTATGGAATTAGATGTCATAATTAAGTCACTAGGTGAAACTCAACAGAGGAGACTTGTTCTTAGTTTGAAAAAGTTAAGTCACACACCTTTAAAGAAAAAACTGATTATTTCAAATATGTTCAAAAGCCTTATCAAATTTGGAACAAATTATTGATATCTACATTATTAGTATTATATCATTTGGAATTTCTTAATGCTTTAAGCTCCTAACACAGTAATGCTTGTAATCATATGTGTATTAAATTGGTCTATAGATTGTGGAGAAAGAAAACTCTGCTAAGGTTCTTTTAATAACCAGGTTAGAGTTGTTTTTTTTTGTTTTTGTTTTTTTGCTGACTTGACAAAAACTAGAGTTATCTGGAACAAGAAACCTTGTTCGAGAAAATACCTGTATCAGAATGGCCTGAAGGCAAGTGTGTAGGATATTTTCTTGATTAACGATTGATGTGGGAGGGCCCAGCTCTCTGGGACGGTACCAGCCCTGCACAGATGGGTCAGGACGGTGTAAGAAAGCCCACTGAGAGCTGAAAAAATAGATCAGTGGTTAAGAGCACTTGTCGAACCCAGGTGAATTCTCTCTACCACCTAACTATCCACAACTACAGTTTAGTGGGTCTGATGCCATCCTCTGACCTTCAGGCATTCAGGAGGTATACGGACATACTACATGCACGCAAAATATTCAAACATTCAGACAAAATTAATTAAATAAATCTAGGAGAGAAAAAAAAGAGGAGGACGAGAAGGAAAAGAAAGCAGGCTGAGTAAGTCTAAAGCAGCGGTCCCTTCTGGTTTCTGTTTTAGTGTTTGCCTCCACGTTCCTTCCTTGGCTTCCATTAGTGTGGACTGTGACCTGAAAGCCAAGTAAACCTTTAGTCCCCAAGTTGCCTTTGATGGTGATATTTTATCACAGCAATAAAAAAGCAAACTAAGGCAATATGCAACCACTTATTTAATTTTAGTGTTTAATATACCCATGTATTAATTTTAATAACAAAATGTAACAGTTCTTAAGGGGGGATGGGGCGGAGAATGGGCGGCCTTCTTCAGAGACACTAGCCGCTTGTCTTCTTTTCTCAGGTAGACTATAGTAACAGCTACAAGACTGTGAAAACCGAGAGCTGCCTCCACTTGCTCAGCGAGGCTCATCTGCTGGTGAGAGCTGCCCTGATGGATGGCAGTCAGCTGGAGCCTGCAGAGAAAGCAGAGCTCCTGGAAGCCTTTAAAGAGAGCTGCGGCCACCTCGGAGACTGTTACAGCAGGTTGGTGATGCCGCTTGAGCGTTGGTGCAGTTTTGCATGCACTTACCAGGCTTTTTTTTTTTTATCTCTGGGAGTTGGTTCATTTTCTCCTTTGTTTCACAGGCATGCTATATGTCAGGTACATATGCAGGTGTGTGGTAGGCTTAGAGATACAGAATGGATTTGACCTACCCAGTGTCTTGAAAGTGTCACAGTTTGTTAGAGGCATAATAAACCCACCACCTAACTTTTGGATTTGGAGGGTGATTTTATTTATTTATTATTTACTTTGTTTTATTTTGTGTTCAGGATTATTTTATTTTGTTTTCAGGATGTAAGGGGCACATGCTCAGAGAAAAAGAACTAAGATGGTTTGGGTACTTGTCTGTTGTCTGTTAGCTTGAGGGAAGGGTATAACTGGAACAGTCTGAGATACTAATATTAGTATTAATATTAGTGCTTTCATGATATCAGAAAGACATATTAAGGTCAATAGAGTTTTGTATTTCTGAGAACCATTTTTTAAAATTTTGTATTGATTGTGAGTTTCACATTATGCAGTACAATCCCACTCATCTCCCTGTCCCTTCACATACACCCCCCAGAAACAAACAAAACAAAAATAAAAATAAAAATAACACAAAGCATCTCTTCATGGAAGCTGTAGTGTGTCACAGTGTGTCACACAGTGTACACTTTCGTCTACACATCTTTACTTGCAAATGTTTATTACAGTGAGTCATTGGCATGTGCTACAGTATCAATACTGGATACTCACTGGACTCCTGTCCGATACCCTGTTGTTGCCCTGTGTCAGGAGATCCTGAAGCTCTGGATCTGCTGAGCCAGCCCCTTCACGAGGTCCATTAGTTCATAGATGAGGTAGATGTCGGGGTGGCCCAGCATCTGTATCTGCCCTGTATCTGGGCCTGGTTGGTTGCTGGGTTGGTCAGCCTGCCAAAGCTCTCCCGCACCCTCACAACCAAAGCCAGCACTGTCCTGGCTAGCTCACCCAAGGCTGCAGCCCGCAAGAACCCAGGCCAGCTCTCCTGCTCTCATGACCTCAGGGCCAGGCACACTGTGCTGCTCAGGTGAGGTGCAGGGTGGCCTTCTCCTGAGTGCTGCGGGTGGTGAGCTACAGGGTCAGCTCTCCAGTTCTGAGAAGCATGCCTATAAAAATTTTTATAGACAATGTTTCATAGGCTTACTTCACCTGTGTAAGTGATTATCAGTGACTGAGATAGACTATAAATGGCATTCTTTGGAGCCATATTAAATATTAAAATTAGCAAATGATTGCTTTTTTACCTTTACTATGCTCAGGAAAAATGCTAATTAGAGTGACTTTATAAAAATCAAGCTGTGAGACTTATGTCTTTGAAAAGCATTATCTGTCTTATTATTTACTGTGTTAAGTAGCTGGCATAGACATGTACATTTGAAGCCCTTTAAACTTTCTCTCTTCAGGCTTGACACTGAGCAATCCCATCTCGCCTTGCCCTACTATAAGATGTCTGGTTTGTCTCTGGCTCAAGTCTTGGCCCGGGTGGACTGGACAGAAGAGAGCGAATCGCAGAAATATGAGCGAGGACTAATATTTTATATTAATCATTCTCTTTATGAAAACCTGGATGAAGAATTAAGTGAAGTGAATATAATTTTCTATAACGTTATAGCTTCTCTTTTTAACTTTTAGTAGTATTTAGAATTTAAGTTCCAAAATTTTCTTTTTTTTTTTCCTAAAAAAAAATAACATGCCTAATTCTTTAATGGTCTTCGAATTATAGCTCGGAAAAGAATTTAAGCATGACCTTCTCATGTCTCCTCAGTATTCAGCATAGAGACTGTTGTGGCTGAGGGTCCTCCAGTCACAGTGGGATCTATTCTCAAGTGAAGGATAGGATTCTGAATTCTGATCCCTGCCTTCCTCTGCAGTATATTTTTTTTTGAAGATATATTTATTTATTATATGTAAATACACTGTAGCTGTCTTCAGACACCCCAGAAGAGGGCATCAGATCTCATTACAGATGGTTGTGAGCACCGTGTGGTTGCTAAGATTTGAACTCAGGACCTTTGGAAGAACTGTCAGTGCTCTTAACCACTGAGCCATCTCTGCAGTCCTGCAGTTTGTTTTTTTCCCCACAACTCCAATTGCCCTATTTTTAAGTGTCCAAATTTTATTTAAGGGCCAATGACCTCTTAAAATATTAGTAAAGATTATTTTTACTCCCTTTTGTATTTTAAGTACAGTTGGAAATTGAAATACCATATTTTTGGAGATTTCAAGGGAAGTAAATTTTCACCTGAATTATATGATTTTGTATATTTTGAACTAAATTGTAGATTTTAAACTGTAGATTTTTAAGTATAATAGTATCTTTGTAATTAAAATTAAAAATGTTGGTAACAAATTGGTATATCGTTTTCACTGCTTTTATTTTCTTATTGTATCTCTGCAGACGGATCATGTTAGCTCATTTTTTGGCCTTTCAGATACTTCCATAATCTCTGTATTTTTCAATAGTAACATTATATTATTTATCTACTGCATTTTTATACATATGTTCCTTTTTGTCCCCTGACGGTACTGTTTCCTATTGGCTAACTGCTTATTTTTCGTTCATACTCATTAAAGGAATTAGCAGCAAAAGTGGCTCGGATATTTCATGCGGCTGAGCCGAAGCAACTGCCTCATGTTCTCTCTAGTCCTTCCATGAAGAATATTGATCCTCTGACTGCTTTGCATTATTTAAGGAAGCTGGATACTTGTGGAGTTTCGCCAGTCTTAGTGACCTTGACCAAGGCTGCAGTGGCCTTGAAAATGGGAGATCTTGACTTGTACAGAAGTGAGATGAAAAGCCATTCAGAGGTATAGTACAGTGAGTGCCTGGTGTTAACAGATGTCTGAAAGAGAATTGGAGTAGTTCCTGAGGTGCTGGACTTTCTTCTGGCTTCTTTGCACCCCATGGTTTCTTAGTAACAGATAACAGACAGTATTAGATGGAACTTTAGATCTGTCAAATAGAAATAAAAAAGATTGATAAATATCAGCAATGGCTACTCAAAGATCTTTCATCATCAATGTACCACATATATTCAGAGTGTTATGTTTGTACAGAAGAATATAAAAGCTATGGCCTGCCCGGAACCAACAATTAGAGTCGGTGTTCACTGAAAACACAACAGTGATGAGTTTCTTAAGTATAGAAAGGAAGATAGTAACTGTCAGCCACAAGAGTTTAATAGGTACAAAAATACTGTCCCTCAGGAAATCACAAGTGACACCAATGGAGGAAAGGTCATTTCTTTTAGAAAAGGGATCATTTAGGAGCAGAGGTTAATCACCTAGGGGTCAGGGTGAGGGGATCATTTGTCTCTGTCCCAGGCCTATTCTGAGTTGCTCAGATGTATTATTTCATTTAGTTCCTATTGCGTGCTGAGATCAGTGCTGCTTTGACTGTCATACATGAGAGAGCTAAAAGTACGTGTTTATGATTGTTAACTGCTCAGCGTTGAGCAGGCAGGGTGATGTTAGAGCCCAGGCCTTGTTCTTACTGCTGCCTGCGTGCCCAAATGTTCACGGTGTGACTGTGCTCTCTAAAACAGGAAGAGCATCATTATACCAGGAGACAGATGGTTTCCTGTGAGAACAAGCATCAGGGAATCTGCTTTGAAGAGTAGAATTCTTCAAAATCAGAGTTTTCTTTCTATGACTTTGAAAAGACTTAGGGTGTGTATGTGTGTGAGTGTGTGTGTGTGTGTGTGTGTGTGTGTGTGTTCCTAATCTAAAACTCTTTACAAAAATGGAACATCTCTAAGCTTAGTTATCTATTAATAATTTATAGGAGAAAGATAATAATACTCTTCTCGGGAATAAGAGCTAGTTTTTGTGGCTAAAACCCAGAAATGCAGTGTTAAGAACTGGACCCTAAATCATGAAGACACTAGGAGGAGATGAATAATGTAGAGGCAATATACATTTCATTCCAACATTTGTTTTTTTAATCTGAAGATGAAGCTGGTGTATGGTTTCATCCTGGAACCCCGGCTGTTAATTCAGCAGTGGAAAGGACAGATTGTTCCTACTGAACTCTCGATTGACTTGAAGGAAACTCAGCCTGGATTGCTTGTGGCTTCAGTCCTGGGCTTACAGAAGAATGGTAAAATTGGAATCGAAGAAGCAGATTCTTTCTTTAAGGTTCGTCCAGTTGAAAATGTAATTTTTCTGAGTGATCTGATAGAAACCAAAGGAGAGTAGGGAATAGAACTGAAGTGGAGTTTCATTCATAATTGAAAAGACAGACTTCTGTATAATCCATTTATAATGTAAACACACAGATTAAAAGACTGTTTCTGCAGAAACTCCATGCATGCCATCTAGAGTCTGTTTCTTATTAACAGAAAATTTATAACTTAGTTCTTGCTGTATGAGTCAAGCCAAAATTATGAAGTGCGTGGTCGCATGGTGTAGTGATAGCCCTGCTGTCTGACCGCATGGTGGAGCGATAGCCCTGCTGTCTGACCGCATGGTAGAGCGGTAGCCCTGCAGTCTGACCGCATGCTGGAGCGATAGCCCTGCTGTCTGACCGCATGGTGGAGCGATAGCCCTGCTGTCTGACCTCGTGCTGGAGCGATAGCCCTGCTGTCTGACCGCGTGCTGGAGCGATAGCCCTGCTGTCTGACCGCATGCTGGAGCGATAGCCCTGCAGTCTGACCGCGTGCTGGAGCGATAGCCCTGCTGTCTGACCTCATGCTGGAGCGATAGCCCTGCTGTCTGACCGCATGGTAGAGCGATAGCCCTGCAGTCTGACCGCATGCTGGAGCGATAGCCCTGCTGTCTGACCGCATGCTGGAGCGATAGCCCTGCAGTCTGACCGCATGCTGGAGCGATAGCCCTGCAGTCTGACCGCATGCTGGAGCGATAGCCCTGCAGTCTGACCGCATGCTGGAGCGATAGCCCTGCAGTCTGACCGCATGGTGGAGCGATAGCCCTGCAGTCTGACCGCATGCTGGAGCGATAGCCCTGCAGTCTGACCGCATGCTGGAGCGATAGCCCTGCAGTCTGACCGCATGCTGGAGCGATAGCCCTGTAGTCTGACCGCATGGTGGAGCGATAGTCCTGCAGTCTGACCGCATGGTGGAGCGATAGCTCTGCAGTCTGTCACTGGCTCCGCATTCATGCCGGATGCTCTCCTTTCTAGGTGCTGTGTGGAAAGGATGAAGACACAGTTCCGCAGCTTTTGGTAGACTTCTGGGAAGCTCAGCTCGTAGCTTGTCTCCCCAATGTGGTACTTGAGGAACTCTTTTTCAAGCTCATATCTCAGTACGTCTGGAGGTTATCTAAGAGGCAGTGTCCTGATACCATACCATTGAGAACAGCAGAGGATTTGGTAAGACAGTGAAATACCTTAAATGCATACATTGTGCATGCATTAATCTGTTCAGTGGTTTTGTCTTTTGTTTTTGTTTTTGTTTTTTTTGTAAGCCAGAGGGAGTTAGTGCAGTGCAACTGCACAGATACAGATACCCTATGTATAGAGTAAAGGTCACTCTCAGGTGTCCTTCTTAGGGACTCTGTCCCTAATTTGGAGCAGGACCTATTGTTGGCATTTAGGATAGATGCTAGCTGGCCAGAGGTCTAGGTATCCTTTGTTTTTGTTTTGTCTCTTCAACATTGAGATTATAAACTTGTACCACCACACCTGACATTTTCCAGGTACTGGGACTCAAACTTAGGTTTTCATTCTTGTGAGGTAAACACATTACCCACTGAGGCTATCTTCCTAGTGTCTGCCTTATTTTTAATGCATAGAACGTACCTATGACTGAAGTTACCTACATCTTACTTACTTTCCCATTCTAAAGAATACCAACTGGGGCTGCTAAGATTGCTTGTCCCGTAAAGGTTTTTGCTGCCAAGTTTGGTGACCTAAGTTTCATCCCTGGGACCCACAGTAGAAGAAGAGAATTGACTGCTGAAAATTGTTTTTCAACCTCTGCATGTGCACACACAAACATACACACACAAGTAAATAAAAATCACTAAATAAAAGATAATAAAAATCAATGAAATAAATAAAATCACCTGGAAGCCAGGTGTCATGGTAAATGCTTTGAATCTTACCTCTCAGAAGGCAGGGACAGGTGGATCTCTGTGAGTTCCAGTCCAGCCAGGGCTGCACATGAGACTCTGCCTATCTCAAATTCCACACTCTCAAAACAAAGAATAAAGCCTTTATCACTTTAATTAGTACTCCTTTATTACCACCCTGCAATGTCACAGGTGTGAGGGGTTTTCCCCAGAAGAGTTGCCTCAAGTAGTTTTGAAAGGGCAGAGGCAAGGGGCTATTGCAGTGTCCTTCTATTTCCTGTGAGGGCCACATTTGGGCTTCAGGTGTGCTGTAAATAGCTGTGACAGCCTTTGGCACGCACCCGTCCTGCTCTGTTTTCCATAGAATCCTGTTGCTATGACTGCTGTGGGTGCTATCAGTGACGGGAAATGTCACCAGTGTCATTTCTTGGATAAAGGATATTCCATGGCAATCATCCTGAGAACTTAGTAGGGTATTTTGTCACCCCCAAAAATGCTATAAATAAAATGATTTCCACTGTTATCTTTTACTCTTTTTAAGTATAATTACCTTAGGAGCAGTGCTATTCTTTTTTTTTTCTTTCTAGAAATCACTTCTGTAGAATATTTTTAAATTTCAAAATATTAGGCAATATTCATTGCAGATTATTTGATGTGGAAGCAACGGGACTGCAACCTTTTCCAGGGAAATACATCTGCAAAACTTTCTTTTCCCAGGAGAGTATGTAATTGAGTCCAAGATGTAGCAGAGGATTAATGAATGGATGAAGACATTGTTTGTTTTGCTATTGTTATATTTGACTTGTGACACATTTCTGTAATGTTTCAGATGAATGCCTGCAGTCATTATGGCTTAATATATTCGTGGGTTCATGTCTTAATGACGTCTGATTCCTTAGCTGATAAAAATTACACCGAAGACCTTTTAAAATTACAGGTAAATAAAAACACATCTCTTACTTTGAAAATATGTAGTATATTACAATATAGTATACAATTTAAATATGGTGCGATATCACATGTCTTGTTGATATAGCATATAGCTTTTGAGGGGTAAAAATCTATAGTTGATGACAGTTAGGAGCTTTGGAATCCTGATTTCTGAATGGAACTGCTGATGGACGAAACATCTGAGCTGAGGGACTGGTCTTGTTGCAGGTAAATGAGCTATGCAACTGTCTTCATTTTTAGAATGTACTTGAAAACACCTGGAGGAAATAAAAGTGTTTGTTTAACGTGGCTTTACATAATTTAGACTTCATACCCACCCAACCAATACCATCTGTCTTATGAAAAATATGTTAAAGTAGCCATTTTATAGGACCCCAGAAGAGAATTTTTCAAAAGAATTATGGGACACAATTATGGTATAGGAATTCTGACTATAACTGTTTCTGCATGTGTAAGCCAGGCTGGGCTAAATGTATCTTTTAACATCATTTGTTGGCCCAAAGACTTAATATAATTTTCACCTTTCTTTTCTTTTGTTTACTTGCTTTAGCAAGCCACATATTATATATGTGTGTGTGTGTATGTGTATAGATATATACGTATATATGTAATAGTGATTTTATATACATATATATATAATAGTAATTATTATATATATATATATATAATAGTGATTTGGAAATCACTATTTCATATTAAGAATTCTGAGTTAAATGATACTCTTGAAAATCAGGAGTACTGGCCACCTGTGCCATGCACAGTTCCTGAGGCCTGGTCTTCCAGATGCTGAGGCTCCTGCCTGAGCAATGCACATATGTTCAGTTCACACTACTCTTCTCTCCATGGCTCCTGATCCAGATGCTGAGGCTGAGTCTTTTCTTATACCCAGGAGCCCTTAGGCATTTTCTTCTGCTTGAGCCCTTTACGTTTTAGGTGTGTAATTCTTGGTTTAAATTTTAGGAATTGGTCAAAATGTGGATTTTATTGATCATAGAGACAGCTGTTGAGTTGGGGATGGGCTGGGGAAGGGAAATCAGAAGGCTAGATTGTTTAGACTCAGGATCCAGACTGTGTGGCCTATATTCTTCTTTTAAAATCACCAGAATTGCGTATGGTTGTACATGTCTGTAATTCTAGCGCTTGGAAGGATGAAAAGAACCATGAATTCAAGCCTAGAGTCAGTAATTTATTAATTAACTACAACAATATATCACTAAAGACTCTCTCATTGTCTCTTATCTCTAGTACCTATAGACACTGAGTGTCCTGAGGTATTAGCTCTTGTTTGTTCATTTGATAGTTACTGCCTGAGAATTACAGGAAATGTGGGAGACAGAATTGGGCTTTGTCCTCCCAACACACAGAGCAGTGATGTGATTAAAGTTGTAATTATAATATGCTATGAAAATTTCACTGATAAAACTTCAAAGCACATTTATAATCACAGTAAAAAGGTACAATTCAGTGATCATTTAAAATCCCTATAGGTAACAAAAGATGGATTTTTGTTACTTAATCCTTTCAATTAACTTTTTTCTTTTAATTGAGAAGTTGAAGCCAATACTTATAAAGTTAGTGTTGAAAAGGGTTTGTTGATTGCTGTAAGTTTATTGTGTGTGTTTGTGGGGGAATTCTGCTATATTCTTTGTCTTTTTTAGTGTTCTGGTTACGATGGCTTCATTTGTTTTTTTTATGTGGACTGTTGGGTTTGTTTATCCTCTCTTCAGTCTAAAGTATTGGTTCTAGTATTCTCAATGGGGCTGGTTTGGTGGATACATTCCTTTAGCCTGTTTATATCATGAATATTTTTTTCTTTCTTCAACTATGGCAGATAGCTTTGTTGGGTAAAGTAGTCTGGTTTGGCGTCTATGGTCTTTTGGGGTGCATTGCACCAGACTCTTGTGGCGTTCAGTTTCCATCAGCAGTTTTCCTGGTGTGTTTGCCTTTGTATGGGACTTGTGCCTTTTCTCTTATGACTTTCAGTATCCTCTGTCTTGTGTATATTTAGTGTTTTAATTCGATGGTCCATGGGTAATTCTTTTCTTGTTCTCATGGTGTTCTGTGTGTCTGTACGGTTGTGTTTTTCCTTAGTCTAGGAGTTTTCTGTAATTATGTTGAAGATCTGTTCTGTGCCATCGACGTGGGACTTTTCCCTCTCATCTCTGCCTCTGCTTTGTAGTCTTCTCATAATGCCCTCAGTTTCTCACTTTCCTTTCACCCTTTTCTGGGAGTTTTTGTTGTTGAAGATGGAAAATATACTGATTAAACTTTTCTAAAAAAGTTTATGCTTTTAAAAAAGTTATGCTTCTGGTTATGCTTCTTTCAAGATTATCCATATATCACTTAATCTCAGTCATTAAGAGTCCCAAAGGGTCTATTTGGCTCCTATTTAGAAGTGTTGAAGGTTTAGAATTACCTGAGAACATTTCCAGAATTGTGGCTCTCTCCCCACCCCTGTGGTTTGGTATGTTTGTCTACAGTTACTACAAGGGCACATTTGTATAATAATTAGTATTAAATCTATGTCATTCATAGGTTAGAGAGCAACTATTGATCAGTTAGAGAAAACACCAAGATTATTAGCAAATATTTGCTCTTTCCCCAGATTGCCCTGTATACCCCTTGTATACCACCTCCCCATATCCTTGCCGGTAAAAGGAGAGAATCAGAGAAATCTGCTGAATCAGATCTGAGGCAGAGGAGTCTTGATAGTAAAAAGGATAAATAGCACATATGTTAAGAGTGAAGAGAGTTGATTTCTCTCATTGGAAAAAAAATGATGTCTAAGAAACCAACCTTAGCAATATTTTACATTATTTGGGCCATTTTTGGCCCAGTGATAATTTTGTTGAATATTTACTCATTTATTTGAGACTGTGTCTTTTTCTGAAGCCAGGATGACCTGTAATTCACCATGTAGCCCACATTGCCACCAAATCATCTGTTAGTGCTGAGTTTGTAGGGCATAATGCCACCCCTGGCTAAGTGCTGTTTAGAGATCCTTATTATACTGATGTTTAAAATTCTTACCAAAACTTTCAGGTAATCCACCTTGTGCTGTTTGGGCTAGTTTCATTTCAGTTGTGGTTGGATACCCATTCTTTTGCCTCTCGCTATTACATTTAATCATCTATGCCTCCTTCCACCTAAGTAGGAGAATCTCACCTTATTTCATCTTTGCTATTTTACTACCAGGAAGTTATCCAGATAAATTATTTGGCTTGGGATAAGAAAATATACCAACCTTATTTTCCCTGGCTACTCCTTGGTAGATATTTGGAATAAAATAATCATGCTGGTTAACAGCGTATAGAGGATGTTCCAGGTCATCCTGTAAGTCTGAGATGATGCTGTAGCAAAAGAAGATACAGGAAAGGAATTTAGTCATAAATGTATCTCTTATAGAAAAGGGAAAATGGAGATTATTTTGATGATGGACTAAAAAGTGCTATAGAATGTAAAAGTTAAAATCTAGTAAAGTTGCTTAAAAGGAAAACACTGTAGTGAATGTTATTGAGGTAATGCTGGTCATTAGTCTGTGGGAGGTGGTGTTGATACAAAGACTGGGTTCTGAACAATCACATTAAAAGGAAATTTTGCTGATTCTGATTCGGGGAGCAGTGAGATTGAGATGCATGGCACAGTATGTTTGTCACGCAGAGGGAAACGTGGGGAGCTCACTTCTCACTTCTGTCATCTTGGTCTCAGGGAATGAACTCAGGTCATCAGCCATTCCCTCATCGCACAATCACTTCTCAAAAGTACATTAAATTTTCTTTGTGGTTATTGTTCTAGTTAGCAACTTAGGAGAGGAAAGGACTTATTTGGCCTGAACTTCCTGGTCATATTCTATGGTTTGGAGATGTCAGGGGAGGAGCTCCAGCAGGAACCTGAAGACAGGACTGCCTGCTATTGTGTGTACTGTTACCTCTACTTAGGGAACTCAGGCACAGCCGGGGAAGCATAGCGTGACTCATGCGGCTTGCTGGTCTATCCTATGCTCATGCCTTTCCTTTTTCTTTTTTTATTGATTTTTTTGTGAATTTCACATCATGAGCTCCAATCCTATTCATCTCCCTGTACTTTCATATATACATATATATATATGTATATATGAATATATATATATATATATTCATCCTGCCCTTGCAACCTCCCCACAAAAGAAAATAAAAAACAAACAAACAAACAGAGAAAGGAGATGGGTGTGGGAGACACCTCATCGTGGAAGCTGTAGTGTATGGTGAGTCACGCACTATAGTCTTTTGTCTACGCATCTTTATTTGCAAATGTTCATTGCAATGAGTCATTGGTCTGGTTCGAGTCCTCTGGCTTCTGCTACACTATCAATACTAGATCCTCACTGGGACTCTTCTTAGATGTCCTGTTGTTGCCTTGTGTCATGGAAATCTTGCAGCTTTGGATCTGCTGAACTGGTCCCTTCACCAGATCTAGCAGTTCACAGATGGGATAGATGTTGAGGTAGCCCAACTCATAGCTCTGCATTTGGGCCTGGGTGATAGCTGGGTTGGTCAGCCAGCTTACTTATACAGCCAAGGACCAGGTGCCCAGAGAACTACTGCTGACTTCTCCATCAATTAACAATCAAAACAGTACTTCATAGACATGCTACAGACTAATAAGGGCAGTCAATCCACTGAGACTCTCATGTTTTTAAAGTGACAGTTAATGCTAGTGAGGACAGTCTCTCTCTCTCTCTCTCTCTCTCTCACACACACACACACACACACACACACACTTTATGTGCTCATTATTTAAATTTTAGAAAAAACAGAGAAGTATTAAAAGAAAACAAAACAAATAGGACTTTGTTCCAATTCATCAAACACTGAATTAATCTCTTTTTCAGACTGCAGTTTTCTTCCAGAGACCTTACTATAAAGGTTTTATATACTAGATTTTACAACATTGGTTGTACTCTGCAAACAATTTTATCTCAAGAAGTTTTAGCTCAGTTTTGTCATAATTATTTTCTCCTTAACTGATCTTTAGAAATATAATTTATAAAATAAACCATAGTTTATTTATTTCATTCCTTCTTGTTGGACATGCAACCACCCATGGTCTTTCAGTGTTATAAATACTTGTGCCAGCCGGGCGGTGGTGGCGCACGCCTTTAATCCTAGCACTTGGGAGGCAGAGGCAGGTGGATTTCTGAGTTCGAGGCCAGCCTGGTCTACAGAGTGAGTTCCAGGACAGCCAGGGCTACACAGAGAAACCCTGTCTCGAAAAAAAAAAAAAAAAAAAAAAAAAAAAAAAAACAAAAAAAAAAAAAAAATCTTTAAAAAAAAAAAAAAATACTTGTGCCAAACATTATGGGGCATAAGTCTCAGACCACATGTTGGTCATATCCTTAGGTTATATCCTTAGGTTAGAAATATCAATTAAAGATGATTGCTTTGTATTAAACAACTTTTTTTTAATCTAATGTGGTTTTTTTTTAAAGATTTATTTATTATTTTATGTAAGTACACTGTAGCTGTCTTCAGACATCCCAGAAGAGGGCGTCAGATCTCATTATGGATGGTTGTGGGCCACCATGTGGTTGCTGGGATTTGAACTCAGGACCTTCGGAAGAGCAGTCAGTGCTCTTAACTGCTGAGCCATCTTCCAGCCCCTAAACAACTTTTTAAAAAGTAGAATTGAATTTAAGATTATTTAGTTCTTGAGTCCAAGTATTCCAGGGCTATATTCATGTTTTCTAAAATTGCATTCTCTTTCCTTTTTTTGGCAAAGTGGGATTTTATTATTTTGAAAAAGAATATGCTATATGTTGTGTTTTCATTTGGGATACTTCATTCCATAACATTTCACTTTTCTCTTCATAGTCTCTCATATGTAGTCCTTCATTGGACATAGCTTCCATTATTCCCTTTCTGGAGCCACTCTCAGAAGACACTGTTGCTGGCCTCAGTGCTCATGTTCTATGTCACACACGCTTACAAGAGTATGAACAGTGCATAGACATATTGCTAGAGAGATGCCCAGAGGCGGTCATTGCCTATGCTAATCAGGAACTGAAGGAAGATCACTGGGTATGTATTTCCGATTGTGCTTCTAACCCTGATCAGTGGCGATAAGATTTGGTACTTTTGTTGACTTATCTGCAGAATGAGGACTGTTTATGTTGGTCTAGCTTTACAGGGCTGTGGTGAAAGAGCATGTATGTTTAATGGTAGATGTTCTGAATACTTGCAGATGCTATTAAAATGCACGAGGATGATTTATCTCATTTCGAAGGAGCTCTTCAGATAAGATCATTGGTTCCTTGAAGGTGTGGGAGTCCGTGTGTGGTGGGGATTCCCTCTCTGTGTTTGCTTTAGCGGTTAGAAAGAAGTGCTTCAGCTCTAGCACTTTTCTAGCCCTTTCTCGTCAACCAAGATAAAAGGATTTTTCCTTGAAGATAAATGTGTACCTGTGCACCTCAAGTTACAGGCCTTTTGTTTTAAGTTTCATCAGAAGCCTAGCTGCTGATAAATCCTTGTTATAATAGAGGTGATTCCTTAACCAAAGGATATAGTTTCTCTGTGTGCTCTTCTTCTGCATAGCTTTCTTAATTGCACTAGAAATCTGAGGATAAGATGCACCCAACTAAAATGTATTTATTTTTCCATAAGATAGATTCTGTGGTGTAAAAAGCTGCTGCCTGAACTCTGTCAGAGAGTCAAGTGTGGTGGAGAGAGATACCACCTTCACCTGTCGTTGTTAAAAGGTAATGTTCTCTTTTTTTTGGATGACTATGAATTTTTCTGGCAATTTTAAATTGGACAAGTTCTTAATTTCTGTAGTGTTGTTTGTTTGTGCCATGCTGTCAGGTGAGGTCCCAGGGCACAGGAGTCATCTGGAGTGTTGCCCTCAGACTTGATTCTCATTCAGCATCTCCACTCACAGTGCTGATAGCCTCAGATGTTAACATTTTCAGACTCTTAGATTATTGTATTAGAAACTTATAATTTCAATATTTAAAAAAGTATGGAAGTTTAGACCACTCTAGGTTTTTAATTTACTTCATGTGGGAAATTAAGATTTGTAAAAATAATTGTAAGTATTGAAGAACAGTGAGTTCTTTAAGGATTTAAGTCTTGAATGTATACATTATAGTTTCCTGCAGCTTAGTAAATATTTTGTTCTTTTATAATTCATAGACTACCATTTATCAATCTTGATGTATGTTTTTCTATTTCTGTCCTGTCATGTGTTACTAGCTTACACATGGGGTTGTGGCAAAGGGTAGAGTTACTTTGGGGGTCAGTCACTTGCTCTTAACGGCTGCCCTCCATCTTCACATATCAGCAATGCTATTACTTAATCAGGAGACTCTTCATCCTTCCGTTTATAGTATGCATGCTGTGTGTGTGTATCGGTTAGAGTTCTCTAGGGAAACAGACTGATTGAATGTGTGTGTATGGAATTTATAAATATATACATATATATTATACATATTTTTATGTAAATATATACGTATATATTTATAAATAGAATTTATTAGAATGGCTTACAGGCTGTGGTTTGGCTATTCCAACAATATCAGTCTCCTGACAGGAAATCCAGGAATCCAGTAGTTGTTCAGCCCAGGAGTTGGATGTCTCAGCTGGTCTTTAATAAATATTGAAATCCCAACTAGGTAGACTCTGATACCAGTGAAGGGATGAACTCGCCAGCAAGAGCCAGAGCAAGCAGGCAAAAGCTTCTTTCCCCGTTGTCCTTTGTATAAACTGCCAGGGGAAGGTGTGGCTCAAATCTAGGGTGAGTCCTTTTGACCTCAAGAGATCTGGATTTAAGGTGGGTCTTCCTACCTTAAATAATGCAGTTAACGAAAAACTCTTTAACAGGTGTGTCCCACTGCTTGGGTTTTTAGTTAATTCCAGATGTAGTCAAGTTGACAACCAAGAAGAGTCATCACAGTGTGTATGTGGAGGTCAGAGGACAGCTTTTGGGGGCTAGTTCTCTCCTTCTACCCTGTGGGTCCTAGGGATCAAACTCAGGTCTGTAGACTTGGCAATAGGTGCTTTAATCCACTAAGCCATCTCATGAGCCAACTTCATCCTTTCTTATTTTTCTACTGTGGTGTTATTACTCAAACTTATTGCATTGCTTTGGAAAAATTATTTGTGTTGTGAAGTGTTCCTCCTCATTCCATTAAGAATGTTAGTCAGCATCTTTGGCTACTACCTAGTAGTAGCCATATTTCAGTAGCTGGTGAGTAGAATAAAGAAAATTATTGAAATCTTTTTGTGTGGCTAGGGATGTGTGTGGTGTGCACACTTATGCATGAGTTTGGGCACACATGCACATCTCCACAAAGCTCCAGAGTTAATGTCACTGTCCTCATTAATTACTCCACCTTACAGACTGAGGCAGTGCCTCCATCTGGTGCTTGCTCTTCTGACTAAAATGCTGGCAAGCCAACTTGCTCTGGGAAACCCACGTCCTGCTTCTCGGCCACTGGAGTTCCAGGAGGGCTACCAAGCCCACCTGGATTTTCATGTGGGTTCTGCGGCTCTCCTCTTAGTCATCACGCTTGCATGGAAAGTTCGCTTCCCACTGAACCACATTCTAGCCCACATTTTTATATTGTATTGATTTGTTTGCTTCTTTATTGTGTGTGCACATATATATGCATGTGCCATGATACACATGTGGAGGTCAGAAAGCAACTTTGGAGTTGGCACTGTCCCTCCACCTTTTTGTGGCGCTGGGGATTGAACTCAGGTCATTGTGTGGCACACTTTACCTGCAGAGACAGATAAGTGTACTCTCTGACCCCTGTTTTAATCTTTTCTTACTTCAGTTTCCCCAGCTGAGCCTATCATACCTATCAGTATATCCTCTTTGGTATGAGGCCTGGATTAAATAAATAAAAAATATTACTCTTCATTCAGGAAGAACCAAATGAGAGGTTAGGAGGAGCTTTTAAAATGCTGTACACATTTAAGGTCTTGACCTTATATAGTTATAATTTATATTAGGGCCTCACTGGTAGGAGAAGAGAATTGAACAGTGGTGATATTTTTATTGACTTTGTAACTGCTCAGTACTTATCCTAAGTATAAGTTATTGTATCTAGGCTACCACTTGCAGGCTCCACATTAAGGTAATATGTTTGATAGGAAAATATTAATAATTTATGTTTTTCATAAGAGTTTTTCAACTAGTTAGTGGTTGCTGTTTATTAAGATCATCTTGTATGTGAGAGAAGTATTCTATTGTAATTCTCACAGGAACTATGGAAGCTAGCAGATGGTACCAGGATTTTAAATTATGTGGAGGTATGTGTGCGTGTGTGTGTGTGTGTGTGTGTGTGTGTCTGTCTGTCTATCTTTCTGTGCGTATGTCTCTGTGTGTGTCTGAATGTGGGTATATATTTATATGCCTATAAGTAACCTCAGAATCCCAATGTTTCAATCTAGAAATGGAATTACTGGAGGTTGTAAGCCACCTGACGTGAGTGCTGGCAACCAAGCTAAGGTCCTCTGGAAGAGCAGCAGGTGTTTCTTAGCCACTGATGCATATTTCCAGCCCCTGAGTAATATTCTTAAAGCCACTCAGCATTTCGATTGAAGAGTCTCCATCTCTTCTCAGATTTATCTGACTGCGAAGCTTAAAGTCCTTCCCATATGTCACTGTTGTGGAACTGTTGAATGTCCTAGTGACAGGCAGGCCATCGCAGTGTGTGAAGGATGATTTAGACTGACAGATGACTGAGTGGGTTTTACAATAGCCCTGTGAATGGGTAAGAATCACACAGGAGATGATGAAGTATGAGTAGACATGGAAGAACAGAATGTTTATTCTTAGGACAACATGATCTTGAAGACATTTTTATTATCTATCCATTTATTTTTGTAGAGTGAATGAGGGCATGTGTGCATCTATGTGTACAGGACAAAGGTCAGTTTTGCTCATCATTCCTTCAGCACCATCTGCTGGTTTTGTGCGGGGTGGGGGGGGGTTGTTTTTTGAAACAGAGTCTCGCTGGGCTAGTCACTTGGAACCTGTACCTAACTAATCAGACTGAGCCAACTGGACAGTGAACTACAGAGATCTACCTGAGTTTGCCTTCCCAGATCTTGTATTAAGGCATGCTACAGTGTCTGGCTTTCTTTTACACGGGTACCGGGGATTGAATGCAGGTCTTCAAGCTTGGGCGGGAAGCACTACACGAATTGAGCTGTCTACCCAACTCTCTGAGGGCACTGTCAGTAGGGTAGGGCAGCACTAACTAAGAAATAGTAGAAACATAGCATTCTATTATTATCTTCTCTAAAATGTTCGGCAGCACCCCCGCCACTGCCACTGCCTTGCACTCTTTCATTGGTGCTGAGAACTGAATCCAGGAAATTGTACGTACTAGGCCAGGGTTCTGTTGCTGAATGTATCCTCAACCCCATTGAATTTTTTAATATTGAAAATGATTTTTAGAGCACATTAGTATCTAGAAGAAAAGGTCATCACAAAACATTTATGATTATTAGTAACATGAAAATCTCATTATAGAGAGGAACCTATTGGAATGTTTTCTAGTAATTAATGGTATTCCTGTCCTAGCAAACAATCTTTACATACTAACTGCAGTTCTAAAATTAAGGCAGCATCCAGGTGATAGTATGTTTTATTTGTAAATGACAGGAATCAACTAAAAGATAATGTAATAGTCTATAAGTGAATTAGTAACTGAAATTCCGGGAACTAAATACAAAATAAATGTTGAAGGGCTTTAGAAGGGATAATTAAGTATGAACTAATTCTATTTTCTTACTTTTATAATTCATTTTGTTACTTGAAGGAACTTCAAGTCATTAAGAACAAAAATTGGAAAAACAAGTTGTATCTCATGAGTTCTTCCTTTCCACAAACAGAAACCTTGTCCATTGTTGCTGTGGGACTGGATCTGAGGGATTTCTTGAATGTTCTCCCAGAAGATGGGGTGGCAGCATTTTTCCTGCCCTACCTCCTTTTCTGCAGTCGGAAGAAATCACTAACTTGATGGTATCCTTTGCAGCACAGAGGCATAAATGACTGCACTTTAAATGCTCTGCCTCGGATAAAATAAACTCAAAGGGTTTGTGTTAAGTTGTATTGTAGCTGCTTTAAGGAAGCTTACTGTACTGTGTAATTACAGCTGTTAGCTTAATCTATAACCTGAACCCATTTACTTGTCTAGAATGTAAAAACCTTCAGAATATAAGATCTCTTCTTACGTATTTCCTTTGGTTTTTATTTTTTTACTCTCTATTCTGTGTAAGCCTGGAACTATAAATCTTGTGCCGATGTCAGTCTATGTAGATCTCCCAAGCCTTATAGGTGTGAAGGGTCGTGAATGTATTTTCAAAACCAGACACAGGCTTCTGTTGTGAGAAACAGCATGGACTCAGTGCTGAAGACATGACAATCATGTCCACCCAGGGTCACTGGAAGGAAATGCATCGCAAATATGCTCAAATGCCCCTCTTACTCGTCAAACAATATCTTGATTGTTACAGATTTTTCTTCTGGGTTACTGTTTTGTATATTTATGTAAATATGAGAAAGATGTAATGCTTCACCCCAGTAAAAGACTGCATACTTGGCTTTTGAGCTACTTTTGAGACTCATGATCTCTTTCTCTCAGAATCAGATAAATGCACTCTTGTCTGGCTGTTAACATGACTTGTTTAGTTCACATATTTTCAGCCAAAATCATGTTTATATTCTTTATGCATATATACTCCTATTATTTCAACCCATAGTATATGAGAAAATAAAAAAAAATTATCATAATGTTCATATCTGTCTTTTTAGTAACTTCCTTGTTTATTTGTTTGGTTGATTTGGTTTGTTTTAAAGGTGTATTTTTTTTCATATATGTTTGTAGGCCTGAGGGTATGTATGTGAGTCATGTGCATGCAGGTACCCAAGGAGGCCAGAAAAGGAGCTGCCTGATATGGGTACTTGAACCTAGGCCTGCTACAGGAGCAGCTAGTACTCTCAGTCGTTGAACCAGTTTCCAGCCCTTTTAGTCACCTGTTTTTGCAGACTATAGTGTCCAAGTCCAGCGCATTGCTAGAGCCCATGAACCCAGTAAGACTCTGCAAAATGTCTACTTGACAATGTCTTATGGAACCCTGATTTGAAATTCTCTTATTTACATTTTAAAATTTATTACTTTATTATCTGCATTTTATTTTTTCAAAATTTAACATTATTGGATTCTGACTTTATTTATTTTCAGATAGCATCCTTTGACTATTTTTCAGAGTTTTACAAAGTGCATCTTGGTGTCTTCATTTTTCCTTCTTTTCTGTACGCCCCCCACCCCACCCCATGGTTTGTTAGCGGACTCAGTGAGAAGGGAAGACTTGGAGACAGTTTAGTAAACTTTGAGTGATCCTGTGAGACAGCCAAGGACAGCATCTGATCATATGGTTTTGTTTATTTGGTGCCACTTTGCAGAGTCCTTTCAATACATATATAAATGGACTGTGTAAAGTGATTCTGTTACCCAACAAACAAATACATGTCATGATACAGTCTGTTGATCTGTCTATTTCTCTCACAAATGAACAGATGTATGGCTTTGATCTTTTTGAAATGTTTGAAATGACTCATTGTTCTCGTTTTCCACTTATCACCAATTTATTTCTTTCAGCCAGACTTAGTCTCTATAGAAAAAGAAATTGTAAGACAATTACTTAAAATAGTGTATTTTATATGGTTAAGAAGTCTGTACATGCGTGCTTTACATGTATTCTGGTTTTTAAAATACTAGTTACTTCGATTAATTCTTAATTCATTTATCTTTTGGATGTTTAAAAAAATCTCCCATTTTAGTACTGCTTTAATTAAAGAAAATGTATTTTCTTCTTTGCAAAAGATCCCAATCATAAAGGAGAAAAATAATAAGTGTACTGTGGAAGATCTTGGCAGATACCACATCTCCCCAAACTCAGAGTTCAGCGATGACAGGCACATTAGGATACAGAACTTCCTAGGAGAAGGGATGGGCACATCCAGGGCCTCAGTGTATAGCCTGAGCCTGACGAGGAGATGCTGAGTGACCTCACATGGAAGAGTCTACAAGGTGACAATTGTTCTGTATTACAAAATGTCACTGAGGGGACTGGTCCTGAATTTGGTCCCCAGCACCCGCATGCTGGCTCACAAACACCTGTAACTCCAGTTCCAGGGGATTTGGTGCCTTTTTAGAACTGTGTGGATACCAGGTACGTACTTGGTGCACAGGCATATTTGCAGGCAAAGATGCGTGCACATAAAATTAAATTTAAAACAAAAAGAAGTCAGTGATGTTAAGGACAAAAGAGAGAGGATGTCCCTCAGAATCTTTGAATGTGTATAGAATAGAATCTATTGGGATGGTTGTTGAGATCTGAAAAAGAGCTATAGCTTTTAATCATTTCTAAAGAAATTATTGGCAATGATGATTGTTACACATAAGAAGATATTTATGAAATACAAACATATGTATTTGCACACAGACATGTTCAAGTACAGTACAAGGGAGAGCAGGAAGGGAGTGGAGAGAAGGAGAAGGCAAAGGTAAGTTATATAGTTTGTATCCTAAAGATTATCTGATAGTAGTTATAGTTCAATAAAAGTGCTTTTTACACTTTACACTCAAAGGAGATCTTTATGTGTTTCTTCTGATAGAGAAAAAGAAACGTCAAATTGACAATGGCTGTTTAGCCATTATTTTTAATTATTTTTTTCCTTGAAGAGACAGTTGTGCCCTGATGTATAATGTGAAAAGGTTTCATTTTATCTCTGTTTATTTGCTTTTATCTGTATAATGAAAGGCAGTGATTTTATTTTAATGTTGAGTTGATATAGATTTCCCCACAACTTTATCTAACTTATTTCAAGAGTTAAACTTATAAACATTGCTCCCTATTTTTCTATGTGTAATTCAGACTTTTTTTCTGCTACACTTTCTTTCAGTCCTATAAAAATATCTTTTCTTGTCAAAGTCAAATTTCTTTTGAATATTTTCCGTGTTCTTTTTTCACATTGGTTATTTGTATAATTCCCTCACTGTTTTGACAGCACTCTTCTTAACAGAAATTACCTCTCCCCTTCCCCCAGGTTTCTTAGACACGGAAGTTACCAGTGCTTTTATGTGCAGGACCAGCCTGTGGCAGTATCTCCAGTCTGCTAAAAATTTGCATATGAAGAGCCTTTCTCATTCTCCCTCCTCCCCCTCTCCTCCTCTCACTTCTCTTCCTCCTCTTCTTCCCCTTCCTTCCCTTTCCTCCCTCTCCTTCCCTCCCCACCTTTCTTTCTTTGGTGTGGGTGTATTGCCTGTATGTACATCTGTATACATTTGTGTGCCTTGTGTCCACAGAGACCACCAGAGGGCACTAGATTCCCTAAAACTGGAGTTACCTGCACACAGAGTCACAGAGGGTTGTGAGCATTTAAGTGCTGGGAATTGTACCCTGATCTTCTGGCAAAGCAGCCAGCACTCCTAACTGCTGAGCCATCATCTTACTAGTCTTGCAAGCTTGTTTATTTAGAACAAGGTTCTCAACCTTGTAACGCTGCAAGCATTTAATACAGTCCCTCATGTCGTGACCTCGAAACCACAGCAAATTTATTTTGTTACTTCATAACTTTAATTTTGCTACTATTATTAATCTTAATAGGCATATCTGTGTTTTCAGATTCTCTTAGCCAACCCCTCTGAAAGGATCCTTGGACCGCCCCCTCCCCCCAAAGGGTTGCAATACACAGGTTGAGAACCACTAATTTAGAGATTGTTTCTCATTTTCTTTCTCAGTCTTGTTGACTTTTTTCTTTAGTCAAGTTATTGGTATTAAACCCAGCAGTTCATTTGCTTTTTTTTTTTCTTTTTTTGAGTCTTAGGTAGTTTTGTATTACCAGTAACTGCTCTAGTGAAAGTACTTTATTTTTTCTTTCCAAAAAAAATGTTGGTGTAAGAACAAAGGAGTTGGAAAGGGGAAAGTTTATTTATGATAAGGTGTAATCTTGATTGACTTTTAGATTTGTAATACTTGGACTGAGAACACACCTCACTAGTAATAGTCTTACCTAACATTGACAAGAACATGGACTCATGCATATGCACAAACATGCACACACATGCACACTCACAAACATGTACATAATACATGCACACACATGCATGGACACTTATACAAATGCATACATGCACACACCCACATACCCACATAAATATGCACACACATGCCTTTTTATTTTTAAGGAAGAAGCATATTCTACATGTAACTTCCTTCTGTAAGATTTCTACCAATAATTCTCAACTTAAAAGACCTATTAAAGCCCATAAACTACAGTGCTGGGATTTCCCTCTTTGTTCATTTTGTTGTTGGTTTATATCCACCAAAAAGATGATTTTTTTTCAATGCTCTGTGTACATGGGTGTGTGTCTATGTGTCTGTGTGTACTTACACATGTAAGAGCTAAAGAATAAACATTTCTAATTTTAGTTTTATTCAAATCCTTTATGAATAGCTCTTCTCTGCCATCCCAAAAAGAACTGTTCTGGGTGGGGACTGAAGTTATACTGGATTCATTGATGCTTCTCTTAGGTGGGAGCTGATGCAGGGAAAAACAGTAATGTTTCCTCTTAAGAAAGAAGTAAAATTCTAAATGTTCATTTGTAAGTCATGGTTGCTTAAAAGCATAAATGTTAAAAAAAAAAAAAACAAATGTGATTGTTTTCTTACACCAGCTTTGTGTGTGGTCACAATGTCAAGTTTGTGTACATTTGTACACTTATACTCAATACCATTCTAGCTGTCAGCCAGTCAGTGATATTCCACTGGCCTAGCAGTAAAACATTCCTATTTAGAAGTAGAGAGGGAAGATACCCAGGACAGCCAGAGCACAAGTGCCTTATATTGGGAGATGTATTTAGGCAGAACATTCATAATGTATATCTAGAGATCTAATGTAAACTACCTGGATATTTACCTTAATAAATTTACCTTGTTCTATTGGTAAAACAGTGTAGGTAGTTACCATCCCAGCATGCACATGGTCAGTCACGTGGCAGTGTAGTAACCAGGTTCCAGGTGTTTGGGGAAACATTTCTAGGGTTTGGTATGTTCCAGGGAAAAGGTCAAAGACGTCAGAACTGTGCATTCCCCTGTGCTTTATTAGAAAAATGACAAATATGAGAGTATTTAATAGCCTTTAATTAGCTAGCTCCAAATACTAGAAAAACTGACAAGATTTTTTAAAAAAAAAATGAATCCCTCCATATTTTATGTTCTGCAATTTGTGGTCCTCACCTAAAGCCTCAGAAATCTGAGGCATCAAGAAAAATGTGAAGGAAGGCATACATACATTAGTCAGGACTATGCCCAGTGAATGCCACAGTTGGGCTTGCTTCTGTGTCAGAGACTTGATCTACACAGAGCAAGCAAACTAGCCCCATGTCAATCTTCACTTGTGCTTAGATTTATAGACTATCTTGTTTGTGAAACTGTAAGGCAAATAAAGTATAAAGGAAGCAGAAGAGGAAGCTGATAGACAATTTAAACGATACTGACATATCCTCAGATATGTTGCTGGCATATTTCTGTGGAAATAATATTGAAAACCCATAATGATATATGTATGGAAAACAGTACAGATAATAAAATGGGCATTCTTCAATATGCCTTTTTTGTTTGTTTTTGTTTGGTAGATTGTGCATTTTCTACAGTAGTTTAAAAACAGAAAAAAAAATGCATCTTCAAGAGGATGGTTGTTTTCCCAAGGTGAAGGGTAGTAGAATTGTGTTCTGGGGGGGTGTCAGTTGCTTGATACCTAAATGTTAATTCACCTCTCACAATTTAAGAGAGAATTTACAATGAACAGGGCGATAGTGGAGTCTTGTTCTCATCTCTGCTGCCTCACCCTTGTGTGAACACGTCTGCCTTCTCTGTCAGCCATTCCACTGAGAATGTGTGAACAGAACTACAAAGGATAGGAAAACCTACAAGTGTAAAGACGAGCCCAGGTTGTAAGGAGGCTGGTGTGTCAGCGGAGACTGCAGAGCTCTGCATGCTGGGCCAGTTCTCTTTTTCACAGGTATCTCTAAGGAAATGTATTCTTGGCTTGAATCAGAGCACATTAGGCAGAACAGGAATGAGTGCTGTGGCGGCTCTTACCTTGTATTGGAAGCTGTGGCCGTGGAAGTGTACAGTATGCAGGTCTATTTCATTGCCCATTCCCATCACATACCAGTTGACTTTATCCTTCACATGCATTGTGAGGCCTTGTAGGTTTCCGAACATTTTCCCATTAATAGCTGAAGGAAATGTGATATATTTCAGAATAATCTTAAGCCATAACAGTAACAGGAAATATCACTAGGTTATCAGGGCAGAGCTTACTTCTCTATGGATTGGGGAAAACAGTTCAAGTTCAACGGTCTCACTACTACTTTTCAAGTTACTTTATATGAAGAGCCTTAATCCTAATTGTGGATTTACTTAACAGGGAATGAGGGCTTGGAATTGGGAAAAAATTAATAAAGATTTTAAACATAGTCCATTTTGGTTTTGAACAGAATTTTACATTGCAATATTTTTAAATAAAAAAGCCCTATGACATGATTTTTTTTTTGAAAGAAGAGTAAAAAAGGAAAGTGACTTGGAACAGTGTCTCATACCATGCATTTTATTGCTTTCTATGAATTCCTCATTGTCTTTGTTTACTTTCTCAGGGTGTTCAGAGTATGTTTTGATGTTATCATCTAAGTACCAAGATTCATTCTCATCAAATACTAGAAACAAAAGGAAAAACTCCATTTTCTTTTTAGGATTGAATACTTTCACATAAGATTTCCGGCAAACAATCAATGGGCCTATTAGCCCACTATAGAGATCCTGAAAACAAGCAGAAACTACAGTTATCTTGGAAGTGCTGATCAGGCTTTCAGAGAGCTGGGACCTGATCCACAACCCCAGCCTTTTCGGAGGGACTGATTTTAGTGGGATACCTAACTCAGAGGGAAGCTGCCACGTTAGTATCTTCATATTTAATGTGGTTAAGTTGAAGCAGTGATGAATAATAGGTAGGTTATGTGGGTGATGTGGAACTTAGATACATGCAGAGGCCAAAAATTGGCCTAACTAATGAACTACCTAAATGAACAGTGTTAGTTGTTTATTTCATAAATTCATGAACTCATCATGATAAGCCAAGTATTATGCCAGTTATTATATATCAATGGCTGAATCAAACAGTCTTTCACTATAAGGGTTCATATAAGAATAGAAGAAATGTGTAGATGCCAAGGAAATTGCCCATTGTCATGGAGAAACAGAATGCTAATGAATACCCCTTTGAAAGACCACAATTAACTCTTAAACATCTGAGGAGTTTGGTGTGGCCAGGTGTCAGTGATGGCAGATGGTTTTGGATCAACCTTGGGCTATATCATACTAATAAAATACAAGTTGTGTCATAAATAGTACTGAGGTTGGACAGAGGATGACAGCAAAACCACATTTTAGTCCAGTCCTATTGGTCAAATGAAGGAAGACTTGGGGGGAGGGGGGAGTCTGAGACCTGGGAGGCAGCAGTTGAAACAGATTCTAAGAACTGACATGTGACAGGGGAGAGGAGTGGGCTGAGCAATTGTAGGGTCAAATTGTCTGGGTAAGAAAAATGGTTCCAAGTTCCTGCTTGAGTGAACTGGTAGGACTGGTACTTGTGCTGCTGTTTGTTTGTTTAATTAATTAATGTGTTTGCTTTACATCCCAGTCGCCCCTCCCCAACCCCCATCCTTCCCTCATTCAATCTCTCCCCTACCCCTCCTCTCCTTCTTCCTGTCATACCAAGTCACTGCAGGCCAGACAAAGCTCAGTTAGAGGAACAAGATCCACAGGAAGGCAACAGATTCAGGGACACACACACACCCACACCCACACCCACACACACCGCCCCCCATTGGGAAACCCGTATGAAGATCAACCTGCATGTCTGCTACCAAAGAGCAAGCCCGGGCTGGACCTGGTCTCTTGCAAATATGTAGCAGATGTGCTGCTGGTTTTTTACAACAGGAAATGAATGTGGACAAAGACCCTTTTAGAAGGGTCCCTACATCTTGGAATTTCTGATGCAGACGTACAGCAGGCAGCTGCATTGACAGCTCGGGAACTGGGAAGTGATTCTGATCAAGATTTAGTTCTGCAGACCAGTGTACTTGAGGTGGCCATTGGGTGATTTTTGTCTTTACAGTATTTTATTTAACAGTACACACGGTTCTGATAGCTGTTGGGTTTACAAAGAACTCTGAAGCTACACATCTCAATTATTTGCATTTAATATGTTTTTATATCAAAAGAAACATAAAATTCATTGGTTTTAAATTCTTATTAGGTGTTATCAATAATCAGCAGGTATGAGATAATTATGACTTTATATTTAAAAGCAAACGAACCAAAAGTAGATTAGAGAGCAATTTATAATCCTGGGATTTTGATAGATTGGAGCACAGGAAAACTGGTAACTGTATCTGCTTTTAGTTGTCTATCTAGAGAATCTTACAAAACAGATGGCTTAAAGTTTACCTTAACTCGATCCACAGTTGAGTAATAAACCCATGGAATACAAGCTGAATCCTCTCTTCCAGCACCTGATCTTTCTGGAATTTGCCATATATAAGTGCGAACTTCACCTAAATTAACCAAGAGTTACATGTCTGGTTATATTCAGTTAGTATCTGACACACATAATGTGTTTTATATGCATATACATTTTATATACACGTGCAATGTATATGCATATATTAAGCCTTGATAATTAACTGATCCAGAAAGACAAGATGCAGAGGCAGTTGTTAAAAAGGAATAGTACTCAAAATTCTAAATTCCAGGAGCTTAGTTTTCTAGTTTTATACTGAGTGTATGTGGCACAGCATGTGAAAGTATGTGAGAGTTCTGTCTTCTAACCATGGGAGTTCTAGAGATGGAACTTGAGCACTCATCAGGCTTGGCAGTACCTATTGAACAACTTTGATGACTTGGGAATTTCTTTCTAAGACATACGAAGGCATTTTTATGTCATTATATATAGACTATGAATTAATCAGCTCTCATTCACTTGCCAAACCACGAAGCCAGAGGATGGTCATTTTAAAGTCACAGTTTGAAGAAACTGCATAGATCTATCTTTTCTTGCTCTGCCACAGAACTTCCTGAATATATGTCCTCAGACCTTTCAGCTACATCTACACACCTGTACAGACTACCCTCTGCCTGATTTGTTTAGATAGACCTTGCATTTTCTTGAAAACATAACACTATCAGATCAACACTCTGGAGTCTGAAATCCTACACTAGGAGCAAGAATTGAGGGCTGGCCAGGCAGTGGTGGTGCATACCTTTAATCTCAGCATTTGGGAAGCAGAGGCAGATTTCTGAGTTCAAGGCTAGCCTGGTCTACAGAGTGAGTTCCAGGACAGCCAGGACTACACAGAGAAACCCTGTCTCAAAAAAAAAAAAAAAAAAAAAAAAAAATTGAGGTCTGGTCTTAAGGGATGTGTAGGCTTTTTCCCCTTTCCTCAAACTCACTTTTAGCCCCAGTTTCCTCATTCCTTGTCTAAGCAGAAAATATCACTAAGAACATAAAATGTAAATGTTAAACATACAAGGTAAAAGTGAGGTCTAACCATCTCCTTCTGCTGACCACATTGATTTGTATAAATTGCTCCTCCAGCCTGCTCAGTTACCAGGGATTGATTCCCAAAGCCTTAGCCTCATCTTGACGCCCTCTTGCTTGACTCCAGTGCCCAATTCCCAGCAGGCCCTTTGGTTTCACCTTAAAGTAGAAGTGCAGTATCATGACATCTTACCCTTTCATCTGGCTCAGGACCATGCCAAATCTTGTTTATTCTAATTCTGGGATATTTTTGCCCCACCAGGATTTACCTAATTGACCCTTAATGTTGCCATTTCTTCCCTGTAGTCACTTACTCATGAGTGGGCCAGAAAAGCTTCTTGAAATCCTTAATCAGGTAAATACCCTTAACTCAAATCCTTAGGTGAGTGTGTAGTGTCACCTTAAGTCCTAATCATAGCCCCCAGGTCCTTCCTCTATCTAGCTCCCTTCTCTCCCTGTTATGTAAACCACACCTCCTGTATCATTTAAGTGTCTTCACCAATGTCGGGCTCTACTGTTTGACCTACTTAAAATATACCAAAGACTCTGATGAGTCTTTTCATAGCTTTGATAACAATTCAATATTAGGTATGTTTATTTTTAGAAGATCAAGAGAGAAGTTTTGCTTTATCTTCCTTTAAATTTATAAAAGTAATTCTATGGAGCACACTATTTTGTTTATTTGGCAACTGATAAATTTTTTAAACCTTTTTCTGTCAAATAATTTTCTCTTTTATTTCAGTGTGTATCATATATCTCAGTTTTTATCTTAAAAACTGAGCATCTGTTGTGCTCCTGGGACATGCCAGATACAAATACCCAGGGTGGTGCGCCAACATTTTACCCCGTGGTACTGCAGATGACACCTCAAATATGTTGTAGTTGAGTGAAGGGAGCATCTTTCTAATTTAGTCTTCCATGTCTGTAAATGTCTAGTGCCTTCATGTTTTTTTTTACAGCGCTTCAGCAAATAGTTTTGGTATAAAAGTGTGTGTGTGTGTGTGTGTGTGTGTGTGTGTGTGTGTGTGTGTGTGTGTGTAATTAAGCACCCATACAGAGCTGCTCCTTGTAGCCTTCGTGCTTACCTTCCTTTGCGTTCCCTTTTAGCATGCTCATTTAGAAGGACTGCTCTTTACAACAGCTAGCATTGTGGGGTGGTATCTGTGTGATACATCCCTCTCCACCCAGTACCTGGTAAAGTTGGAACAACTGTAGAACTCTCTGTTTTCACCCCATGGGCATGTATTGAATATGGCCTAGTTGCCATATTTTTAAAGACAACTTTAACTTTGTCTCCAACATCTGCATGAATCGCTGGACCTGGTAAAAGGAAAATGGAAGGACAGCTTAGTAGATTGGAATTTCTGTCAGTGATAAAAGCAAAAATCAGGTAACTTTTCAGTATGAAAGATGGTTTCTCTCTCTCTCTCTCTCTCTCTCTCTCTCTCTCTCTCTCTCTCTCTCTCCACCCCCCATGGCTTTGTGCTGTTACAGTCCATGATTTATTTCTAGTCCCAGAAGATGTTCATAAGAACACTATAGAGATGGCTTCTCCATAGTGTATCTCTTATCCAGAGTTCCAGAGGACATTGTAGCCTAAGAAGTCCCCGAGGGTCAGGGGTCTAACAGGGATAGCTGGTGGCAGGCCAGGAGCTGCTTTGCACAGCTTACTCTCAGGACTCAGGGTGTGAACTTCTGGCCCCTGCTGAGCCTGAAGTTACCAAAGGGTTGTGCTGGCCCTCCAGCTTCCGCTCTCCAGCTGACTGTAGCTGTTCCTGTGTACTTCTGCTACCCTCAACAGTACCATTAGTGCTAAAGCAGTGTTTTCAACCTAGGGTGTCATGACCCTTTCACGGGGTTGCCTAAGACCATCAGAAAGCTCAGATAGTTTACATTATGATTCATAACAGTAGCAAAATTACAGTTATGAAGTAGCCAAGAATATAATTTTGTGGCTGGGGGTCACCACAAAGGGTCATAGCATTAGGAAGGTTGAGAACCACTGATCTAGAGTATCTCAACAGGGAAATTCTGATCCCATGGAAACAATGAAAGGTTCATGACTTTAGCCTCATGGATTTCACGTTGCACATTTGCCTTTATGTGGTACCTGAAAGCCTGAGGGTAACTTTCCCTTGATTCCGTGTAAGGAAACACATTTTCTCCTCTCTCTGTCTCTCTGTCTCTCTGTGTCTCTCTGTCTGTCTCTCTCTCTCTCTGTCTCTCTCTCTCTCTCTCTCTCTAGTTGAATGATTTTTTTTCTTTTTTTGGTTTGAATAGCTTTGATATATGAACTAGGAAAACGCAGCCTATATCCATGATGCTGCCACAGGTGGTTCTTGTCACTAACATAAGGCTACCAAGATGAGCTGTCACCTTACCGAGGATGCTCAAGTGCTCGTCCTCAGCTCTTCTCTTCACCTGTTCTCTGAATGTGCTGTCAGTAAACTCCCGATACACAACCTTCTTGTACTTTGAGCCTATGAAAAACTCTTCCTTATCCAAAAATGCATTTGAAACACTAGAAAAGGAGATCCGGTGCAGGTTAGTATTTTCATGAAAGAAAAGTTTTAAAGAGTAAAAATTCTTGTGACTAGTTACGCTCATTTAAAATTATTTTCCATCCCAGTGAGAACAAAAGATTTTAAAATAGTGAGATGTGATATAAAGAGACCCGACCAGTGTGCTGCTTCAGTCCTGGCCCTGACTCTTGCCTAGTTGAGCTGATGTATTGATCCTTGCTACCTGGAGAAAGGAGCCTTAGTTTTTATCCCCTTAAAGAGAGGCCTGGATCTAATCATCTCATCACGTTTTCCCACTCTAAAATGCTATGAGCCTTGGTCAATCAAGAGTTAATGCAGTATTTTCAGTCAATAGGAACTGAAGTGGGCACATTTATAAAAAGTTTTAGTTAACTAATGGTTCCTTTTAACTACTTTATTCAAACATATAAACAACCTTTCAGGCCTGTCTGTCTTAGACCACACTTAGCACTGAAATCAAGCGATCAAGCTAGCCACTGTTAGTCAAGGTACTGGGTGCCCTGGGCCTGCCTGCCCCCATTGCTCAGACTAGCTCCTCAGATCATGTTCACATGAGGTCATGTGATGAAAATGGCATGCTAGAGGAGACATACCTGGGAAAATAAAAAAAAAAGAGCCACTTAGAGCGTCAGGTGATGCCGCGAGATGCTGAGATGAGTGTTTCTAATGATCCTGAAGCTATTTTGTACTTGAATTTATTCTTTCTGATTTTTTAAAAATACTTTCTTTTTACAGTGTTTGTGTCATGAATGACTTTGAATGTCGTTTTGTTTAAGATTATAGTGGAAAGAACTGCTAAGTATTTAAAAAGCACATGACGGATTTAAGGCCATGGAATGACTGATTCTTATACTAGCCATGAAACCAGGAGGATGAAATAAGCCACAATGTGGTTGCTCTCAGTTTGGGGGCATTTGAAAGTTAGTGACAGACAGTCCACCAGCAAAACAGTCGGAAGAGGTCACGGAAGGTGTCTTGTGAGGATGCCAAGAGAAGTGGAAATGAATGAGCACAGCTTCCCAGGAAATGATCAGTGCTGATGCTTTGTTCTGAGGTTGGCATAACTCTTAAAGGGAGACATAGAATTCTAGCTGAGCACTTGGGGAATCTGAGACTGGAAAGTTACTTTTGCTCTTGCAAATGATGCAGCTCCTTTTCCCAGTCCCTGCTCGGTGAATAATCCCATTCCACCTCCACTGCTGCCACATAGTAGGTCCTTTCTCCCAGGTAAACAGTGAAATCTTCAAACTGCTGCCGGCACTGGCTCACAGTGTATTTTTGCTTCATGCCACCTGTGTAGTGATCCGTTGTAAGACACTCCACATCAAAAGACCCTGGAGTGGTAAGGAAAGGACACGTGTCACACTTTTGCTCTGTATTTTTGTTTCCCAGGCTCACCGAGCATGAGTTGCTACCTCAGATCATAGGCTTTCCACACCTCCAATCCTCACTCTCCCACTGCTCAGTCTTCTGCAGACACAGAAGTCTCTTTTCTGTTCTAAGAACCAGAAAAGGGTGTATCTGTCTCAGGACATCTGTTAGTCTCCCTGCCCAGAACTTCACAGATGAGTGCATAGCACATGCAAGAGTATCTCTCACTGTTACCCATCACTCCCTTCTCATTTGTATTCACTGGCTTACAGTTACCTGATCTTGAGAAGTACACAGTGACTCAACTAAGGCCAGAAACAGGTTGTCATATTTTCATGACTTAGTTAACATTCTTCCCCCCTTAAGTTGATTTGGTCACTGAGAGTCAGGCGCACAGATGTGTTTAAATGTGCTTGGCTACAGTTCTAGTATAGAATATCCAATTGTAAGCAGTCAGCAAACCAACCTCACATCAAAGCTGAAGAGGCAATATAAAAGCTTACACACAGAGCACATGTGGAAGCCATTTCTTTTAGCCTGCCTTTCCCCAGTTATCTTTAAAAGGACCTTAACTGAAAAGAGCCCATCTCATCTCATCTCATCTCCTCTCCCTCCCTCCCTCCCTTCCTCCCTCCCCCCCCCCTCTCTCTCCCCTTTTCTCTCCTTATATAATACTACTCCACCCACATATCAGAACTAGGGCCACCTGATGTCTGCTTCAACAACAGTGGCCCAGTAACCCTCTTAAGAAAATGTCTACTTGGGAGACTTTGAAAGGTTATCACTCAGTATGCTTTTCTATAGAGTTTTCAACCAAAACTACATGTATTTACTGTTTTGGCAAGTTTTATTTCAATGTGACACAAGCTAGCAGCATTTGAAAGGAGAGATATTCAATTGAGAAAATGCCTCTATAAGATGGAGCTGTAGGGTATTTTCTTAATTACTGATTGATGAGAGAGGGCCCAACATCTTGTAGGTGGTTCCATCCCTGGGCTGCTGGGCCTCTCTAAGCTGCTGGGTTCTCTGAGAAAGCAGGCCAAACAAGCTATGAGGAGCAAGCCAGTAATCAGTACCCCTTCATGTCTCCTGCATCAGCTTCTGCCCGACTTTCTTCAATGATGAACAGCAATACAGAAGCTGGAGCCAAATAAACTCTTTGCTCCACAAGTTTCTTTGGTCATGGTTGTCCATCACAGCAAGAGTAACCCAATTAAGGCAGTGCGCAATAAGAGAAATGTACCTTCTGTGTCAGGATTCATGAGAAGGGTGAGACTTTTATGAGGGAATAGGTTTGCAGTGTCTCTTCTTTCTCCTTTGGACAGATAAGTATTTCCTGAAAAGTATATCCCGTGTACATCCGCCTCATTTCCAGCGCTGAACAAATACCATACAGTGGATTCTCCTAGGCACATATTGAGGCCAGGCTGATTGCCATACATGAATCCATTGATGGCTGCAGCAGTTGAAGAAGAGGGAGGAGAAAAAGGTTTGAAGATAGCATACTCTGTTGAATAAAAAGTCCTTCGTGGGATTAGAGAGATGGCTCAGTGGCTAAGAGCGCTGACTGCTGTTCCAGAGGTCCTGAGTTCAATTCCCAGCAAAAACATCGTGGTTCACAACCATCTGGAAAGGGATCTGATGCCCTCTTCTAGACATCAGAAGACAGTTACACTGTACTCATATACATAAATAAATCTTAAAAATAAAAGTCCTTCGTGATGTCCTCATGTAAGAACACATTGAAGCCTCCCCATTGTGTATATGTCAGATATGCCTCTGCTGTCCCCAGAGCAGATGTGTGTTCACAGTGTGTGGACTTCTGTGTCTCTACCGCCCTGGGGACTTCAGGGTTTTCAGCTGGACTCGAATTCCAGGCTGTTTTTCTCATTTCTTTCAAAGATCCTATTTGTGAACAACTGTATCAGGGAATAACACCAGCTTACCCTGGGTGTCACACATTGACAGTGTGTTTGTTGTTTCACATGCAAAAGTCCCTGACTCATCAGAAAAAAAAGCAGGGAAAACGTGTAGGAAAGTTTCTCACACTGCTGATTCCAAAAGATAATATTATAGAATTTAAAGTAATGTTGTAAGGATTGTGGGTAGTGTGACTAAAATCATTGCGGCTTAAAAAAATTAGTCTGTACTGCAACTTTACAACTTTTATTTCTACCTACAATACTGTTTAAATTAGCTAAAGCACAATAAATCTGATGTTCTTCATTTAAAAAAATGGATGGAGGCTTCCTTGGTTTTTAATAATTTTAAAAGTTGTGAGTTGGTTCTGATGAGCAACCAAGTTTAAACTCAGAATGGCACAGAGTTCTTATTTTTGGATCACTGAAAAATAAGAGGGAACTGTCATTACTGGGCTACAAATGAGAAAAGCACCTAACCCATTAATTCTCAAATTGAGTATGCCATCAGAACCAGGTGAAGGATTTGTTATGTACACATTCCAGGGACTTATTCCAATGTTTATAATTCAGCAACTCAAAAGTGGGTCCAAGAATTTGCAATTCTAACAAGCTCTTGGGTAAAACAGGCTGTTGATCTAGAGACCACATTTTAAAGACACATTCAGGAGTCAACAGAATAGCTTAATTGATAAAGGCACCTGATAGTAAACCCACCAGCCTCAAGTAAACCCTGAAGCCCAAATGCTGGAAAGAGAAAACTAACTTGTGCATGTTGTCCTATGACCTCCACAGGCACCATGCCACATACTAGTTCTTTCTGTTCCTCTGTCCCTCCTTTCCATCACACTCTCCTCTAAATAAATAAATGTCTTTTTTTAAAAGACACATTGGATAGCCCTGAGTTTTGAGGCCATCCTGGTCTACAGAGCCAGCTCCAGGAAAGGCAAGGCTACATAAAAGAAAGCTTGTCTTAAAAAACCCAATAAGTAAATAAATGAATGAAATGGATAGATGACACATCAAATTAGCATGACTTCTATATCCGGTTATTCTGAAGTGGGATTCTTTTTGCTTGTTTTGTTGTGTATTTGCTTTTTATAACCAAAGACATTGCCTTCAGAGCACTAGTAAGTATTTGCTATATGTAATGAATGTAAAGGAATGAAAAATGCTGTCACTGGGGTTTAACTGATGCCATCATCTGTGCAACACTGAAGTAGCCTGGGCAGGGGGAAGAGATGCAGTACTCACAGTGCATCTTATTAGACTCCTGAAAGTCTTCATCTTCCTTATTTACTTGATCAGGTGCAGTTGTAAACATCCTGATATTATCATCCAAGAGTAAACTCTCATTCTCATCAAACACTGTGGCAAACAAGTAGAACTCCTTGTTTACATCTTTCTGCAAATCAAAATAGCAACAAAATGAAGATAGAACAAGTAAAGCCAAAGATTTCTATGTACAATACTCTGCGTACAAACCATTTTAAGAAATTTGAACAGAAGTTTCAGTTCCCCTTTCAGACTTGGTCAATGACATATTTCATTTGGCCACCCAAATTTTCTCCAGTGTCTCTTGAGGATTTATGATTTACTAAGGCAACCTTCTTCCTTCATACCCATATTGCCCATACAAATTGAATCACTAAAATAAGTTATTCAAATATATGTGTTGTGGTTTAGATTTGAAATGTCTCAAACGTCTCAAATCTATTAAAGGATTGTTTTCTAGCTTATGGCTATTGGTTGGTAATAGAGACTTTAGGTTAGGCCTAGTTGAAAGGACAAGGTCACTTGGATTGTACCCTTAAATATGGTAGAATATCTCTCTCTCTCTCTCTCTCTCTCTCTCTCTCTCTCTCTCTCTCTCTCTCTCCCTCACCTTTCCCCTCTCTCCCTTTCTCTTGTACACACTTTGGCTATCTGATGAGCAATCAATGTGTCTCCACCATGAGGATGAAGAGCTTTTTTCTAGCATATGCATGTCTGGTTCACTACAACCCAAATGGAATGTAACCAGCTGACTGATTGAACCCTCTAAAACCAAGAGCCAGAATAGATCCCCATCCTTTAAGTTATTTGTCTTGGATATCTTGTTGCAGTGATAAAAAATTAATGTGGAAATATCTATGTGCTAGAATTGGGAAAGATGCCCTCCACAATCATGAACCCAGTAAGAATCCCTATAGTCCAGAGAGATCATCTTCAGGGAGGAAATGGCATGGCAAGGAGCTAGAAGATGGATCAATACAACCTTTAAGCAGATTCAAACAAAAATAAACAAGAAAGTAAAATTTCTATCTAGTTTAGAAAATGGTCCAGTCATTCAGAAGACAATCAGTCAGGGCCTGGAGAGATGGCTCAGTGGGTAAGAGCACATACTGCTATTCCAAAGGTCGTGAGTTCAAATCCCAGCACCCACATGGTGGCCCAAGACCATCCTTAAAGAGATCTGACGCCCTCTTCTGGTGTCTGAAGATAGCTACAGTGTACTTACATATAATAAATAAATAAATCTTTAAAAAAAAAAAAAAAAGAAGACAATCAGTCCATGGAACCATAGCAAATGAACTCTCAGGGAAGAGAATCCTGGAACTTTATTTGTCTTTCTTGTATGATTCATTCAAGTGGAACATGATTGTCAAAGTGAAAACGGCTAACTAATGTGCAGAGTTGATGGTTAGATTCTTCACGAAATTGCATCAGTGATGAAGGTTTCCTAGTCTGAGTTTCTTGGTGATTTAGGTACATTTCAGTTACTCATGCTCCTGTAAGTAACCCCAATCAAGTCACTAGTCCACGGAGCTAGGTGTGAGTAGGATCATTTCTTTGGGCTATCGATGACCTGTCTGGGGTGAGCAGATACTTATTCTCATCTCCATGGGAAAGTTCTTACAACTGGTCTCAAATGTGGTTGCCCTGCCCACTCCCTTTCTGGCTTTTGTATTTGTTTTGGTTTTTGGGTTTTTTGGTTTTTTTTTTTTGAGACAGGTTTACAAGTTCTTCTGTGTAACTCTGTCCTGTAACTCCATCCTGGATCTATAGGTCAGACTGGCCTCAAACTCACAGAGATCCATCTGCCTCTACACCTAAGTGCCACCGCTGCTGGCTAAATGTGGTGCATTTCTCTTAAGCAGTAGGGCTGCAGGGCATGCGTCTCCATGCCCAGTTTAGAAGAACATATCTATATAATTTTGCTTTGTTTGTTTGTTTGAAACAGGGTCTCAGGTAGCCCAGAATTGCCTCACACTCTGCGTATCTGGGGATAGCTCTTTATTTTTCTCCTTTGACTTCCCAAATGCTGGGACTACAGATATACAGATCACATGACAGGATCCCTTATCTCCAGAGATACATCATAAAATACTTATTTTATTGATTGAATTTATTGAATGACAGGATCGTAGTGGTGAGTCAAGAGGTTATTTTTTATTGCTAATTTTATCACAAAACAATATGCATTCCATATATAATGCAATTTTTGATCCACTTGAGATATTTTTATGAGAAAAAATGCATAATACTTTAAAAAACTGTATAATCTTACTATGAACACCAGAATGGTTTCACACTTTTGATCCTCCTGCCTTACCATACCATAGTGTTGGGATTTCAAGTGTACAGCATTATGACCAACCATAATACAAATCTTATAAATCAGAGAAAAATTTAAAATAACACAAAAATCTTTGGTGCCTTCAAGCCTATAATATAATTTAAAGCAGATTAGGTGTCATTTTCCCTCTCCCCTGCCTGGGCTTACCTGTCTCCCATCTGCAAGTAAGCTGCCTTTCTTGCATATTTTCATTGGCCCAATAAGCCCAGTAAATATGTCTTTGGTGGGGTCAACACCAGAATAATACATCTTAGATAGGCACACAGGATCTGCAGAAGTGGGCCCCATTTCCTTGGGGACAGTCCATTCATATGTAAAGGTTTCTTTGGGAGCCACATGGGAGGCCGCTTGAGGACGAGGACGTAAGAATGGTCACAACAGAGAGGTTACTTAAGTGCTTTCAAATGTGACAACCGAGCCACAGAAGAAATCAGGGTTAATAATACACTTCTAAGTTCCTTGGACCCAATTAGAATAGAATTCCCCCTTGTGCTACCCTGTCACATTTGACAGACTGGTGTGATAAACTCAAGAAGCCCCAAATGTCTGCTAGGATTGATCTCCCTCTTTGTGTTCAGATATGCAATATGCCTATTTTCTTTCAAGCAGAACTAATGTTGAAAGTAAATATCATCACCTTTATCCTTCTGTCTGGTGCAACAGTACCTGGCAATAGGGGGTAATCAGTTCATTTTCTTTTGACCAAACTGAGAAGAAAGTAATAGTAGAATCGAAAGGAACATAACCTGTGATCCTTTGCAAATTATCTAAATTTTCACCTGAAACTGAAGCCAGAAAGCTTCAATAATCAGACTATAGTCATGTTGCAATTGGTAGCAAAATTAGGAGATTTCATTGATATGCCTCAATAAAAAGTATTTGAACATATTCGCATTGTTGGATATTTTGTATCACTGAAATCATATTAATAAATGCTTATAATAGTAAGAGAGCAAACACCATAAAACTATAATGACAGTATATTTATATAGTATAAACTGAACCATATATAAACTATGTTATATATACACAGATAAAAGCAGAAGGATTAAATATACATATATGTATATGAAATTATGGATTACTAATAGTTTCTTTCAGCTATTGCTTTCTGTATTTTTCAAATATTTTAAAATGAGCCTCTAACCTTAACATTGCAGGACCTTAAAAAATTCACCTAATCATATTTCAGAAATGTATAATTGATATAGCTTAACTAAATTCTTACTAGGATGGTCAGTAGTTATCGAATTAAGACATAACAAAATTCTGTAAACTATTTGGAAAGGACAGAAACGAGTTTTATTTTCTGTTTGTGTTATTCCAGTGTTTGGTATCCGGCCTTCAGCTTTCTCAGGACTGAGTTCCCTACTCACCTTGCCTTGAGGAGCGGCCAGGTGGGCCATAGTATGTTCCCTCATTTTCCACGGTGAATCTTACCCCCACTGGCTGAATGCTTAGAGGATATTGTCCTTTGTTATGAAAGGTGACTTTAATGATGTCTTCTACTTCTGCCCAAATGAGAGGACCTAGGCACAAAGAGAGCATTACTTGTCTTTATTTGTCCTGGGACATACAGATTGTAGCTGTGTGTGTGTGTAGCAAGTTGGAAAGATTGGTGTTTTTAAAAGTCCAGTATTGCTACAATGTAGTAAATTTGAAAAAAGGCATGGACTTTTTTCTTTTATCCAACTTGAGAGAAATTATTTTGGTTATTGTCTTTCTCTAAGTAAGTAAAAATTACACATTACAACACTAATTTATATTATTTACACACCTGCAAAAACATCTGGAGTATCTACACTTTCTTCAACCTAGTGGTCTGGGTTGTGTGGCCTTTGACCTCAGTTATGGTAAGGTTAAGTTGGATGTGATGGGTAACAGTGCTGTAGATGTAAAACTCTAAAGCCAATCTTTATCAATTGTAAAGATATAGCTATATAGTACACAAATGCTTGATGTAATATCTAAAAAGGCATTTATTGAGGATATCTTATCCTTTCTTCTAATTTTTCATGTCTAACATCTAACCCTTACTATAGTTTCACCAGAAAATAACCATTATTGTTTCAATTTTATAGAAAAAAGCAGGCAAAGAAAATTAAGTCACATTAAAAAGTCACCCACCTAGTGATAAAGGGAAAGACTGACCCTTGAGTTTGGACTGTGGTTACCAGTTGTGAGAGAACTCGGAACTGGGAGCAGCCTCTGGGACAGATCCAGCCTGGGTCATTAGCAAGCCCACATTTGGTTTCTGAGAAAGTGTCCTTTTGGCTAAGTCAGTTATTTAAACCAACTCAATATCCCTTATCTCTCATGAAAGATAAGTACTCATTTGCAGTCATGATATAATGAAATAGTGAATCTTTATGACTGTAATTTTTGGGACAGGAGTGAGCTGCTGTGTCGGTGGTACCGGTCTCCCCATCTTCTATCTAGGAACCATGCTGCAAGTCCTGGCACTTTTGTTCTTCCTGAAGTTGGGATAGCCAAGAAGGAAGTGTTGAAGTCATGTGTGTTCTGCTTGAACTCACCCAGGATTCCGAGATGTTCCTCATCAGAGCCTCTTTGCTTTTGGCTTGTGAAGGAGCCATCTGTGTACTCACGATAAACCATTTTTTTATAAGAGCCACCAATTCTTGTGGGACCTTGCTCAAAAAATACTCTTGAATCACTGCCAAAAGGAAAAAAGGGGGTGGATTCTGGTGTGGAGTCAGAACAGAGGTGGTTATTTACTTAAGATCCTATCTGAAGAGAAGAAGCGGGCTAGCGCTCAGCACTGCATGGCCAACATGGTTTATGGTCCACATTAGTTTCACTAAAGAAGCACAGAGACCTAGACGACTCTTGAGGTTTGGTGAAGAAGAAGAAAATCAAGGAGGAAGTTACACTTTAAAGTGAAATGAAAACAAATTTCAGCATGACTACATGACCCCTGCTGTCCAGCAGACTCTTCTCACCCCATTGTATAACAGCCGTTCTTAGGAAGGCATGAGCATCAGCTCAGTGCCTGTCTTTATTTGCTAGAAGTCACATGATAATGCAGTTGCTAGTTTTCTTCCCACTTACGAAGAAATTCAATTTTAGAAAGTGATATGATTTTTGCAGAGTTACCTTATTCATCTCTTCTTTTGTTTGACAAATGGGTTGGCACCAGCTTTTTGCCAGGACCTGTGTCCTGGGTTGGTGAAATAGTGATGGGTGAGCTGAATTCCTCATCCAGATGCATCATACATCTCTCAGAGGAGACCCTAGCTCTGGTTATATGACCTGAAGAAGTTGAGTGCTATAGAGCATTTCTCCTGAAAAGAGCAGGGTCGGCCACTCTACAGAAGCCATTAGAAACGATTTCCTAAGGCTCTGAGGTAAAAGGAGAGTTATCAGAGTAATGTGTGGGTGATGGAGAGAATTTACCAGGATGTTACAAAAAAGTAACAGCCTGGGAGATTCAAAGGAAGAATAAGTATGTCATGCATCTACCATGCTCCACAGCATGGCTCCTTAAGCTTCTCACTCTACGCTCTCCTTTGCCTGAGAGAATTTTACATGACCCTAGGTACAGAGATATATAAAATAGGTTTACAAATCAAATATTGTTGTAATGGGATAAGAAACCATAAATTTATTTTAATACAAATTTTAAAATACATATAATCTTGCCATTCATTTAAAATGAAAGCAAAATTTCATATTAGTATGAGGATATGTTTATTTATCCTTACCGAAATAATTAAGTATTGGCTGCATATCTGATACTGCAGAACACAGCATCTTTAACACTTTTCAGAACAGATAAATATTTTTGTTTATGATCAATAGTATAGAAAGTATATAGTACAAATGGTACAAGTATGTTCAGAGTCTTTGGAAACCACTGGAAATTCTGCTTTAATCCAAACAAAAACTCATTTAACAATGGTGTGTGTGTGTGTGTGTGTGTGTGTGTGTGTGTGTGTGTGTATGTAATGCAATTCAGCTACTCCAACAGCAATTTTTAAAAACAAAAAGATATGCTAGTTTGTACTTGCATGCTAGCAGACAGTGATGAAACAATGAGATTTTGTTTGTAAGAGGAGAAAACTTTGTAATTCATAACACACAATAGAATTGAATCTGAACTGAGGTGTTGCAGGCAGCAGAGGTGACACAGAGTGGGCCTGTAGAGGGCAAAGTGTACATGGTATGCATGGCATGCGTGCAGGTCCATTGCTACAGAGAGACTGTGTGACAGAACAGAGGAAAGCACTGTCAAAATCACCTTGGATTCATGATATATTATGTTTTTAATTAATGTTTGATTGTTGGGAATTCAGAAAACTTTTACTGCTGACAAAATGTTTGTGATACCCACATTCGTTTGCTCAGCCCCATACGGCGGCCCACAGTTGAAGAAGACGGGTCCAGAAACCACAGCAGAAGCAGAGGATATAGGGCAGAGGAGTAAGGAATGAGGCTTAGAGAGATAGAGGTGGGCAAGGGGACCTGGATAAGGTTTAAGTATTCCATTCCATGGCAATAATGAAGGATTTAAGGCTTCAGAATGAATATTTTAGGGGAATCCCTCCAATAGCTGCTTAGAGAAAACACTAGGAAATAAAATATTTTATGAGGAAGGCCAGTCAGAAGACAATGTTTATAATTTCCATGAAAGACAGTGAGAAGTTTGGTCGTATTGGCAAAGAGGATGGAGGAAAGAAGACAGCTTTCAGAGAAATGTAGACTCCAGTGATTCGGTACCTGATGAGGGGAGTAGGTGCCATTGGTGATGGAATGGGAGTCAGGACAGTGTGTAGACTCAGGACCTTGGCACATGGGTGAGTATGATAACGCTGTTCACTGAGTGCAGAGGAAATTGCTTTTCACAGGACACAGTGAATTCAGTTTGGACACACTGAGTTGGACAGACCTCAACCAAGTAGAGATGTCATTAAGAAAAATTGAAATACAAGTCTGAAATTTGTAAGAGTCTTGTAGGTTGGAGATGCAGCTTTGGGAGTTGTCATGTGTGGTTGTCAGTGTAGCATGGGACTTAAGTCTGTGCTTTAGGAGTCACAGACCTGGGCACAGCCAGGCCCAACACTCCAACATTGGATAACACAGAATAAACTTCCAAAAAAACTTTTTAAAAAAGAAAATTTAAAGATGGATCCCAGACAAGGATTCTGTGAAGCAGTAGTGTGACATGAGTAGACATAGATTAATGGTATAGTCTTGTTGACACTTATTTTGTATATATGTACCAATGTATGGAAAGGTCAGAGGACAGCTTTTGAAAGTATGTTGTCTCCTTCCACCATATGGGCCTAGGGGATAGAACTCAGTTTATTAGGCTTGGCAGCAAGCACCTTTACCCACTGAGTCATCTCCACAATGCCTGCTGACTTTTAAGATATCACCTTCTCTTCTTTGTGGAAAGTGACAGATAGGAAAGGAAGACTGAAAAAGAATGCATCATCTTATGAAAATCAGCCTGACATATCCAAAGTGTCAGTTGTGTACACCACAGGATGCCATACAGAGAGGGAAGGACTACACAACAAGAGAAAATTCTCTGTTGAATATCTGATGAAGGAATTATATTCAAGCAATATAAGGAACTCCTAACTAACAAATATCAACAGAAATAACCCAAGTTGGAACTGGACAAAGGACATAAATGAACATTTCTCTAAAGAAAATATATGTAGGCCAGTAAACCCTACATAAATACTTAACATACTTAGTCATAAAGGAAATGGTCTTTGTGTGGTGCTACCTTTCCAGAGCTGTTAAGTTCTCTCCGGTGAAGATGTCTGTCCTAGAAGGAGCATAGTCCCAGATGATCTCCTCAGCAGCAATGTAATAGTGTCTCACTTGTCTACCTTGGATATTATCCTCTGGCGAGGGCTTGTTACAATCACGAACCTGGAAAAAGGCCTGCAACCCGGCTGAAAGAATCCAGAGAAGGCTCTGATGAGTAGTGCCAATCGCTGATGAGGCGGCACATAGAAATTGAGTCAATCCACACAGGTAATACAGCAAAGCATGGGTAAACATCTGTTTACAGACTACTGGTGGAAAGTTATTTTTTAAAACTGACATATGTCTGTTTTATTTATGTATATTTTGTGTATTTATTACATTAAGAAGCGTGTGCATGTTCAAAATAAGATATGGGTCTTTGTGGGATTGTTCTTGAGAGTCTAGACCTTCATTGTCACATTCCCATTAAAATTGTAATTGAATCAGCCTTTTATTTTGAAGGGCTTGGCTGTTTTAAAACAATAGTCTTTGAGAGAATTACCTTTCCAGAGGTAAATTTTTCAGTCTTCTTTCCTCTGGGGATAAAATTTCACAAATAGGTTTTAAGAACTAAGTGTTTTTATACCTTGCATCACAGAGAAAATTGACATTTACAAGCTAAGGCAAAGAACAGACAAATCAAAGATGAATTAAAAAGTTGGTTTTACTTGACACAAGTAAAAAACCAAGCTACTTTCCAGCATAACATAGGAATCTGTTTTTACAGTATTTTATTCTACATAGAGAAACTACAAATGATGCTATATTTTCATGGCAGAACCCATTTCTGTATTTTAGAAAATAATATTTTTCCACATTTCATTACTTTATAAACATTCCAAGCTTGCCTGCTCTTATTTCATTGTGATATAAACATGGAGATAAAACTAAGATAATAATTCAGTATTCAGATTACTTAACTAGCTTATTGGTTCTGTTTTTCTTCTATCTCTACTAGTAGATTAACTAAGACACAGTTTTTTTTAGCTAACTAGAAGTGAAGACATCTTACCTTTCAGATGGTTTAGGTTCTGGCAACTGAGCATCCAGACTCCAGGATTCTGGGCCACCATATAAGCATCAATTAGGGTGGCAGGGAACAGGTTGATGATATCAGTATGATAGTTCTTGCTGGTCAGGGCTTGACCATGAAAGAAAGCTGAATGCACATCAACTTCATTACCCATACCAAAAAGGTACCACTTCACTCTGTCTTCTGCACACATCGAGAGCCCCGGGAGGCTTCCAAATGTATATCCATTTATAGCTGCAAGTCAAGATTAGAGGTTTTGCCCCACAGACATTTATATTTACAAAATATAAAATCAGTTTAGTATAGAAAATATCTGTCACAACAGTAGTTACCTGTTCCCCCTTATCCATGCCAGACATTGCTAAGCTATCAGATACTCTTTCATTTTTGGACTTTAATTCAGGCTAAGGGTCATTGTCAATACTATACTGAAGATGAATATTAAATGCAATATTACAAATAAAACTTATAGGGTCTCTGATGTTTATAAACTATACACATGGGATTTATATATGTGTGTATATAAATATGGATGCATGCATATACAGATAGAAAGTACTCATTTAAAGATAAAGTAATAAATGTTATTTAATTATCAGTTATTAACTGCTTGTAGGGAAAGGGAAGATGATTTAAATTTTTTTCTTTTTGCTTAAAACTTTTTTCACTTCTGTGAAATTCTTTTGTAATAACAAAAACAAGTAAAAATTTTTCTAAGATTGAAAGACAAATGTAAAGGAGATTTGAAGAAAAAAAAAGGAATTCAGGAAGGGGCAGAAATGACCAGAATCAAGAAACCTTGAAAACTCTAAAGCATTATGGCATGAGACCCTTGGAAGAAACTGAGAGTTACTATTTAGTTGGGCAGTTCTGGGAAATTTATGGGGAGAAATATTAATGTTAAGAACCATTAACATACCAGATGTGTCAGAGGTAATCAACCATATCCTTTCAGACTAGAAATTTGGGTATATTTTTTAACATCTATTTTTGTTAACAGTATAACAGAGGAAAAGGTGAAAATGAATTGACAGGAGATACTTATGTCAATGAAAGCAAAAGTTTTAGATAGAAAGTTGGAAATAACTTCATCTTCTCATTTGGAAGTACAGTTATTGTTTTTTCAGTTGTTAAGTAATGATCATTTTAAAGAAGCTAAAAGAAAATAACATGTATACTTTTGGATCTAATTATTGTTAAGGCATTTAATTTTCCACCTAAGTTCTGAGGAATAGAAAACCCAATTTCATTATTTTTGCCCCTGGGAATTAAGGAAAAGCTTGGGCTGTCAAGAAGACATTTTTAGGAGTCACTTGGCAAAAGCTAAAGTCATCTGAGATTAGGGAGTCTCAATTAAGAAAATGCCTCCATAAGATCCAGTTATAAGGCATTTTCTTAGTGATTTATGGAGGAAGACCCAGCCTGTTATTGGTGGTGTCACCCTCGACTGGTGGTCCTAGGCTCTATAAGAAAGCAGACTGAGTGCACTCCTCTGCAGCCTCTGCATCAGCTCCTGCCTCCAGGTTTCTGCACTGTTTGGGTTCTGTGAAAGTCACAGTCATCCTGAAATGCTTGTTATGTATGATTCAGTCAATTTCCAACTTAGTATTAATCATTTCTGTGAGGCTACAGGCTCCCTAGACATTAGCCTCTCATTTCTTTATGAGTCCAAATAAGACACCCTTCAATAATGAACTACAGTATGATATTGTAAACCAAATAAACCCTGTCTATTCAAGCTTGCCTTTGATCACAGTATTTTATCATAGCAATAGTAACCCTAACTAAGACACATACCAAACTGCAAGTCTAATATGCTTTTGATATCAGGGCTTGAGACTAGAAGTATTCATGTGAGGGAATAATCTTAACAATTATTAAAACGAAATAGAACATGTCTTTTGTAATCTTACAGTACATCCTGTTGCTTTCCTGGAAGTCTTCATTGTCTGTATCAACTTTCTCTGGTTCAGAGCAGAAGGTTTTGATGTTATCTTCTAGATACCAGCTGAGATTTTCATCCACCACAGAGAACATTACCACAAATTCTTGGTCAACGTTTTTCTCTTTTTCCTTATATAGAGAACCTTAAGTAGAAATTTGTAATTTAGTAGATCTGAAATTTTAGCATGTGATTTGACTTATATTTTTAGGAGATTTGAGCTTCTTTTTAAATAAATTTAGTATTTATTTTCTTAGTACACAGGTATTTACCATCCACGCCACTTTGTAGAAGCACTCAGTGAAGTTCACATGGCATGCACTGCATGCTCTTGTATCTGTATACACACTGATGGAAACTTTAAATGTATTTTGGCTACTGAGAAGGTTACAATTCAAATGTACCAAAATCTACTGGCACACACATATAGCCACATGCCGACACATGAAGTTGTTGCATGTAACTATTGATCCAATAAACATTACATTTCAAACTCTGGAGTTATACTATCTTCGTGAGGCAAGGAATAAATGTACTATTATACTTACTAATATAATACAGGTAGCTCCAGACATCGACAGGGAGTGCCACTGAGGTAGTCACAAATAGTAAAGCCGTGTATCTCTATATCACACCACTGCTGGAACTTATACCCAGCAAACCTATCCTTCATGGCACTGGTTTCAAACTTCATTGTCATTTTCCTGCTGAAATGTTTGTTGAAATGTTTCATGTCCTCAAGGCCTCCCCTATATTTTCGGACATTTTCTACTCTTACCTTTATCTACTCAACTACCACACAGAATAACTTGAAGTTTAAGAAAAAAAGATTGAAAAAGAAAACAAACTGCCATGTACCTGTCTCCCGTATTGTGAGCAGTGAGAAGATATACCTTTTTTACAGAGTATTAAAGGTCCTATGAGTCCTGATGCAATGTCTTTTGGAGCATCAACATGGGAGTGGTAAATCCTGGTCACACAATTGCTGTCTCCATCGCCAGGACTCTGCTCAAAGGCATGCAGCACATACGAATACTGTTGTCCAGGAAATACTTTGTCATCAGCCTTTTGAAAATCAGTGGTGTTGTCAGGGTAGACGGCCCCTAGAAAGCAGCACACAGTGGAGTTAGAAAGTTGAGTACATTTGAACATAGTTGAAGGGATAGTTAGTTCTCAACATCTAGTGGCTGTCTTTTGGACATTTAGTAATGTCTTATTTGGACTCATAAAGAAATGAGAGGCTAATGTCTAGGGAGCCTGTGGCCTCACAGAAATGATTATTACTAAGTTGGAAATTGACTGAATCATACACAATAAACATTTCAGGATGACTGTGACTTTCACAGTTTAAGGGAAAGCTCTTACCTTGCGGTCATGGTATAAAAAAATTAAGCAAAGGAACCACCTTCTTGTATAATTTCCTATATAATATCAGATTTGTGTGTGTATTTGTGTGTGTGTGTGTGTGTTGTAATTACAGAACTCAAAAAAATTTTAGAAATTTTCAAACTTCTACTTCTTCTAAGTATTGGTGGATTTCCCGTGAACCTGTCAACCCAGCTTTAACAATGGTGAGCTGAAAGTCATTCTTGTTTCTCTCCATAACCCATTCAACTTTATCTTCAGTCATATGATATTGTTTTAAAGCAAATTTCAGACATATTTAATTACTAAATATCTGAGCATGTATCATTAAAAGATAAGAATTTTTTCTTTATGGTCTTTTGAAAATTAATGTTGACCCTCTAGCATACCATGGTGCTGTAAAAAAGAAAAAGCATGGTAGCCAGTTGTTATACTATTAGTAGAACTATTTGGTTCAGAAAAACAGAAAAGAAATGATGTAATGTGGAATCCTGTCCTTTGGTTATGATACGGCCCTTGCAGTTTTGCAATCAGAGCAGCTGTGGTTATTTACAGGAGACTTTCACAAGGTTGGGTCCAGAGATGACTCATGAGGTACTTCAGGAATCAATGTTCCAGGGCAGCCCTGACCTCCCCTCGGATACTGCCTGAGCATTGCCGTGTTCCCGCAACTAAACCTACATAAACTCACTGGTCTATCCCGCAGAACTTCGATAGAGTCATTTCTTTAGTCTAATCATTGTTTTTTTTTTTTTTGTACCTGATTTGGGGTAGAAGACAAAAGTCCATGTCTCTTCAAAGAAAGACACACAATATCTAATATTCAATTTTTTAAAAAATCACTTTAAAAATTAAAATTTATTTTACATGTATTCATGTGTGTGTGTGTGTGTGTGTGTGTGTGTGTGTGTGTGTGTGTGTGTGTTTTGTTATGATGCACATGTGGAGGTAAGTTCATGACTTGAGGGAGTCAGTTCTCTTCTTTTACCATGTGAGTTCCAGGAACTGCATACAGGTCCTCTGCCTGTGTGACTGATGTATGAGATTATTCCGGCCACCTTAGCTGAGTCGGAGTTTATGAGAGGTCAGAATGGAAGGTGATAGCAGCTACAATATAATCAGTGGAAGAGTTCCAAAGAGAAGACAGCTTCCACCCTGAATCCTTCTCTTCCCTCTGACTGCAAACCACTTCTAAGTTGCCGGGCACATTATCTGCTTCTCACATTCTCATATTCTTCCTCTATTAGATGAGGAATTAAGTACTGGTGACCCACCTGTGGCTCTCACTATCAGCTTGCAGTTCATTTAGTCATGTGTGGCATTCCCACTACACAAAGTCACATAACTAGAAGAAACACAGTACTATCGTGATTAGTTCCAATCCCTTTATAAAATAGGTTAGTGTTAAAGGGTATGATTATAGGTTCTATTTAAAGTATTAATTCTAGAAGTCAAAAGGTTTTCCTACTGAAGAGAGGAAACTCCAAATACAAGACACACTGAACTTACCCTCAGACTCCTTGGAGTAAATTACCCCATGTGCATGAAAAGTATAGGGCCTAGAGGCAAAGTTCTTTAAGTGAACATAAACTTTATCTCCAACTTCGGCTTTGATGACAGGGCCTAGAAACCCTAGCCAGGCTGGTTTGTCTATAGTCTTTGTAAAAGTGTCATCTGTGTACTCAGAGTAAAGAGCCTTCTTATATTTTCTTCCAATTTGATCAGGACCATTTTGAAGATAGAAATTGGACTGTTCCCTGAGAAGGAAAAGACACTTTCATCAGAAGCCATCATTTCTGGAGATAGCATAAGAACTTAAGATGATCAATGATCACATCACATTCAGGCTTAGTCTGTAGTATAGACCCTTCCAAAAACGAAGGGGGAAGCTGTTGAATCATTTTATTATTTTAATTGTATGAGGTATTTCATATCAGACATATGGTAGAGAACCACCTGTGAAGACAACGTAACACCATGGTGCAAAAAATAAAACTAAAGAAAACTGAGTGGAACTAAATTAATTCTACCTTGTACATTATTTAGTTATTTGTGTGTGTGTGTGTGTGTGTGTGTGTGTGTGTGTGTGTGTGTGTGTTCATGTGCACATGCACACATGAGTGCATCACTTACCTGTGATGTGGAGGCTAGAGGTCTATGTTAGGATCTTCCTAGATCACTTTCCGTTTTAGCTTTTGAGACAAAGTCTCTTACACTGCAGTCAGTGGAACTCCACATTTCAGCTGACCACTGAGCTCCCCAATCCCACCTGCCAGGGTGTCTCTTCCTCTAGTGGTACATTGTACTCAGCTGTGTCCTGCTTTATCTGGGTTCTGGGTATCAGATCTCAAGTCTTCATGCTTTTACAACAAGTCCATTAACCCGGATCTTTTCCCCCAGCCCTGATCTATCATTTTCATTTTATTAGGAGTCCTAAAATTGATTTGTATAATATACATGGGTTTAAAAATTACCTTTGTGTTTCACTTACCACTTATACTTTTAATCCTTCCCTACTACAGAATAGAGAATGTTTATATTCTTTAGTTCCAATTAATAATTTGAAAATTCTCTTAAATATACCAACATAATAAATAGAATCAGGAATGAAGAGAAAGAAAAGAAAGAGGGGGACATTTGATATTTGCACCAAAACTGAACTTACACAGTTCATTCTCAGTAGGATCTGTTAGTGAACAGTGCCATGAAGCCATTCAGAAGGACTAAATTAAATCCTGGTCTTGGTAAGATTCTCCACAACCAAGGTCTTGCTTTTGTATCTGTGTATGTCTATGCTATCAGTCACAGACCATCAGTTTTCAGTATTTACCATGTTCCACTTAGTCATCACAGAGTAGAATAACCTGATTGAAAAGTAAACTGTATCATGTTTCCTGGGTTGAGATAATCAGCAAGGGTCATATATATTTTTCTTTTCATGATTCAAGACAAAAATGGGGCTAGTTAAGGACTTGGGATTGTCTCAGAAGTTGAAGACATGATTGTCAAAAGTCTAGGACTCTAGCCTCATGTTGTCTAAATATTAACCTCAAGAGTTAGCTACTAAGGCACTATGTGATATACAAATACATTCCTGGCTTCAGTTTGTCGATTCTGACTGGGGACAAAGGGAAGTGGAACACAGGCACCTGCGTTTTTTAACACATAGGTTAGTGTATACTGGTGCAGGCATTCACTCTGGACTCTGAGAACCTATAAGGCTGAAGGTGATGAGCAGCCAGTGCAGAGGGATTCCTTGATACTATGAGACAGGAATATGGAAAGTTCTGTTGTCAGCTGGTAGCATGGTGGTGCTAGGTCTTTTCATTTTATGATTGTTCAGATGAAACCTGGAAATTGTGGTCAACAACTTGACAGTGTTTCTGGTGGCTGAATTTGGGCAGAAGGAGCAAGGAACTGGTAAGAGTAAAACCACATTTCTCCAGATAGACTAAGAATTTCTAGGGTGACAGTCTCAGAGTCAACCATATACTGACTTCAAACATCCCTGATTGTCTAAAAAACACCAGAACTCTCAAAGGAGGCAGAATTGCATACTGAAAAATGATGGAGATGGTGTTTCGTGCTTCTTCACACCCATGCTGGTATGATAGTTACACTAAAAGTAAAAAGAGTAAAGCAGTTAAAAAATATATCAATTATGGAATGGCAAAATCCTGCCCAAAACACTCCCTGGTGTGTCTTGCTTGTGTTACCTTATAGTTGTTACATGCTTCTTGTGTTAAGGAAAAGCAGAAGGAAAAAATGAGATGTCTTGGAGAGTTCAGAAAATCCATGAATAAAGAACAGAACATATGTGTAAGCTCTGCCCCAACCCACAGAATTAGTGTGGAGAGGAGAAATCTTAATAAATCGGTGCTTTAACAGCATTGAGGCTGTGTGATGCTGAATACCCCCCAAGATCCAGGCTGTCCATTGTGTTGAGAGGGGCCCATAGAGGACAAATTCATTCACAGCCAGCTGCAACTAATATCTCCTTTCCCATCTAGCCACAATACCCCTGGACTAGTCTCAAACACATTTGTCTAAACCTCAGAATAAATTGTCTTCAGGATTTGACACCATTTCTAGGAGACTTGTCTGAAAACCTTAGCAAAAATCCTAATCCACTGTGCCCTGCTGATACACATCTTGCACAGGTCTAGGTTTTAAAGCAGCTTTCAAGTCCTTAAAGCTTTCTTGAAACACCTCGTGCATCCATTTACCTGAATGTGACTCTATAGCACTCAGGACTCCACACCATCACATAGACTGTGACAGGTGCCCACTTGTCAAAATGCCTCCACTGCACTAGTGTTTTATTACTCATTTCTTAAAATGGAATGTGACTTATTTTTTTTCTAGACAAAGTTTTTTGAAGTGACCAAATATGTATGAAAATTACCTTTAAAATAAGAATTGATCTGAAGTCAAATGTACTGAGAGCATTTTTTTCCATTTTTTTATTAGATCTTTTCTCTTTTTTTTTGATTAATTTACTTATTTTTGTACACTCCATATTTTATGCCCCACCCTGTCCACCCTCCAACTGTTCCACATCCCACATCTCCTCCCCATCACCCTGTCTCCATGTGGATGTCCCCACCTCCACCCCACCTGACCTCTAAACTCCCTGGGGCCTCCAGTCTCTTGAGGGTTATGTGCATCATTTCTGAATGAACACAGACCCAGCTGTCCTCTACTGTATACATGTTGAGAGCCTCATATCAGTCCCAGCTGTATGTTGCCTGTTTGGTGTTCCTGTTGTTTGAGAGATCTTGGGGGTCCAGATTATTTTATACATTTGGAATCTCTCTGTCTCTCTGTCTCTGTCTCTGCCTCTGTCTCTCTGTCTCTCTGTCTGTCTGTCTCTCTGTCTGTCTGTCTCTCTCTCTCTCTCTCTCTCTCTCTCACACACACACACACACACACACACACACACACACACACACACACACACCCGACTGGTTTTATTTGGCCTGGGCATTGTGAGAAATTTTCCTTAGGAAATTGGGAAATATTTAACTTGGGGGAGGTCTGTTTGCTTGTGGTGTTGTTTCCCAAAAGAACATCAGCAACTCATTCATGGTTTGGGGACAAAAGGTCAGTCATCTACTGGAAGCTTATGGGAACCTTGCCAGTCAGCTGTTTTGAACCAAACAAATTATTCACATTTACTGTCAGTCCTTCCTAATGACAACTGTAACCTGCTCCTTTCTACTCATTACAGCAAATGGGTTTCCTTCCCCACAACCACATTTTCTATTTTAGCTCCTTTCCCCCTTTAAAGGAAAAAACAAAAACGAAAACGAAACAAAAGAGCAACAACAACATGCTGTTTTCTGGCATTTCTGGTAGGCTCAGCATCAGAACTGAGTCTTTAAATGGCAGATAATTTGTCTTCAGTGCCACTATAATTAGCTAATAGTACCATTCTGCTGGTGAGTTCAGAGTTCACTGAAGCAGTTTTGATATATTCTTGCCTTGGTTACTAAAGTCTCTAGATTTTTTTTCTTTTTTAAAAATTTATTTATTGTTATATGTAAGTAACTGTAACTGTAGCTGTCTTCAGACACACCAGAAGTGGGAATCAGATCTTATTATGGATGGTTGTGAGCCACCAAGGGGTTGCTTGGGTTTGAACTCAGCACCTGGGGAAGAGCAGTCAGTGCTCTTAACTGCTGAGCCATCTCACCAGCCCTAAAGTCTCTAGATTAACACAGAATTTTGACTTTACTAGTTGAAATGCTTCATTTAATGTTTAATGCTGAATAACCAATTACCACACAGCAACCTGAAGTCATAGCTACTTATAACCTCCTAGTCGGATGAGTCATCAGTCTGACAGGTCATGTCTGTGTTCTGTGTCTCGGGCATCATGGCACTGAAATAAAGGGAGTGCCAGTCTAAGCACTCCCCTAAAGACTTGTGGAAAAATCCACTTCCTGAACAAGTCAGGTTGTAGGCACAATTCTCTGTCTTTAGTCTTAGGACTATTTGCTTGTGGCTGATTTCTGGGGGCTTCTCTCAGGGGGCTGCCTACATGCTTCTCAAGCAACCCTTTCCAACTTCCAGTCAGCAACAGTACACAGACTCTTGCATCTTTGAAATGTCTAATGTTCTCTTTAGCAGCAGGAGGCTCCTCTGCTCCCCCAGCCTCACAGTAACTCTTGTCTTCTACCTCTCTCCCAGGCAGCTATGCAGTTAACTAAAACATGAACCCTGTAAGGGATGTCTCATCATACCCACAGATTCTAGAGTTTAAGGCCAGATATATATATATTTTTTGCAGGCCATTTCAGAAATACTTCCTTTAATATATAAAAACCACAGGAAAATAGCTACAAGCAGCTCAACTAATGGGCACATAGCACAAGCCTAAGTGAATTATACATCAAAAATAGCTTTGTTCTTCAAGCACAGCAGGGATACAATGCTAATCAACCTTCTTCTTAGGCAGGAGAAATGGAATTTGTTGTAGCAAATAGAGCATGAAATGTTAAAGTTGTTTAGCATGTTGGGAGAAGCTGTCCTTTATGAGGTGCTTGTCCCTTACAAACCATTGTTTATTATTTTTATTTACCAGCAGAGAATGGGGCACTGTTTACTGTCAAGATTGTGGGGAAAGTGGATTTTCCCAATAACGTTAGCAAAAATTTGTGTTTCTTTAGTAGATTAAAAAAGAAAAAATTCTGAGGCAGAGTCTCATGTCCTTCAAGTTTGATTCAACCTTACTGAATGAAATTGAGGACATGACTGCTCATAAGTGTTGTTGAGGAGAAATGTTTTATTGTGGATATGGGGGAGAGTACATCCAGAGACATCTGGAAGAGTGCAGACTGAGAGGAGAGAAAGGAGGAAAGTGAGAGCAAAGAGAAGAGAGCCAGGAGGACAAAGAGGCCAAGAGCTAGCCAAGAAAGATCCAAGAGAACCAAGAGACATAGATGAAATGGCAGACTATATAGGAGAAAGAGCCGAGGAAAGGGAAATTCAGTGCCTGGGTTGGAGAGGGTTAAGGTAGGGGAAGGGAGGAAAAGAGCAGAAAGGAATCATAGATACTGAGAGAGCCCGGAGATCAGTTGTGTACTGTGATACGTTAATAGGCACCACAGTTAGTCATGTGTCCTGGGATATTTTGGGGCCTGATACCTGACATTCACCATGCACTCTTTTAATATTTTTTAAAATTATTTTTGAGGGAGTGTTAAAACAATTAATTGAGAAGCCCTTCAGTTGAGCCACGTCTAGCAACTTGGGTACCTACCTAGGCAAACCAAAATAATAATGTAATGTAAAAGGAGTATCCAGTACTTGACACTGCAACATGACATTGCCACTTTCTATAGCTGTTCTGTGATAGCTGTATGTGGCTTGTGGAGTTCGGGTTGAACATACCTGACAGTAAACAGTAAAGTGAGACATGGATCTAACCCATCACAAACTACTAGCATGTAACTAGAAATTTTCCAGGTTAATGAACCAAGTGTATTCTTCAACCTAGTCCTCTACCTGACCCTTGTGTTGGGCTCTTTCCTAATGTACTCTTCAACTTGTTTAATTTTGCTTTGCTTTGTCCATAATACAAGGAAGAGAAATACCCATGTCTGGTGCCATTTCATCATGCCTCATATACTGACTCAAACGTATCACTGATTTAGGGCAAAGGATGTAGAAAAACGTTGCTACTATACTCCTCTGGTAAAGTTGAGCATAACATGGGCAAAGTTACTGAAGATGCATTCCTTGTTTATGTAGATGGGGAGAGAAAATTTACAGATTCTAGGATACTGGTGAAATCACAGGAGACTGTAGCACAAAACTGAATGCAACTGAAAAACTGAATGCCATATTTCCTTCTGTGCACCCTCGAGTCCCTATTAAGTAATAACAGGGTAACAGCAAGCGTATCCTCCTTGACATTAGAATATTTAGAATAGAGAAATTTCTCCCTGAAGTTATCAGCCCTCTTCATTCTTCTACTTCATTGTACTTAGAGTTTACCACATTGGAACAGGGCCAGTATGTTGCAGTTTATATTAAATGGACTGCCTTGATGTGTTTTTATACTATGCAATGGAAGGGGTGGGTGGAGCAACGAGTAGAACCGCTTTCTACTCAATTGGGTATCATTAAGGTACATATTCAGTCCAGAACTTTTTTTTGTTTCCCTTAGAAATAAACAATATAAGTAATTCACATTGTACTTAATCAGGAAAACAATGAACCACATATAATTAGACTTCTCCAAAGAAACTGTAAAAATAAGACCAATTCTTGGGAAGAAAATACAACCTCAAAACCATATTTTTTTTTGTTTTTTTTTAAATCACAAGTTATACTTGTCTTTGTAACCAGTTAGCAATTCAAAACTTTTTCTTAATGGTTATTACTAGGTTAATAAAGTAACAATCGGATATTATTATTAGCACTGCAGTTTTCTTAACATGAAAAATTTAACCATATATAAAATTAAACAAAATAGTATATACCCATGGATGATCAATGGTTACATAATTTGGCTCAATAATAGAGCTGATTTTACAGAGACAGTCTGCTGTTCATTTCACTAGTCTGAGTTCTCTTGTCATTCAATACATTTGTTAATATAGTAAATATTTGCTTTGAATGCCAAGTTTCCATTTGTTGGTAAATGTTTAGATACTATTAATAGTGGTGGCCTTGGCTTAGAGAAACTTTAAGGAGACCCTAATCTCTTTCTGTATAAAGTATACTTCTTGATATAAAGCAACAATGGCACAAAGACATTTAAGTTACATGATAGTTCCTCAGAACCTCATAATAAGAACATAACAGTTCTTGCACATGTTATGTGGTGAGCACTGTGCTAAGAGCTTTGCCTGCAGTTTTAAAAGAGTCCTGTGTCTTATAACTGAGCTGTCTCATTTTATAGATAAGGACTCAGAAACCGTGAGAGATTAGTATCACTCATTTATTGTTCTGAATCACACAAAAAGTATTAGGCAGAATGGTATATTTGATATTTTGAAGGATTAAAAATACTGCACTTTCACCATTAGGAACAAGTAATGATATGATAACATTTTATATAGTAATTGTTTAAAGAACTTCTGCATGCAGAGACAGAACACATTTGTGAAATAAAGGAGTGAGTAACCATAACCACAGGAGAGAGCAAGAAACCAACAGAGCTATCTCAGACCAAGAGAGAGGAAACAGGGCAGCTTCACCGTAATAAATATTAGGGACGTAAAGGAAACCAATAAAAGCACTGATTTTCAAGTCAACACTTTGCATTTTCTATGTTTAAATTACTTTTCTTACTGGTTTCATTTTCTTTAAGGTAACATAAATTTGGTCCATGAACAACAAAGAATAGTGACTTACGTGTCAACTGAAATAAGTTTCTTTTCTTCATTGACAGAAGCATAGGTCCAGACTGCTTCCGTAATTCCGATGTAATAATGCTTATCTCTTGCCCAGGCTAAGGAACTATACAAAAACAGAAATGTACTAAGCAGCAAAAACTTCATTTTTCTCCCTCCTGGAGCTTGCGATGCAATAAAGTGAAACCAGAAGCAAGCAATTTTATAAATAGGGCTCTATTTGCTTGACTGACACAATTTAATGTTGCATAAGAGTAAATAATTTCATTAAAGCAAATAGCATTTTCCAACTCAGATTGGTTCTGGTAAACCATGAAGGGGAAAACCAAAACAAACACAGTTCCCAGTGGCCAGGCTTCTCTAACTACAAAGGAATGTCATCAGTTTGTGTTGGACAAGCACAGCATGCATAACTCTGCATTTTCTTCCATTCATCAAGTGAATCCCAGGAGGGCAGATAACATCTCTAAATGCTCCCTTTGTTCTTCTAGCAATCCTAGGCACTAGAGTCACCCAAAGCCAGTTTTTAATAAGCCAAGGTAAAATGAATCAAAACGTGTCATTGTTAACTATTTTAGAAGACTAACAAAAACTTACAATTTTAAAGATATGAAACATTTAGCACAAAAGAAGCCCATGAAAATTTCATTTTGAATTTTTTTTGTACTATGTGTTATAGACACTTTACCAAGTTGTCATGGGTTGCTATGTAGAAATTAATAGCAGAACATACCAGATATTGATAATTTTGTTTGAATTATAAAAGAAATGTCATAAACCAAATAAGCTAGGCATGGTTTGTGCCTGTAGTCCCAGCTACTGGCACATGACAATCTGTTGAACCCAAGATTTTAATACTAGTCTTCACAATGTAGTAAGAATAAGAATAAGAAAGGAAAGAGAAAGAAAGGGAAAAAAAAACCCACAATTAAGCCTGTTTTCAAAGACAAAGAATGAGTTTACACAACTGGGGGAAAAAAAAGCTTCATTTATCTACTTAGCATTTCTCTTTGTAACACGTGTGAGAGCTTTTAGGTAAAAGACTTTTGGTTGTGACATGTATCTAACTGTATGAAACTGTTTGTTTTTTTTCTAACGACAAATGCAATCCTGATCATAACTGTTAACATTTTGTGCTAATAAAACCATTGTTGTTATTGTTGTTTTCTTCTAGGATACTGTATAGCATTGAAGACTATCTGCTGAGATAGACTGGTATCAGAGCAGATGCCTTTACTTAACAAATATTGAGTGAGCTCCACTGTGTGTGCGGTTCTGTCCTCAGTGGGCAGATAGCAGTGGACAAAACTCCATGGAGCATAAATGCCATTTAGAAGGAACACATGAAAAATAAAGAACACAATGTCAGTCATAAATGCTATAGGGATAAATCAGGGAAGAAGTGCAATGAGTAAATCTGATGGTGTCAAAATTCTTCCTCTTAGCTTCAGTTTCCTTGTTTGTAAAGGTCAGTCTTGATGGAAATCACCCAGATCAACCTTGCTAACTACTAACAACAGTGTGTGTGTGTGTGTGTGTGTGTGTGTGTGTGTGTGTGTGTGTGTGTAGGGTAATGAGATTGAACATAGGGATTTAGGCATCCTTATGTATAACAGGCAAGTGCTCTACTACTGAGCTACTAGGCTATCCTAGCTAGTGATAATCTTGACTACATGACTTGATACAGAAAACTGAATTATAGGAGGCGAGATGTGAGATGCTCCAAGCCTTTTTCTGGGGCTTCCCTGAACAACTCTTCCTTCATATCCACATCGAGGACACATGTGTGTCTGCAATTTCATCCAGACTTCACTGGTCAAGCTCCATGCTTTGTAAGAAACTTCTTTCCCAAAGGCTCTTTTCCCCAAGGCAGACTGTTTAGAAGCCATCTTCTAGCAGTTCATTCTCTAGAAGGAGGGGTGTGACTCTAAATGACAAGAAGCCACTACTTGATCTTACTTGTCTTCATGTTTAATTTTACTGTGGGTTTAAGAAGGTCAGAGCATCCATCTCCACAGTGCCTACTTCCCAAAAATTCTACCAACCAATAAATAAATGGGATCATATAGGCTCTAGAAGAGCCCTATACCTATTGAACACTTCGCAGTGATGGTGGAATTAACTGAGTAAACACTAACTCTAGTTGGTGCCAGTGAGTGCCTTATATATAGTATAGGAGAAATTATTAAGATAGAATTGTCCCATTTTATGTTGATTATTTTTCCCATTGAGAAGCATGTATGGCAGGAAAAGGGGAGAATCCTATAAGCTTTAGGGCTGCTTAGATCAGAAGGAAAAGTTCCAAGCAACCAGCTGTTTGCAGAGGCATTAAACAGCATTAAACACCACGATCCCTCCCCATTGTGATTCCAGAGTTGATATGTAAAAGGAAACTGAATAATAGTGCAGTTGAGATTTCTCTGCACTCAACAAGTACAGCACAGCAATATAGATCAAGCTGACCAGAAAATATGAGCAGGAGTATAAGAGGGAACTGGGCAAACACAGGACAAAGCAAAAGACACATCCCAAGCCTCCAGCATCATGTGTGTAAGCTAACTGCTTGGCGATGTCAGTACAGTTGTACAGCAAAAGTTTCCATCATTTCTTACAGGTTCTTTTTCATTGTGTTGAAGATTTGTAGATGGAGGGAGTCTCCTCTATATTCAGCATCAAGATTCTGAAGTTTATAATGGTTAAAACCAAAGGAAGGCCCTCTTACCAACTCCACTTTGGTTTATTTCTGTCAGGTTGAAATTTCTCTGAACTTCCAATATTTATGTTCATATTTCTTGTGGGTCTAGTAAGAACTATTAACCTCTGAGCCAAGAGAATTACTAAAAGACAAGTTAGCATTAAGGACTATCCTTCACTCTGACAGCAGGAGATTTAGTATAGAAGAACAGGGCATTTCCCCCAGACAGTCTCACCATCACCTGCTGACTTTTACAGTGGAAGTTGTGCAACTCTGGAATTTTATCAGTGGTGGGGCCACCTACAGAACTTTCACTATGGGTACACAATGTTAGACCAGTACAATGTGAGCACTGCCAAGATTTTCTGTTCCACTGACCATTTCATGGCTATTTAGGGATGGAGTTCTCAGAAAACTGATTGCTTTATACTCCCTTGAATGCCTAGCGATAGGTCATGTTCCTGTCTATCCATTCTGGCAAGCAAAGCCATCACAGTGGAGACAGAAAGTCTTGTTACTGCCAAAGCTAACAGTACATGTGAAACAAAAGGAGCCTTTTTATTTTAAAGTAGTATAAGGGCAGCAATTTATTTTTCATGTTCATTTTCTTATTGCTTTGAACGATATAGACACAAAGCCTACAGCTTATCAACAGCTGAACAAAACCTTGAAGACTGAAGTGGGTGAGTTTATGTTGTCGTGGTTATGTTTGTTTTTTGAGATAGGGTCTCACTCTGTAACTCAGGATGGCCTGGCACTCACTAGCCTTGAACTCACATGGCCCCTTCTCTCTCAGCCTCCTAAGCGCTGGGATTACAGGAAGGAGTGACTGTGTCTGACTAAAGACTTGAGGTTAGGGGATGTGAGGCAGGGTCTCACTATGTAGCCTTTGGATGGTCTGGAACTTTCTGTATAGACTGGGCTGACCTCAAATGCATAACATTGCGTTTGCTTCTGTGTCTGCCTCCCAATTGCTGGGAATACAGGCAGGGGCCTCCACTAATTATCCACTGACAAATAGAGTTATTTTTTAAGAATAGAAATGTATCATTTAGACTTGGTTACCTCAAATGTCAACGGGAAACACAAAATATTCTTGATCTCAACATATCTCACTCCATTTCTCTTGGCGACTGTTCTACGATGGGATAAGATTCTCCAAAGTTCATAAATATTGCCTTGTGCCAGGACTTAATTTGTAAAAGAAGTTGAGTGAGGTCATAGACCGGAACACCTCAAGTTTTGTAAAGCTTATTGATGCTCACAGTTCCCCCTTAAAACAAGAGGGCAGCATACTATACAGGGCCATGCATGGAAAGCACTGAGGCTTATCAGGAGAAGGAAGCAGAGGTAAAGAGAAATTGATCACTGGCCTTTACTGGCAGTACAAGGCAAACAGTTTAGGATTGGCTTATTTTAAAAAAAGGTCCAGTTCATTTAAGGGCAGAAGTGCTGTCTAGTATCTTGCCCTCTGATGAGTTTGGATGGAGAAAACAGTGGCTTGGCACAGGAGAATCTAATCAAGCAGACTTTTAGGAGTATGCAAAAGACCTATTTGCCAGGAAGTCCTTTACTAACCCCACGAGTTAACTCACTTTGGAAAGGTAGTATTTCTCTGCTTAGAAAAGTCTTCCCTCCTCAAAATGTTATAGCACCATAAAAAATGAAAACATACCAATCAGTATATTATTATTATTATTATTATTATTTTTGAATCCAGTTGTTGTTCCCCTCCTGGTTCACCCTCCCACAGTTCCTCATCCCATAACTCTCCCCCCGCCGCCCCCCCCGTCTCCAAGAAGATGTCCCCCACACTCCCACTAGGCCTCCCAACCCCTGGGACCTCAAGTCTTCCGAGGTTTAGGGACATCTTCTTCCACTGAGGCCAGACCAGGCAGTCCTCTGCTGTATACGTGTTTGGGGCCTCGGACCAGTTCATGTATGCTGCCTGGTTGGTGGCTCAGTGTCTGAGACATGTCAAGGGTCTGGGTTAGTTGAGACTGCTGGTCTTCCTATGGGGTCACCCTCCTCCACAACTTCTTCCAGCCTTTTCATAATTCAACCACAGGGGTCCCAGACTTCAGATCAGTGGTTGGGTGTGAGATGCCAAAGCTTTGAAGTTCAGACTCCATTTTAGAGGACCTGACCTAAGTTTGAACTCAGGTAAACTAACAGGCTGGTACCTAGCACTAGTTTCCAAGTTGCCCCACAACAAAACCCAAGCCTAGCTCCAGTCTCCAGGCTAATCCCCAACAAAACCAGTGTTTCCAGGTTACACCCTCAAGAAGACCGGTGTCTCCAGGTTGTTCCCCCAACAATCCTGCACCCCAGGTTACAAGCCCATCCCTTACCTAATGACCAACAATGCAGAGGGGAGCAGAAGTTAAGTTTATGATATGACTCCCAGCACCAGTCAATTATGTTAAAGGCCACAGGAGCTTTCCAACTAGATGCTTGCACACGTATTCTCTGCTTGCTGCTTACTATAAAACCTCACCCCGGTAAACATTTGGTGCTCCTCTCTCCACCAAAACATTCCTTTGTGATGGTGGTGCATTCGGGGTGGAGGTGAGCTAGCTCAAATAAAAAATAAAGACCCTGCTGTGAGTTGTATCAGATTGGCTCCTGTGTGTGTTTTTTGGGATCACTAACATTTCCCTGGCAAAACAGGTATACAAAAGCAGTATACACTTCGTATTAGGAGTATCTGACTGTCCCCTTCATTGGATCAAGCCTGTTTTGTATTAAATCCTAAGTACTTGAACTGATGTTTGGCATATCAGCTTAATCAATACCAAAAATAAAACAAAATAAAATGCTAACTACCTGTATTGGCTGTTTTTCTGTGTCAACTTAACACAAGCTGGAGTTATCACATAGAAAGGAGTCTTCCTTGAGGAAATGCCTCCAGGAAATCCAGCGGTAAAGACATTTTCTTAATTAGTGATCAAAAAGGGAGTTCCCATTGTGGGTGGTGCCATCCCTGGGCTGATAGCCCTGGGTTCTATAAGAAAGCAAACGAGCAAGCCAGGGGAAGCAAGCCAGTAAGTAATATCCCTCCATGGCTTCTGCATCAGCTCCTGTTTCCTGACTTGCTTGAGTTACAGTCCTGACTTCCTTTGGTGATGAACAGCAATGTGAAAGTATAAAATGAATAAACCCTTTCCTCCCCAGCTTACTTTCAAAATGAAAATGTTCCTTCTCATAGAGTGAAGGATAGAAGAGAGGAGTTATGGAATCTCACTCAGTGACTAAGGAAAGTTACTAAAACCAGGTGTATGGCAGGGGTGTCCCTTTCATATAGGCACTAGAGGTCATCGTGTAGAGCTGTGAAAGTGAAGCCTGGATTGCATAGCAGACCCCAAAAGATGCCAGAGAACTGGTGTATATTCCAAGGAGAGCTTCTTATAGGAAGTGGAACCAAAGAAGGAAGTGTGTTGCAGTCAACAAAACTGAAAGGAGTTGAAGATCTGTAGAACATTTTGACATCAGACATAGGGATGCAATGTTTAGAGTTTATCCAGCTAGTTTTCCTTCTTGCTTTGGCCTGGTGTTTTCTCACTGTGCTCCCTTTTGGAACTGTAATGTGTACCCTGTGTCATCGATTGTTGGAAGTATGGGATCTGCTTTGTCATTCTGATTTTACAGGGGATTACAGTTAAGAGACTGCATGAATCTCAGAAGAGATTTTGAACTTTGGACTTTTAAGCAAGTCTGAGTCTGAGACCATGGGAACCTTTGATGTTGCACTGAATGAATTTTGCATTATTATATGTTTACAAGCCTAAAGGGGCCAGGGAGTGGAATGTGATGGTTTGAATAAAATAGTCCCTACTGATTCACATGGAATGGCATTATTGGAAGATGTTGTTGGAATTGGTCTTGTTGGAGTAGGTATGGCCTTACAAGAGGAAATGTATCATAGATTTTGAGATCATTTATGTTTATGCTATGCTCAGTGTGGCACACAGTCTTCTTCAGCTGCTCTTGGATCAAGATGAATAACTCTCAGCTCCTTCTCCAGCTTGTATACCACCATGCTTATTGCTATGATGAAATGGACTGAATCTCTGAAGCTGTAAGCCAGCCTCAATTAAATCTTTTCCTTTATAAGAGTTGCCATGCATTTGAAATGTAAATAATGAAAATATCCAATAAAAAATAACAATCATAATCACCTGTTTAAAAAAAAAAGAGTTGCCATGGTCATGGTGTCTTTTTGCTACCCTGCCTATGCTCCAGGAATGGGCCATGCCACTACCAGCCCCTTCCCAGCTTCCCTTGAATCCTCAGATAAAAGACACATACTCAGTTGTTCATTTTCAACTTGCCTTCTTGGCACAATTGCTGGGTGCTACTATCTACTGTCTGGAAATGTGCCCTTATCAATTACTCCAAACCGCTCATCTTCCCTAAACTTTAGTGGCTAGTCCCATATAGTCTCTGCTAAATATCTCTGACCACTTGCCTAAAGGAGTAGTCACAGCCCATCACTCCTCCCAAGACCTCACCTGACTGCCTGGTTCTTCTCTCTCCAAGCATAGTGAACTCCCTTCTACTCCCTTGCATCTTTCTTGTCCTCCAAGGACCCAGAAGATCCAATTGTACCTTCTGCCCAACAATTAACCCATGGCTTTCTTTACTGACAGATCAAGAACCAACTGAGGAACAGGACCTTAGCATCTAAACCATCCCTACAGTTGATAACTATTTTCAAGACACTAGCAAATATTCAGTAGGTACCAAGACCCTTCCAGCACTAAGAAAAAGTGACTTTAGGCAATGCTCTGTGATGCACACCAAAACCAGGCAAGAAACCTAAAAGGGTGACTCCACTATGTCCAGGAGATGCTGAGAGTAAAAGCACAGTACCACATCATACTGAAGTAGCTAAATTTGGCCTCAAGATGGAGAGACTGATGCAGTCACTTGCAGTGGTGTTGTGATGAGTAGCTGGAGTTGAGAGCTGGTGGCAGGAGGTTTTTGTGCTATGCATAGGATCATTCTTTTTTTAAATCTTTATTTTCTAATTCCTCTACATAACAATCACAGCCCCCTCCCTCACCTCTTCCCATTTCTACCCTTACAAATCCCTTCTCCCATTCCCCCCTCCCTTCTTCTCAGAGAAGGGGAGCCTTTCCTTGAATACTACCCCACTCTGGGGCAACTAGTCCCAGCAAGTCTAGGCAGATCCCCTCACAATGAGGCTCAAGTAGGCAGTCCAGACAGTGGGGAAGAGATCCAATGGCAGGGAACAGAGAATGAGATACCCCCCTCCTGTACTCCTTTTCCCCTCCCTCCCCCCCACTCCATTCTTAGGGGATCCACATGAAGATCAATCTGTACATTTGCTACAAATGTGTTTGGAGTCTAGATCTATCTCTTGCATGCTCCCTGATTGGTAGCCAGGCTCTGTGAGCCTCTATGGTCCCAGGTTAGTTGACTCTGTGGATCTTTCTTGGGGCATCCTTGACCTCTCTGACTTGATCACTTCTATTTCCCCACAAGACTCCCTGTGTTCTGCTTTATGTTTTGCTGTGGGTCTCTGTATCTTGCTCCATCCGCTGCTGGATGAAGACTCTCAGGATAAAGTTATGCTAGGTTCCTATCTGCAAACATAGCAGAGTATCATTAATAGTGCATGATGGCTATTCCTGGTTGTCAACTTGACTATATCTAGAGTGAACTACAATCCAGAAATGGAGCACACCTGTTATCCAGATCTTGAGGCTGGAAGACACAGGCTTCTGACCCAGATCTTGACATGGAAATCTTAAGTCATAGCAGCCTTGAAAACTTAGGTCTAGATGAGGTAGTACACATCTTTAATCCCAGGAGTCTGAAGCAAGCATATCTCTGAATTCAAGGCCAACCTGGAACAAGCAAGTCCCAGATCCAGTTGTGGTGGTACACACCTTTAATCTGAGCCACACCTTCTGATGGAGGCCTACATTCGAAGGACATTAGAAGAAGGAAGACTCACTTTTCTTTGCCTGCTTGCACTTACTTGCCAGCGCATCTGTTGGAACCTCCCTCTTCAGGATTCCAGAGTATACAGAAGATCAGGTGAAACAACTAGCCTCATGGACTGAGCAACTACTAGATTTTTGGACTTCCATTCACAGCTACCCATTGTTGTGTTAGTTGGAATATAGACTATAAATCATTATAATAAATTCCCTTAATATATACAGACATCCCATTCTGTGACTCTAGAGAGCCCTGATTAATACATAGCTCTCTCATATGGGATGGGTCTCATGTTGGGGCGGTCACTGGTTGGTTGTTCCCTCAGTCTCTGCTCCATCTTTATCCCTATACATCTTATAGGCAAGACAAATTTTGCATTGAAGGTTTTGTGGGTGGATTGATATCCACCTCTCTCCTCTGAAAGTTCTGTGTGGCTACAGGAGGTGGCCACTTCAGTCTCTATATGACTTTCTGGTAGGAATCTAAACTAGGGTCACCCCCATAGACTCTCTGTATTCTTTCCCTTTCCAGGCCTCAAGCTAATTGCCAGAGATGCTCCCTACTCCCTCAATGTTTTTCATTCTCACTCCCAGCCTACTCTTATCTCCCCCTTTCCCTCACCTGATCGGCATTCCAGTTACCCTCCTCACCTCCTCTCATACCTAGTTCCCTCTCTCTATCCACCTCTGATGACTATTTAGTTATAGAATCATTCTTAATTGATGTCTGTGGCAAACACTGGATATAGAGTGTGGAGTGAGAGCCAGTGGGCTAATGTTGAAATCCAACTTTTGCCACATCCGTTTACAAATACTAAAAGAAATACTTGGGATTGTTAATGCTATGTTCCATTCCACTGTAAGTTGCATGTAGCGCATAATATTGTCCTATGAATATTAGAGATATTTGCTAAACTGAGCTATCTACTGTATTTGATAAGTCAAATACACAATAACTAGATTTTAACCATATTCTCATTTGTGCAAAGTTTTAAATTCTTTTTACATGTTAACAATCTCAACTTCTACCCCTTTGCTTCAAATAACTATTGGCAGCATAAAAGGAAGTAGAACAAGGTCACATGCAGTGAGAGTTTGTTATGTCATTCTGCTGACTTATTATATAACATCATGCAACATGAAAAACTTTTATTCCAGAAAATAAAGTTTAAAAGAAATGAAATGTTTTTGTTACAGAACAGGAAGGAAAACAGCATACTCAAGAAGACAAGCCAGATCATGCATTCTCATTTAATTTATCTTTACAATAGAACCTTTTCCTTGGTATACCATGAACCTAGCACATCTAGAATTCAGGAAAAGTTCATTTCAACTTTTAACAATACAGAAAAGAGAGACTGTAATAACATCACACACTCATATTATCAGTATCTGTATCTGAGATGTCCAAAGCAAAGACTTTAATTGATCCTAAATTATATAAAATGTTCGTGTAAAAGATCAGCATGTTTGAAATATGCCATCACTATTTTTTGCCTTGTAAATGACCTAACAACTATTAAACCTGAATCCCTTGCAGATTTTGAGCCTCTTTTTTTGTTCTTCCTCACGTTTTCAACTTGATAATTATTTTTAAAACCAGTAAGTGTTTCTCCATACTCATTTAATTGAAAACACTATACCTCATTGTAGAAGATCCAAGGGTGGGGATATTATTCTCCATGCTGTTTGAAAACTCAAATTAGAACTTTGTACACAATTCTGGTGATGATTTAGTGTAAACATGTGGAGTGTAAGACTTGCAAAGTCTGTCATAAAGATGTGTTTGTTTGTTTGTTTCAATCTTTGGCTTAATGGACATCTTTTTTTTTCCAGTTTCCTTTCTAACTCAGAAAGACACTTCACTGTTGTCATTTTCTCCCTGGATAGCAGCTAAGAAGCCACTAAGTAGCTTCTACTTCACAGTCTGGTTGCAAATGGCCCTTCCACCTCAAAGAGTGCTGCCATGTCAACTCATTATAACATAAACATCCAATTCTACTAAGCCACTAAATTAAAACTCAGCTTCTCATGCTGGGAAACCTGTCCCAGTCTTCACAGCAAAACAGAGAATACTTTGCGCAATTTTTCCACCTGCCACTAACTCATTGTTCTCTTTCTTTCATAACCAGGTCTCCCAAGTTCTGTTCATGTCATCTTTATTGTGACAGCACAAACTCACTCAGCACAGTGCAGTCCTGCTTTCACTCCTGTCACTCTCTAAGAGGTCATCGGTGGCCTTCATGTCATTCATCTCAGTGAATACTGTCCTTTCTACTGAATTTTTGATTTTGTCAACTTCTGCCTGAATTCTCTCCATTACCTTTTAGTTGTTTCCTGTTGTCTCCTGAAGATTTACCCAGTCCCAAACAGTGACAAGCAGTCAGGAACACTTTGTAGTTTGTTCTTGAATGGTCTGGATATGGTATCATTTTGTATTTTTCCCAGCAGAATCTTTCATGCCTATGACACACAGACCACATATGTGCAAGTGACTTATTGATACATGAGCCCTGGTCTTGTGAATCAAACTGTGGTGTAGTTCCTAGGGATCAGATCCATTCTTTTAATACAAACAGATAATTCTAAATTTTGCTTTTCAATCTTATATCTTGTTGCTTTCCCACATATGCAGTAACCTAATCAGACTCAACTTTCCTCCATTCTTTGAATGTCTGTATCACAAAATTTTGAATCCTTTCTACTTTTTTCTCTATTTACCTTCCTACCATGCTGAGATTAGAATCCAGTGTTCTGTATATTCTATACAGGAGTTTGACCATTGAACCAAACCTCACTCTATTTTGAATGTTGAGCTCTAATTTTACTTGACTGTAATCTCTGAGGGAAGGTCTGAGCTTGTGTCAATTGCCATTGTGTCTACTGAGTTTCATGAGAGCTATTAGAGAGCAGATCCTTCACACACCACTCTTGATGAGGAAAATATAAAACTGACATTCTGTTTCTATCTGACTCAGCCTTTTTAATCTTTTTTACTTCATAACCCATAGATATCCCATGTCCTGTACTGAAATGTCACCAGTGGTACTATGGGCCCAATTAGTATTAAGATGATAAGTGATAAAACAATCAACTGGTGAGGTGACATTTAGATTTGTCATTAAATTAAAGCAGTTTAAATGGATGGAGAGATGTCTCAGTGGGTATCTTTCAAGATAATCTGGGTTTGATTGCCAGCACCCACAAGGATATTCACAACAATCTGTAGCTCTAATTTCAGGGGATCCCCTCTGGCTTCTATAGATACCAGGTACACACATAGTGTACAGATACACATGCAGGCAAAACACTCATAGAAATAAAGAGAAAAAACTAAAAAAATAAAGCAGTTTTCTTCAAAATTGGTTTGAGTATTTTACTTTACATACATATAAAAATTTAAAATGCATGTATATTTATATTTGGAAAAAATTTCATATTATCTAAGGGCAAACATATGCACCTTAGCTCTTGCCTGAATGATTGTGAAACATACCATATTCATAATGTGAATTGTTTTTTCACCTTCTAAATGCAGTGAAATGTGGATCTTCTTTGAAAGCTTTTGGCTCTTCATGAAATATTTTATTATTTCCATTATACCTATATTCTTGATTGTCCCCTGGACCCCCATATTAAAACTATTACATTAGCATTCACTTCACATCACAATAACTCTAATGCTGAGTTTCAGTGACTTAATGTGAGCATTGGAAGCACACTGTATTCACAATAGGATTTTGCTCCAATAAAGTCGATAACCTATTGCAAAATATCTGCTTTTAGTATACTTTTAGGATCACAACTAATTGCCAATAGAGTGTCACTGAAACTTCAGGGATAAGACTGAATTCAAGTCCAATAAACACATAACACATATGTTACTGAACTCTTAAATGAAACTCTAAATGACTCAAGAAGTAGTCCTGCACATTAGTTGAATTCTAATTGTCAACAAAGATGAAAATTTAGATTTAAGAATCATTAGTAGTCTTCCCTTATGGCTGCAATCTGCAGCAGGGCACAGGCAGTTCCAAAGCCTTCTGCGATTAGCCCACCAAAAGAGAGTTATCTCACAGCAACGATTTCACTTCTGAGTGCGGAGGTGAGATCTCCACCTTCTATCTGGAGGGGTACAGCTAGGAGGGCACAGGGCATACGATCAGTGGAGCTGCTGGGACAGGAGGCTTCCCTTCTGGATGCCATTTGCAGCAGGGAAACAGACAGCTCCACAGCCTTCTGTGCACAGACCCTGACAGAAGAGAGTTGGCCTCCAAGGAGTACAGACACAGGCTTACAGGCCCATAGGAAGGGCAAGCTCCAGCCAGAGACAGTAAGACTAACTAACCCCAGAGATAACCAGATGGCGAAAGGCAAGAGCAAGACCTTACCAACAGAAACCAAGGCTACTTGACAATATCAGAGCCCAGTTCTCCCACCACAGCAAGTCCCAGATACACCAACACACCAGAAAAGCAAGAGTTGGATTTAAAGTCTCATCTCACGATACTGTTAGAGGACATCAAGAAGGACATAAATAACTCCCTTAAAGAAATACAGGAGAACATGGGTCAGATGGTAAAAGCCCTTAAAGAGGAAACACAAAAGTCCCTGAAAGAGGCACTCCGCCATCTTTGTTCCAGTGGCCAGGTAGTTGGGACCACCAGGCTCAGAGACAGACAGGCATTATCGCTTGGGTCTCAGGCAGCTTGTGTGTACCCTGCTCCCAAGAGCTGGGCAGGACTGCAGGAATCGACACACCAGCTCTGCTGTGGGTGTGCGACTTCTGCCTTACAGAGGGACCACCCCCGCCCCCCCCCACACTGGGCAGGAGCCTACCAGCTTCCCTTTGGCGACCTCTGTTCTGGTAGACTGCACTGAGGAGACAGGTATCCAGGTTCCCCCCAATATAACATTGCTTGGGACATGGCCTGTTGGGGCTTCTGTCTGCTCCCAAGAACGGGACAGCGCTGTGGTCCTCTGGGAGCCAACTCTGCTGTGGGCCATCCCCTCTGCAGGGTGACCTGCGTCACTGAGAGATGCAGAGTGCACTCCGCCATCTTTGCTCCAGTGGCCAGGTAGTTGGGACCGCCAGGCTCAGAGACAGACAGGCATAATATCGCTTGGGTCTCAGGCAGCTTGTGTGTACCCTGCTCCCAAGAGCTGGGCAGATCTGCAGTAAGCAGAGTGCCAGCTCTGCTGTGGGACTGCTGCCTTGCAGAGGGACGCACCCTCCCCACGCCTCTGGGAGAGATCACACACCCCTGCACAGGGCAGGAGCCTACCAGCCTCCCTTTGGTGACCTCTGCTACAGGAATCCACTACGCTGATCCTTTGGATGTGCAGGGACTCCCCAATATAACATCACTTGGGGCAAGGCACATCAGGGCTCCAAAGTCACTCAGGAGCAGGGCAGGCCCCAGAAATCGGTGCCAGAGGAATCCCGGTAATCCAGGGGGACCAGAAATAGCTTTGCAGGCTCACAGGAGGTCCAACCAACAGCCAGTGAAAGCAGGACCAACTAACACCAGAGGTAACCAGATGGCAAAAGGCAAACGTAGGAACGTTACTAACAGAAATCAAAATAATATGGCACCATCCGAACCCAACTCTCCAACAGCAGCAAGTCCTGGATACCCCACCACACCCGAAAGACAAGATCTGGATTTAAAATCACTTCTCATGATGCTATTAGAGGATCACAAGAAGGACACAAATAAATCTAATAAAGAATTACAGGAGACCATGAATCAATGGTTAGAAGCCCTTACAAAGGAAACACAAAAATCGCTTAGAGAAATGCAGGAGAACATGGATCAACAGATGGAGGCCCACAAGGAGACAACACAAAAATCGCTTAAAGAAATGAATCAACGGGTAGATGCACTTTCAAAGGAATCACAAAAATTACATAAAGAAATGCAGAAGAATATGGGTCAACAGATGGATGCCCATAAGGAGGCAACACAAAAATTGTTTAAAGAAATGAATCAATGGATAGATGCCCTTACAAAGGAAACACGAAAACTGCTTAAAGAAATGCAGGAGATGATGGATCAACAGACGGAATCCCATGAGGAGGAAACACAAAAATCGCTTAGAGAAATACAGGAGAACTTGGGCCAACAGGCAGAAATCCTGAAAGAGGTAATGCAAAAATACCTTAAAGAAATACAGGAAAATACAAACAAACAAGTGAAGGATCTCAGCAAATCAATCCAGGATCTAAAAAAGGAAGTAGAAAAAACTAAGAAATCACAAAGGGAGACAATTTTGGAGATAGAAAACCTTGGGAAGAAATCAGGAGTCATAGATGCAAACATCAACAATAGAATACAAGAGATGGAAGAAAGAATCTCAGGTGCTGAAGATACCATAGAAAGCATCGACTCAAGAGTCAAAGAAAATGCAAAATGCAAAAAACGTGTAACCCAAAACATCCAGGAAATTCAGGACACAATGAGAAGACCAAACCTAAGGATTATAGGTATAGATGAGAGTGAAGATTTGCAACTTAAAGGGCCAGTAAACATCTTCAACAAAATTAAGGAGGAAAACTTCCCTAACCTAAAGAGAGAGTTGCCAATGAACATACAAGAAGCCTACAGAACTCCAAACAGACTGGACCAGAACAGAAATAACTCCCGTCACATAATAATCAAAACATCAAATGTACTAAACAAAGAAAGAATATTAAAAGCAGTAAGAGAAAAGGGCCAAGTAACATACAAAGGAAGACCTATCTGAATCACATCAGAATTCGCACCAGAGACTATGAAAGCCAGAAGATCCTGGGCAGATCTCATGCAGAAACTAAGAGAGCACAAATGCTAGCCTAGACTACTATACCCAGCAAAACTCTCAATCACCATAGATGGAGAGACCAAGATATTCCATGATAAAACCAAATTTTGACAATATCTTTCCACAAACCCAGCCCTGCAAAGGATTATAGGTGGAAACCGCCAATACAGGGAGAGAAACAACACCCTGGAAAAAATGAGATAGTAACCTTCTTGCATCAAACCCAAAAGTAGATAACCACTCAAACATAAAGATAGCGTCAAGAATGGCAGGTGGCAATAATCACTATTCCTTAATCTCTCAATATCAATGGTCTCAATTCCCCAATAAAAAAACATAGACTAACAGACTGGATAACAGACCCAGCAGTTTGCTGCATGCAGGAAACGCACCTCAGTGTCAAAGACAAACACTACCTCAGAGTAAAAGGCTGGAAAACAATTTTACAAGCAAATGGCCCCAAGAAACGAGGTGGAGTAGCCATCCTAATGTGAGATAAAATTGATTTTCAACCTAAAGTCATCAAAAAAGACACAGAAGGACACTACATACTGATCAAGGGAAAAATCCACCATCAAGAACTCTCAATTCTGAATATCTATGCTCCAAATGCAAGGGCACCCTCATTCATAAAAGAAACATTACTAAAGCTCAAAGCACACATCGCACCTCACACAATAATAGTGGGTGACTTCAACACCCCGCTCTCTGAAATGGATCGTTCAGGAAAGCAGAAACTAAACAGGGACACAGTGAATCTAATTGAATACTTGGACCAAATGGAACTAACAGATATATATAGAACATTTCATCCTAGAGCTAAAGAATACACCTTCTTCTCAGCACCTCATGGTACCTTCTCCTAAATTGACCATTTAATTGGTCACAAATCAGACCTCAACATATATAAGAAGATAGAACTAATCCCATGCCTCCTATCAGATCACTATGGAAACAGGGTGGTCTTCAATGGCAACAAAAACAACAGAAAACCCACATACACATGGAGGCTGAACAATGCTCTACTCAATGATAACTTGGTCAAGGTGGAAATAAAGAAAGAAATCAAAGACTTTTTGAAATTTAATGAAAATGAAGGCACAACATACCCTAATTTATGGGACACAATGAAAGCAGTGCTAAGAGGAAAATTCATAGCCCTGAGTGCCACCAAAAAGAAAGGGGAGACAGCATACACTAACAGCTTAATGGCATACCTGAAAGCCCTGGAACAAAAAGAAGCAAATACACCAAAGAGGAGTAGAAGGCAGGAAATCATCAAACTCAGGGCTGAAATCAATTAAGTAGAAACAAATAAAACCATACAAAGAATCAACAAAACGAGGAGTTGGTTCTTTGAGAAAATCAACAAGATAGATAAGCCCTTAGCCAGACTAACCAGAGGGCACAGAGACAGTATCCAAATTGATAAAATCAGAAACAAAAAGGGAGAGATAACAACAGAAACTGAGGAAATTCAAAAAATCATCAGATCCTACTACAAAAACATGTATTCAACACAACTAGAAAATCTCAAGGAAATGGACAATTTCCTTGACAGATACCAAATACCAAAATTAAATCACGATCCAATTGACCATCTAAACCATCCTATAACCCCTGAAGAAATAGAAGTCGTCATTGGAAGTCTTCCAACCAAAAAAGCACAGGTCCAGATGGTTTTAGTGCAGAATTCTATCAGACCTTCAAAGAAGACCTAACACCAATACGCTTCAAACTGTTCCACAAAATAGAAACAGAAAGAACACTACCCAACTCCTTCTACGAAGCCACAATTATGCTAATACCAAAAGCACACAAAGATCCGACAAAGAAAAAGAATCTCAGGCCAATCTCTCTTATGAATATCTATGCAAAAATACTAAATAACATTCTTGCCAGCTGAATCCAAGAACATATCAAAACGATCATTCACTACGATCAAGTAGGCTTCATCCCAGGGATGCAGGGATGGTTCAATATAAGGAAATCCATCAATGTAATCCACTATATAACCCACTCAAAGAAAAAAAACCACATGGTCATCTCATTAGATGCTGAGAAAGCATTTGACAAAATTCAGCATCCTTTCATGCTAAAGGTCTTGGAAAGATCAGGAATTCGAGGCCCATATCTAAACATAGTAAAAGCAATTTACAGCAAACCGGTAGCCAACATCAATCTGAATAGAGAGAAACTTGAAGCATTCCCACTGAAATCAGGGACTAGACAAGGCTGCCCTCTCTCTCCATATCTTTTCAATATAGTACTTGAAGTTCTAGCTAGAGCAATTAGACAACAAAAGGACGTCAAAGGGATACAAATTGGAAAGGAAGAAGTCAAACTATCACTCTTTGCAGACAATATGATAGTATACTTAAGCGACCAAAAAACCTCCACCAGAGAACTCCTACAGCTGATAAACAACTTCAGCAAAGTGGCCGGATATAAAATCAACTCAAGCAAGCCAGTAGCCTTCCTATACTGAAAAGATAAGCAGGCTGAGAAAGAAGTAAGAGAAATGATACCCTTCACGATAGCCACAAACCATATAAAGTATCTTGGTGTGACTCTAACCAAACAAGTGAAAGATCTGTATGACAAGAACTTCAAGTCTCTGAAGAAAGAAATTGAAGAAGACCTCAGAAGATGGAAAAATCTGCCATGCTCATGGATTGGCAGAATTAATATAGTAAAAATGACCATCTTGCCAAAAGCAATATACAGATTCAATGCAATCCTCATCAAAATCCCAACTCAATTCTTCATAGAGTTAGAAAGAGCAATTCAAAAATTCATCTGGAATAACAGAAAACCCAGGATAACTAAAACTCTTCTCAAGAGTGAAAGAACCTCTGGGGGAATCAGTAACCTAGACCTCAAGCTGTACTACAGAGCAATAGTGTTAAAAACCGCATGGTATTGGTACAGTGACAGGTATGTAGATCAATGGAACAGAATTGAAGACCCAGAAATGAATCCACACTCCTATGGTCACTTGATCTTTGACAAAGGAGCTAAAACTATCAAGTGGAAAAAAGATGGCCTTTTCAACAAATGGTGCTAGCTCAACTGGAGAATGCAAATTGACCCATTCTTATCTCCATGCACTAAGCTCAATTCCAAGTGGATCAAGGACCTCCACATAAAACCAGACACACTGAAACTAATAGAAAGGAAACTAGGGAAGAACCTTGAACATTTGGGCACAGGGGAGAATTTCCTGAAGAGAACTCAAATAGCTTATGCTCTAAGATCAAGAATTTACAAATGGGACCTCCTTAAATTACAAAGTTTTTGCAAGGCAAAAGACACTGTCAAAAAGACAAAGCGGCAACCAACTAACTGGGCAATGAACTTTACCAAGCCTACATCCGACAGAGGGCTAATATTCAATATATAGAAAGAACTCAAGAAGTTAAACTCCAAAGAGGCAAGTAACCCTATTAAATAATGGGGTAGAGAGCTAAACAAAGAGTTCTCACCTGAAGAATATCTAATGGCTGAGAAGCACCTAAAGAGATGTTCATCATCCTTAGTCATTAGGGAAATGCAAATCAAAACAACCCTGAGATTCCATCTCACACCAGTCAGAATGGCTAAGATCAAAAACACAGGAGACAGCAGTTGTTGGCGAGGATGTGGAGAAAGAGGAACACTCCTCCACTGCTGGTGGAATTGCAAGCTGGTACAACCACTCTGGAAAGCTGTCTGGCGATTCCTCAGAAAACTGGGCATGACACTCCTGGAGGATCTGGCTATACCACTCCTGGGCATATACCCAGAGGCTTTCCCTGCATGCAATAAGGACATATGCTCCACTATGTTCATAGCAGCCTTATTTATAATAGCCAGAAGCTGGAAAGAACCCAGATGTCCCTCAATGGAGGAATGGATTCAGAAGATGTGGTATATTTATACAATGGAATACTACTCTGCAATTCAAAACAATGAATTCACAAAATTCCTAGGCAAATGGTCAGAACTGGAAAATATCATCCTTAATGAGGTAACCCAATCACAAAAGAACACACATGGTATGCAGTCACTGATAAGGGGATATTAACCCAGAATGTCAGAATATCCTTGACACAATTCGCATATCAATAGATTTCCAAGAAGATGGAAGGAGAGACCCCTGGTCCTGGAAAGACTGGATGTAGGGGAATGCCAGGACAGAGAAGCGAGAAGGGGTTGAATGGGGAAATGAAGGCGGGAAGGGGTCTTATGGGACTGTCGGGGAGGGAGGAAACGGGAAAGGGGAAATAATTTGGAATGTAAATAAAAAAAACTTAGAAAAAAAATCCCTGAAAGTAATACAGGAGAGCATGTGTGAACAAGTAGAGGCCCTTAAAGAGGAAACACAAAAATCCCTTAAAGAATTATGGGAAAACACAAACAAGTGCAGGAACTGAACAAAACCATCCAGGATCTAAAAATGAAAGTAGAAGCAATAAAGAAATCACAAAGTGAGAAATTTCTGGAGTAGAAAATCTTGGAATGAATTCAGGAGTCATAGATGCAAGCATCAACAACAGAATACAAGAGGTAGAAGAAAGAATCTCAGGTGTTGAAGATACCATGGAAAACATGGACTCAACAGTCAAAGAAAATGCAAAATGCAAAAAGCTCTTGAGTCAAAATATCCAGGAAATCCAGGACACAATGAGAAGACTAAACCTAAGGATTATAGGTACAGAAGAGAGCGAAGATTTTCAGCTTAAAGGGCCAGTAAATATCTTCAACAAAATTATAGAAGAAAACTTCCCTAACCTAAAGAGAAATGTCCATGAACATACAAGAAGCCTACAGAACTCCAAACAGACTGGACCAGACCAGAAAGTCCTCCTGGCACATAATAATCAAAACACCAAATGCACTAAACAAAGAAACAATATTAAAAGCAGTAAGGGAAAAAGGTCAAGTAACCTATAAAGCAGGCCTATCAGAATTACACCAGACGTCTCACCTGAGACGATGAAAGCTAGAAGATCTTGGGCAGATCTCATACAGACCCTAAGAGAACACAAATGCCAGCCGAAACTACTATACCCAGCAAAACTCTCAATTACCATAGATGGAGAAAACAAGATATTCCATGATAAAACCCAATTTACACAATATGTTTCCACAAGTCCAGCCCTATAAAGGATAATAGATAGAAAATGCCAACAAGAGGAGGGAAACTACACCAACAAAAAAGCAAAACCAACAAACCCAAAAGAAGGTAACCACATAAATATAAAAATATCTTTTTCCAACAAACCCAAAAGAAGGTGTATTATTTTGGATTTTACTGCTGTGAACAGACACCAATGACCAATGCAAGTTTTATAAAAGACATTTACTTGGGGCTGGCTTACAGGTTCAGAGGTTTAGTCCATTGTCATCAAGGCAGAAGCAGGGCAACATCCAGGCAGGCATGGTGCAGGAGGAGCTGAGGGTTCTACACCTTTATCCAAAGGAAACCAGGAACAGACTGGGCATCTTCAGGCATCTAAGAGGAAGATCTCTAAGCCCAACCCTACAGTGACACACTTCCTCCAACAAGGCCACACCTTCTAATAGTGCCACTCCCTGGGACAAGCATATACAAACCATCACAGAAGGTAACCACACAAACATAAAAATAACATCAAAAATATCAGGAAGCAACAATCACTATTCCTTAATATCTTGTAACATCAATGGACTCAATTCCCCAACAAAAAATGTAGTCTAACAGAAATATTTTTCATGTAAATCTTCAATTTTATTAGAAAATGTTTTTGATTCCTCTTTCAATTTAGTAATGTTTTTTATGTCTACAATTTTAACTATTATTTTCCATGATAATCTTTAATTTTAACATTTTTTCTATATATTTCTTCAATTTTATCAGAAATATTTTCAATGTAAATCTTCAATTTTGTCAGAAAATGTTTATAATTCCACTTTCAATCAACTTAGGAATATTTTTATCAGTATAATTTTTTCCATGAAATAGTCAATCTTAATGTGTTTTTCTATATAGCTCTTGAATTTTATCAGAGATATTTTCCATGTAAATTTTCAACTTTTTCAGCAAATGTTTATAATTCCACGTTTAATCAACTTAGAAATATTTTTATGCCTACCATTTTATCTGTATAATTTTCCATGATAATCTTCAGTTTTAACGTTTTTCTGTATTTTTCTTCAATTTTATCAGAAATATTTTCCATGTAAATCTTTAATTTCATCAGACAATGTCTATAATTTTACTTTCAATCAACTTAGGAACATTTTTATACCTACCATTTTATCTATATAATTTTCCATGAAATAGTCAGTTTTAACATGTTTTTCTATATATTTCTTGAATTTTATCTGGACTATTTTCCTTGTAGATCTTCAATTTTATCAGAAAATGTTAATAATTCCACTTTCAAACAACTTAGGACTATTTTTATGCCTACCATTTTATCTGTATAATTTTTCCATTAAATAGTCAATATTAATGTGTTTTTCTATATATTTCTTGAATTTTAACAGAGATATTTTCCATGTAAATCTTCTTTTTTTTTTCTTTTAAAGATTTATTTATTATATGTAAGTACACTGTAGCTGTCTTCAGACACACCAGAAGAGAGCACCAGAAGAGAGATGGTTGTGAGCCACCATGTGGTTGCTGGGATTTGAACTCAGCACCTCTGGAAGAGCAGTCAGTGTTCTTAACCACTGAGCCATCTCTCTAGCCCCCTCCATGTAAATCTTCAATTTTATCAGAAAATGTTTACAATTCCACTTTTAATCAACTTAGAAATATTTTTATGCCTACCATTTTATCTCTATAATTTTTCCATTAGTCAATCTTAACATATTTTTCTATATATTTCTTGAATTTTATCAGAGATATTTTCCATGTAAATCTTCAATTTTATCAGAAAATGTTTGTGATTCCTCTTTCAATATAGTAATGTTTTTTATGTCTACCATTTTAACTATTTTCCATGATAATCTTCAATTTTAATGTTTTTCTATGTATTTCTTCAATTTTATCAGAAATATTTTCCATGTAAATCTTCAATTTTATCAGAAAATGTTTACAATTCTACTTTCAATCAACTTAGGAATATTTTTATTCCTACCAATTTATCTGTATAATTTTCCATGAAATAGTCAATTATAACATGTTTTTCTCTATATTTCTTAAATTTTATCAGAAATATTTTCCTTGCAGATATTCAATTTTATCAAAAAATGTTTATAATTCCACTTTCAATCAACCTAGAAATATTTTTATGCCTATCATTTCATCTGTAATTTTCCATGATAATCTTCAATTTTAATGTTATTTTATATTTTTCTACCATTGTATTAGAAATATTTCCCATGTAAATCTTCAGTTCTATCATAATATGTTTCTACTTCCTTTTTGAATTGATTTAGTAAAGTTTTTTATGACTACCATTTTACTCTTTAATTTTCCATGAAAATTGTCAACCTTAATGTGTTTTTCTATATGCTTCTTCAATTTTGTCAGAAACATTTTCCCTGTAAATCTTTAATTTTATCATAAAATGTTTTTAGTTCCTTTTCATTAAAAAAAAGAAAGAAAGAAAAAAGAATCATTAGGAAACATTCACACTTCTACTATTTCAAGAAGTCTACCAAATACTTAAATAGAGGGATCTCCCAGCAAAGTGGCCTTGACTTTCCTCCTGCTCATTCTGCCTGATGTCTTACATGCTAAATACAGCGATCCCAACTAAATGTAATAAGAACCCAAGGACTCAGACTTTTCTGAAAAGTATAGACTGACAAATTCTCTCATTACTGTGACACAGCTTAGCAAGTTACTCAGAAGTATCCCTGTTTATTGTTATTATTATTATTATGATGATGATGACGATGATATTTTATTTATTTACATTTCAAATGTTATCCCCTTTCCCTGTTTCCCCTCCGGAAACCCCCTAACCCATTCTCCTCCCCCTACTTCTATGAGGGTGGTCCCCCACCCACCTACTCCCACCTCCCTGCCCTGGCATTCCCCTACACTGGGGAATCGAGTCTTAACAGGACCATGGGCTTCTCCTCCTATTGATGCCAGACAATGTCATTCTCTGCTACAGATGTGGCTGTAGTCATGGGTCCCTCCATGTGTACTCTTTGGTTGGTGGTTTAGTCCCTGGAAGCTCTGAGGAGTCTGGTTGATTGATATTGTTGTTCTTCCTAGGGGGTCATAAACCCCTTCAGCTCTTCAAGTTCTTTCTCTAACTCTTCCATTGGGGACTCCATGCTCAGTCCAATGATTGACTGCCAGCATCTGGCTCTGTATTTGTCAGGCTCTGGCAAAGTCTCTCAGGAGACAGCTGTATCAGGATCCTATCAGCAAGCACTTCCTGGCATCCCCAATACTGTCTGGGTTTGGTGTCTGTATATGGGATGAATTACCAGGTGGTGCAGTCTCTGGATGGCCTTTCCTTCAATCTCTGCTCCACACTTTGTCTCTGTATTTTCTCCCGTGAGTATTTTGTTCCTCCTGCATTTTGGTCTTCCTTCTTCTTGAGCTTCATGTGGTCTGTGAACTGTTTGTTGTGTATTCCAAACTTTTGGGCAAATATCCACTTATTAGTGAGTGCGTACCATGTGTCTTCTTTTGTGACTGGATTACCTCACTCAGGATGATATTTTCTAGTTCCATCCATTTGCTTAAGAATTTCATGAATTGTTTTTAATAGCTATGTACTCCATTGTATAAATGTACCACATTTTCTGTATCCTTTCCTCTGTTGACAGACCCCTGGGTTTTTGGGGTTTTTTTAACTTTTTTTTTAATTAGATATTTTCTTTCTTTACATGTCAAATGTTATCCCCTTTTCTTGTTTCCCCTCTGAAAATTCCCTGTCCCATCCCCCCTCACCCTGCTCACCAACCCACCCACTTCAGCTTCTCTGTCCTGGCATTCCCCTATACTGGGGCATTGAGCCTTCTCAGAGCCAAGGGCCTTTCCTGCCTTTGATGTCCAACAAGGCCATCCTCTGCTACATATGCAACTGGAGACATTGGTCCCTCCTTGTGTACTCTTTGGTTGGTAGTTTAGTCTGTGGGAGCTCTGAGAGTACTGGTTGGTTCGTATTGTTGTTCCTCCTCAGGGTCTGCAAGCTCCTTCAGCTTCTTGTGTCCTTTCTCTAGCTCATCCATTGGGGACCTTGTGCTCAGTCCAATGGTTGACTGAGAGTACCTACCTCTGTACTTGTCAGGTATTGGCAGAGCCTCTCAGGAGACAGCTACATCAGGTTCCTGTCAGCAAGCACTAGTTGGCTTCCACAATAGTGTCTGGGTTTGGTGACTGTATATGGGATGGATCCCAAGGTGGGGCAGTCACTTGATGGTCTTTCCTTCAGTCTCTGCTCCACATTTTGTTTCTGTATCTCCTCCCATGGGTATTTTGTTCCCCCTTCTAAGAAGGACCAAAGTATCCATACATTGGTCTTCCTTCTTCTTGAGCTTCGTTTGGTCTGTGAATTGTATTTTGGGTATTCCATGCTTCTGGGCTAATAACCACTTATTAGTGAGTGTATACCATGTGTGTTCTTTTGTGATTGCAATACCTCACTCAGGATGATATTTTCTACCTCCATCCATTTGCCTAAGAATTTCATGAATTCATTGTTTTTAATAGTTGAGTAGTATTCCATTGTGTAAATGTACCACATTTTCTGTATCCATTCCTCTGTTGAGGGACATCTGGGTTCTTTCCAGCTTCTGGCTATTATAAATAAGGCTGTTATGAACATAGTGGACCATGCATCCTTGGTATATATTGGAGAATCTTTTGAGTATATGCCCAGGAGTGGTATAGCTGGGTCCTCAGGTAGTACTATGTCCAATTTTATGAGGAACCTCCAGACTGATTTCCAGAGTGGTTGTACCAGCTTGCAATTCCACCAACAATGGAGGAATGTTCCTCTTTCTCCACATCCTTGCCAGCATCTGCTGTCACCTTAGTTTTTGATCTTAGTCATTCTGACTGGTATGAGGTAGAATTTCAGGGTTGTTTTGATTTGCATTTCCCTGATGACTACAGATGTTGAATATTTCTTTAGGTGCATCTCAGCCATTCAATATTCCTCAGTTGAGAATTTTTTGTATAGCTGTGTTCCCCATTTTTTAATAGGGTTATTTGGTTGTCTGGAGTCTAACTTGTTGAGTTCTTTGTATATATTGGATATTAGCCCTCTATTGGATGTAGGATTGGTAAAGATCTTTCCAAGTCTGTTGGTTGCCATTTTGTCCTATTGACAGTACCCTTTGCCTTCCAGAAGCTTTGTAATTTTATGAGGTCCCATTTGTCTATTTTTGATCTTAGAGCATATGCTAATGTTGTGCTGTTCAGGAAATTTCCCCTGTGTCTATATCTTTGAGGCTCTGCTCCACTTTCTCTGCCCCACTAACTAAATCTATTATGTGGAGGTCCTTGATCCACTTGGACTTGAGCTACGTACAGGGAGATAAGAATGGATCAATTTGCATTCTTGTACATGCTGACCACCAGTTGAACCAGCACCATTTGTTTAAAATGCTCTTTTTTCCACTGGATGGTTTTAGCTCCTTTGTCAAAAATCAAGTGACCATAGGTGTATGGATTCATTTCTGGGTCTTCAGTTCTATTCCATTGATCTACCCGCCTGTCTCTGTACCAATACCATGCAGTGTTTTTAACACTATTGCTCTGTAGTACAGTTTGAGTTCAGGAATGCTAATTCCCCCAGAAGTTCTTTTATCATTGAGAATAGTTTTTAGTATCTTAGGATTTTGGTCATTCCAAATGAATTCACAAATTGCTCTAACTCTTGAAAAATTGAGTTGGAATTTTGATGGAGATTGCATTGTATCTGTAGATTGCTTTTGACAAGATGGCCATTTTTATTATATTAATCCTGCCAATCCAGGAGCATGGAAGATTTTTCCATATTCTGAGACCTTTGATTTCTTTCTTCAGAGACTTGAACTTCTTGTCATACAGATCTTTCACTTGCTTGGTTAGATTCACACCAAGATATTTTGTATTATTTGTGACTATTGTGTAGGGTGTCGTTTCTCTAATTTCTTTTTCACTCTGTTTATCTTTTGAGTATAGGAAGGTTATTGATTTGTTTGAGTTAATTTTGTATCCAGCCACTTTGCTGAAGTTGTTTACCAGCTTTAGGAGTTCTCTGGTGGAATTTCTGGGGTTACTTAAGTATACTATCATATCATCTGCAAATAGTGATATTTTGATTTCTTCCTTTCCAATCTGTATCCCTTTGACCTCCTTTTGTTGTCAAATTGCACTGGCTAGGACTTTGAGTACTGTATTGAATAGATAGGAAGAGAGAGGGCAGCCTTTTCTAGTCCCTGATTTTAGTGGGATTGCTTCAAGTTTCTCTCCATTTAGTTTGATGTTGGCTACTGGTTTGCTATCTATCACTTTTACTATGTTTAGATGTGAGCTTTGAATTCCTGATCTTTACAGGACTTTTATCATGAAGGGGTATTAAATTTTGTCAGATGCTTTCTTAGCATTTTATGAGATGATCATGTGTTTTTTTTCTTTGAATTTGTTTATGTAGTGGGTTACATTGATGGATTTCTGTATATTGCACCATCCCTGTATCCTTGGGATGAAGCCTACTTGGTCATGATGGATGATTGGTTTGATGTGTTTTTGGATTCGGTTTGGGAGAATTTTATTAAGCATTTTGCATCAATATTCATAAGGGAAATTGGTATGAAGTTCTTCTTTGTTGGGTCTTTGTGTGGTTTAGTATAAGCAGAATTGTGGCTTCATGGAAGGAATTGGGTAGTGCTCCTTCTGTTTCTATTTTGTGGAATAGTTTGAAGAGTATTGGTGTTAGGTTTTCTTTGAAGGTCTGATAGAATTCTGCACTAAAACCATCTGGACCTGGGCTTTGTTGTTGTTGTTGTTGGAAAACTTTCAATGATCACTTCTATTTCTTCAGGGGTTATGGGACTGTTTAGAGGGTCTATCTGATCCTGATTTAACTTTGGTACCTGGTGTCTGTCTAGAAAATTGTCCATTTAATCCAGAATTTCCAGTTTTGTTGTGTATAGGCTTTTGTAGTAGGATCTGATGATTTTTTGAACTTCCTCAGTTTCTGTTGTTCTCTCTCCCTTTTCATTTCTGATTTTGTTAATTTGGATACTGTCTCTGTGCCCTCTGGTTAGTCTGGCTAAGTGTTTATCTATCTTGTTGGTTTTGTCAAAGAACCAGCTCCCGGTCTTGTTGATTGTTTGAATAGTTCTTTTTATCCTGTTTTTATACTTGGCCATTAGTCCACATTTCTCCATTTCTGAATTAAATATGAACATTTTGAAGTGTTTTCTTCTTTGCCATCGTTTTTGCTTGCTTGCTTGCTTGCTTTATTTATTTATTTATTTATTTTCACTTTTTCAAGTGATTTTATTCCATTACCCTGTGGTAGGAAGACTCATCAGAAGGACAGAAGAATTTTCAGCACAAACACATATAATCACACCTACACATGGGATGCGTCAGCTGCCAGGTATGGAAGCATCAAAATCAGAAAGGCCTTGCACTGGCAGTCCTGACCCCCGCAGGTCCTGTCACAGAGCACTGTCCTCTCATCTACTCCCTTCCTCATTGCTTAAGTTCTTGTCACAGTAAAGCTAAACCACAAAACCAAAGAGAGGTAGCCACATAGGCTTAGCCACTTTAAAGCAAAACCAAAAATATTTGATATCCAGTTTCAAATTCCACTGTCTCCCTCTCTAAGATACTACTGGGAAGCTGGGCTGGGAAAGCTGGGATGCGTGGCTTAGATATAGCCTATCACTTAGGTCCAGGTTGTCCCAGCAAAGGCTCAGTATCAGCTGCTCAATTGACTGACGGACTGTCTTTGCAGTCTCTTCAAACTCTTTTTGCTTGTTGTTGGTCTCCTTTGCAATTTTGTTCTTGGCTCTCTTTTTGTCAAGTTTCAAAAATTCTCTGATGGTTAGTTCTTCTATTTGCTTGACAGAAAGAAAGGCACAGTCGGGTGAGTGCTTTCTATGCTCCTCTATAGGGTTGTCATCCAGTTCCCAACTTTCCAATTCCTTAAAGCAGAAAAAACACTGGGCCATATCAGGCTCATTTTCGGTAGGGCAGTGGATGAAGCCAGCCTCCACCATCTGAAAATGACAGCTCATGAGCAGGATCATAATCTGACCTCATCATTCCCAGAAATTATTCCAGACCGAGAGCTGAGGCAACCTCTGAGGACAGTGGGAAAAGGCCAGATCTACGGGGCCTAACAGTAGGGATAGAACAGCTTTAGTGGTACAGGCAGAGGATGGGGAGAGCGGAGTGGCCTCGGGGAGGACAGAGCAGTCTTTCCTTGTCCTGAGCAGAGCAACGCAGCCTGACTAACAGTATGAGGTGAGGCCATGCAGTAGTCCTTGAGGTACAGCTGCCAGGTCGGGGGCAGTGCTGGAGCACCCATGATAGCGCTGCCACAACTCCCGCTGAGACGACCCAGAGAGTGATTCTTGCTTGTTTTAAAAAATGAAGTCAATGTCATAGGTGCCCTTCTGTTTCTGTCATTATCAGACACTAGTGTCAGGGATCTGGGAAGCTAAGCTGTTGCTGATAGTAGCACAAAAACAAGTACTTAAAGGTTCATATTCAATGTAATATATAGTAAGATCTAGCATCAGCTTAAGTTTTAAATTTTAATAACTACATTTTACAACTCATAGGTCTCAATGATTTAACAGAGTCTGCAAGACACATCAGTGCAAAGAGACTATGGGGTGTGTAGAAAATAGCTTGGGGACTTTTAGAAAAATACCTTAATTTGTTTCAAATCACATGTATTGATTTACTCTAGACTCACAGGTAAAATATGTGCAAACATCCTTAAAATGAAATATATATGTACTGGAAAATTTCATGTACTTTTTGATAGGAGGCTTACATGGTTTAATATATAACAAAGATCAGTTCACTGGAAAATGAGTCAATTTTTAATTGTAACTTTTCATTGTCTAATAAAATTATAATAAAGTCCCTGGAAAAGTACTTATATCTTCTTCAGAAAGAAAATATTTGGCCATAGCATTGCTAAAATCTTTTAAGAGTTTCACAAGGCAATACAATATAGTATACCCAAAGCCAAAATATCTTGTCAAAACTAAATGAATACAACCATATCAATTTTGTAAGAAAATAGCACTGTAAATATAACAATGTATAACATCAAACCTATAAGCAAAATCTTGAACTATATTAAAAGTTGTATCATGATGTTTGGAATGTTTTAAATAATAAAGTATCTATTCTCTTTATTAAAAAAAAAAATGAAACAAATAGCCAGTCGTGGTGGTTCAAGCCTTTAATCCCAACACTTGGGAATCAGAGGCAGAGGCAAATGGATCTCTGATTTCAAGACCACCCAGGTCTACAAAGGAGTTTCAGGAAAGTCAGGGGTACACAGAGGAAAGACAGAAAGAAGGAAGAAAAAAAGGAAAGAAGGAAAGAAAGAAACAAAGAAAGAAGGAATTTACCATAGTTTGTTTGTTTGTTTATTTTACGTGTATCAAATGGCTCTTTATCCCTGTGTGACAATATCAAAAATTCCTTACATAGCATGTAAAGTTTCTCGCTCTATCCTATTCCACCTATCTCATTAGTTTTGGTCATCTGTGCCTGTTCCTTTAACCCAACATCTGCTCATCTTCCAAAAAGCAGTTCTTCCTTTGCTTGTAGTGAGGTTGCCACTTCTCCCCAAGGAGTTCACACTTCATGTTCCTCAAGGCCAGACAGCAGATGTCCAATCTATAGACCATTCTATCCTTCAAAATCAGGAATGAAAATCCAGTGCCTTCCTGTGTTCTGTTATGGACTTCTACTAACCAATATTGTGTGAACTTGTCACCATATTAAATGCTAATTATTGAATTTCATTTCAATAGTGTTAAATGTTAAATTACTATGCATTTCCCCCCTTTGTTCTGTAGATTACTTATGTCTTAGTTATGGTTTTACTGCTGTGAACAGACACCATGACCAAAGCAAGTCAACATTTAATTGGGGCTGACTTACAGATTCAGAGGTTCAGTCCAGTATCGTCAAGGCAGGGACATGGCAGCATCCAGGCAGGCATGGTGCAGGAGGAGCTAAGACAGCTAAATCTTCCTCTGAAGGCTGCTAGCAGAATACTGACTTTCAAGCAGCTAGGGTGAGGGTCTTAAGCCCACGCCCACAGTGACACACCCACTCCAAGTCCACACCTCCAAATAGTGCCATTCCCTGGGCTAAACATATTCAAACCGCTACATCTTATAGTCAGAGAAACTGCTCTATTGATTTTAAATCTAGCATATATTTTATGTCATAGAGAGAAGTATCTTTTCAATCCTGGATATAACTTACTGGAAAGACCTGAGATATGATTCCTCAGATCGGCAAAGGATTAAAGACATTCACAGAACCAATTTTTTGTTGAGTGATATGGCAAGCAACAAGAAAAATTATAAACTAGGAATCACACAGTTGAGCCATACAAAATTATTTATTAAATTGTGTGCATATATTATTGTGGGGGAATATGAAGAAAGATCATGCTGTACTGCTGCTTTGTTCAACTGCTAGAAGTTCTGCTGTTAGAAGAATCATTCTACTAGGAGTTCAACACATCAACAGCATGACAGGATTTGTGCTTCCCTGTGCAGTTCTGGTCACGTGAGAGTTGAATGAATATTAATTCAAATATGCTTGTCAAAAATTCATTCAATAACTACAAAATCTGGATTTTATAGATGGACTACTATATTCAACATACCTATTTCCAAAATAATTCATAAGTAAAAGTGAACAATATCTGTATATTTAAGCAAAAAATTAAGCTGAATGTTTGAATTAAGAAAAATAAATGGAATAATTACAAGTATACACTCATGATACCCACATCACACCTGTCTATCTGAAAATAACATTACTTCTCACTTTACTGCATAACATCCTGTTTACATTTCATTGGTGACATTGACCTTGAATATTCATGAGTGCAGAGTTTGTGCCTTCCATGTTGGTGTTGTAGCAAATTTATCTTGCAATTGTTTATGCTGTCCAATCTGATCTTTAGAATTTAGGTCCCCAGTTTGAAGAAGGAAAACCCTTTCACTTTTTTGACAAAGGAGTACAATGAACACAAGTGGGATTTGTTAATAATCATAGTATATTCAAGAAACAGCTTTAATGTTTGTAATAATAATTGTACCAGATTATTTGTGCTATGTTTTATCTATAAACAAAATACATCATTACCACTTTATTTCCTGTATAATCTCTTTAATAAAAGTTTTATTTTACTTTAATAAAGACAATAAAGCTACTTTACATCCAAATTGGGCTGTTCCCATCACAACAGTCACTGTAAAAGTGATTTTTACTAATGACAGTGGGTGTGGTATGGTAGATCCAATTTAAACTTATCACCTTCTAAGCTTACTAATGAATGAGACTATGTTTATTTTATTTGGCTTTGACAATTACTGGGAAGTAACCCCTAATCTACTTTTCTAACTTCTGGTCTGACTACTTCCCCAGTGGTGTACCCCTAATACTTGCGGTTTCTCCTGACCATGTGTTCTTGGTCCATCTCCTCTCATGTAGGTTTTCTCCTCTTTCCCATGTCATTCTTCCCCTCCTCCTCTGCAACCTAAAACTGGTTAACTCCAAACCTGCTGTGGTGGTTTGAATATGTTTGACCCAGGGAGTGGCATTATTAGGAGGTGTGGCCTTGCTGGAGTAGGTGTGATCTTGTTGGAGGAAGTGTGTCATTGTGGGTGTGAGTTTAAGATCCTCCCTAGCTACCTGGAAGCCTATCTTTTTCTAGCAGCCTTTAGATGAAGATGTCCAACACTTAGCTCCTCCTGCATCATGCCTACCCAGATGCTTCCATACTCTGACCTTGATGATAATGGACTGAACCTCTGAACCTATTAGCCAGCCCCAGTTAAATGTTGTCCTTATAAGAGTTAGCCAGCCCCAGTTAAACGTTGTCCTTATAAGAGTTACCTTGGGGGCTGGGAAGGGCTGGAGGGATGGCTCAGTGATTAAGAAAACAGAGTGCCCTTCCAGAGGTCCTGAGTTCAATTCCCAGCAACCACATGGTAACTCACAATCATCTCTAATGGGATTCCATGATGCCCTCTTCTGGTGTGTCTGATGAGAGTGACAGTATACTCACATACATAAAGTAAATAAATAAATCTTTAAAAAATAAAAAATTATCTTGGCCATGGTGCTTGTTCACTGCAATGGAAACTCTAACTAAGATACCTGCCTACTTCTACTTCATTCAGTAATTGGCTATAGCCATTTTATTTTAACCAATAGTTTTAAATCAAGGAACAAGGTTTGCCCAACAAAAGATGGTAAATGTGAAAATTCACTCATAGGCAACTAGACCTTTGGATACAGAGTTTAGCATTACATTATATAGCAACAGACCAAACCTCAACAATTCCCCTTTTTGCCTAAATCAAAAGGTTCTTTCTCTTATAGTAATAAATAACATTCAGTAGGCGCAATTATGAAAAAATTATGTGAGTTCAGAGTTCTGTATGTAAATCAATTTCTATCCTAATTTTCATTATCAACCTAAAAACATATTCTTAGACCTAGAACATCTTAAATCCTAAACAATTTAAACTTATAGTAAGATTATGACTATCTAGTCTTCAACTCCATCAGTAACTTGTGAAGGAAAAAAAATGATATGAACATTCTGCAAGTGCAGGCAAGCACTCACAAAGTGATAAAAATGACAGACAATTGACTGTCTGGACAGCTACCCAGTAAACTAAAACATTAGAGCATTTTCTTCAGCCTTCTGGGCCAGAATATCTGACAGACTTTTGTGAAGCAGGAATTCTGAAGGAATTGCTTACCCTGTATTGCCAGAGCTTGACAGACAACTTCCCTGCATCCATTTTTCCTTTACGGACAGCACTGTCTTTACATGAAATTAGACCATTTTCTTTGCCTGGTGGCTAGCTTGAACAGACAATATTCACTCTCTAACATTGAACAATAGGTCTTTCCATCAATTCAAGGTAAACTGTCCCCCCAAGGGGTGAGTTCTAATAGCTAATGGGCTCTATGTTTGTCTTGGCCTAAAGTTCAATTGGTTCTGCCAATAATTTATTTGTGATTTAATTCCAGAAACTTTGTTTGCACATATCATGTGAACTGCCTAGCATTCAATAGCTTCTTGCTTTCTTCATTCTTGATGCTTCCCAGGGAGAACACTGTAGCAATGACAGAGAAGGGTCTAAATCCTGCTGTGAGGACAGTATTTGCTGGGGAGGAAAACTGATGAGCAGGAGAGTGAATTTAGCAGGCAACAGAGTCTAGTGGTCTGGAAAACAGGTGGAGAGGGACAGAGGAAATGCTGATCAGTACAAAAATGGGAATGTGGCATCAAATTTGATGGATTTTGAAAAAATAAAAAAAACTGATTTAAAATATGAATTGAAGAATGAAGCAGATATTCTTTGAAACATGTGCAACCTATCCTTTGAGGCTTTGCTGTACCTATGTTACAGGTAGAAGCTTAGAGTCAGATGAAAAGCAATACAGTTTTACAAGAACAGTGCAATGAGGTAAGATGCAACAGGAATCATTTGTCTGAGGATGGGGTGCTTCTCTTAGCCTATTGGATAGGAAATTGTCTGTGTGAGAATGGAGAGCATCTTTCCCATATGCCTCCATTTCATTTAAATTCTCCAGTTTTGTGCGGAACATGCTTTGAAATAAGATCTAATGATTTTTTTTTAAAATTTCCTCAGTTTCTGTTGTTATGTCTCCTTTTCATTTTCATTTCTGGTTTCATTAATTGGTTACTGTCTCTCTGCCTTTTAGTTAGTTTGGCTAAGGGTTTGTCTATGTTGTTGATTTTCTCAAAGACCCAGCTCTTGGTTTTCTTGATACTTTGAATTGTTCCCTTTGTTTCTAACTGATTGATTTCAGCCCTGAGTTTATTTCCTGACATCTACCCCTCTTGGGTGTGTTTGCTTCTTTTTGTTCTAGTTAATTTGTTAGTATGATATCTGTTCAATTTCTTTATGAAGGCACTTAATGCTATAAATTTTCCTCTTAGCTCTGCCTTCGTTGTGTCCTATAAGTTTGGGTATGTTGTGTCTTCATTTTCATTGAATTTTATAGTCTTTAATTTATTTCTTCTCTGACCCAGTGATCATTGAATAAAGAGTTCTTCAGTTTCCATGAGTATGTGGGCTTTCTGTTGTTGAAGTTTAGCCTTAATTCATTGTGATCTAATAAAGTGCAGGGGATATTTCTGTTGAAGATTCTTTTGTGCCCAAGTATATGGTCAATTTTGGAGAAGGTTCTGTGAAAAGAAGATATATTCTTTTGTTTTGGGGTGAAAGGTTCTGTAGAAATCTGTTAGATCTGTTTAGTTCATAACATCTATTAATTTCAATATTTCTCTGTTTAATTTCTGTTTTAATGATTTGTCTGTTGGTGAGAGTGGGGAGTTGAAATATCCCACTATTACTGTGTGTGGGTCAAATGTGTGATTTGACGTTTAGTAAAGTTTATTTTATGAATGTGGGTACCCACGAATTTGGGGCATAGAAGTTCAGAATTAGCATGCCATCTTGATGGATTTTTCCTTAAAAGTATCCTTTCCTATCTCTCTTGATGACCTTTGTTTGAAAGTCTATTTTATTAGATATTAGAATGGCTAGTCCAGCTTGTTTCTTGGGCCTGTTTGCTTAGAAACCTTTTTTCCTGCCCTTTAATCTGAGGTAGTTGTTGAGGTGTGTTTTTTTGTATGCAGCAAAATGATGGACCCTGTTTATGTGTTCAGTCTTTTAACCTGTGACTTTTTGTTGGTAAATTGAGTCCATTGGTGTTGAGAGATATTAATGACCAATGATTGTTAGGATCTGTTATTTTGATGTTGGAAGTGGTACTGTGTCTGTGTGTGTGTATGTGTGTGTGTATGTGTTCTTTTTTCGTTTTCCTGTGAGATGATTCATTTCTTGTGTTTTCTTGGGTGTAGATATCCTCCTTGTATTGGACTTTTCTTTTTAGTATCCTCTGTAGGTCTGGATTCTTAGAAAGATATTTTTTTTTCCTATATTCTTTATTTACATTCTAAATGATTTCCCCTTTCCCGGTTTCCCCCTCCCCAAAAGTCCCCTAAGCCCTCTTCCCTCCCCCTGTCCCCCATTTGCCTAAGAATTTCATGAATTCATTGTTTTTAATTGCTGAGTAGTATTCCATTGTGCAAATATACATGGAAAATATCTCTGATAAAATTGAAGAAATATATAGAAAAACACGTTAAAATTGAGTATTTCATGGAAAAATGAAAGTGGAATTATAAACATTTTCTGATAAAATTGAAAATCTACAAGGAAAATATTCCTGAAAAAAATCAAGAAATATATAGAAAAACATGTTAAAACTGACTATTACATGGAAAATTATAAAGATAAAATGGAAGGTATAAAAATGTTCCTAAGTTGATTGAAAGTAAAATTATAGACATTGTCTGATAAAACTGAAGATCCATATGGAAAATACTTCTGACAAAATTGAAGAAAAATACAGAAAAACATTAAAATTGAAGATTATTATGGACAATTATACCGACAAAATGGTAGGCACAAAAACATTCCTAAATTGATTGAAAGTGGAACTACAAACACCACACCCCCCATGAAACCAAAGATCTACATGAAAAACACCTCTGACAAAATCAAAGAAATATGCAGAAAAAATGTTAAAATTAAAGATTATCATGGAAAATAATACAGTCAAAATGGTAGACACAAAAAGCAATACTAAATTGAAAGAGGAGTCACAAACATTTTCTAATAAAATCGAAGATCCACATGAAAAACATCTCTGTTAGACTATGTTTTTTGTTGGGGAATTGAGTCTATTGACGTTATAAGATATTAAGGAATAGTGATTGTTGCTTCCTGTTATTTTTGATGTTCTTTTTATGTTTGTGTGTTTACTTTCTTTTGGGTTTGTTGGAACAAGATTACTTTCTTGCTTTTTCTAGGATGTAGTTTCCCTCCTCATGTTGGCTTTTTCCATCTATTATCCTTTGTAAGGCTGGATTTGTGGAAAGATATTGTGTAAATTTGGTTTTGTCATGGAATATCTTGTTTTCTCCATCTATGGTAATTGAGAGTTTTGCTGGGTATAGTAGTTTGGGCTGGCATTTGTGTTCTCTTAGTGTCTGTATGAGATCTGCCCAGGATTTTCTAGCTTTCATTGTCTCAGGTGAGAAGTCTGGTGTAATTCTGATAGGCCTGCCTTTATAGGTTACTTGACCTTTTTCTCTTACTGCTTTTAATATTCTTTCTTTGTTTAGTGCATTTGGTGTTTTGACTATTATGTGACAGGAGGAATTTCTTTTCTGGTCCAGTCTATTTGGATTTCTGTAGGTTTCTTGTATGTTCATGGGCATCTCTTTCTTTAGATTAGGGAAGTTTTCTTCTATAATTTTGTTGAAGATATTTACTGGCCCTTTAAGTTGGAAATCTTCACTCTCTTCTATACCTATAATCCTTAGGTTTGTTCTCATTGTGTCCTGGATTTCCTGGATGTTTTGGCTCAGGAGCTTTTCGGTTTTTCATTTTCTTTAACTGTTGAATCAATGTTTTCTATGGTATCTTCAGCACCTGAGATTCTTTCTTCTATCTCTTGTATTCTGTTGTTGACGCTTGCATCTATGACTCCTGAATTCTTTCCAAGATTTTCTATCTCCAGAGATGTCTCACTTTTTGATTTCTTTATTGCTTCTACTTCCATTTTTAGATCCTGGATGGTTTTGTTTAGTTCCTTCACTTGTTTGTGTTCTCCTGTAATTCTTTCAGGGATTTTTGTGTTTCCTTTTTAAGGGCCTCTACTTGTTCACCCATGCTCCCCTGTATTTCTTTCAGGGATTTTTGTGTTTCCTCTTTAAGGGCCTTTACCATTTGACTCATGTTCTCCTGTATTTCTTTAAGGGAGTTATTTATGTCCTTCTTGATGTCCTCTAACAGCATTGTGAGATGAGACTTTATATCCAACTCTTGCTTTTCCAGTGTGTTGGGGTATCCAGGATTTGCTGTGGTGGAAGAACTGGGCTCTGATGTTGCCAAGTAGCCTTGGTTTCTGTTAGTAGGATTCTTGCGCTTGCCTTTTGCCATTTGGTTATTTCTGGTGTTAGTTGGTCTTGTTGTCTCTGGCTGGAGCTTGCCCCTCCTATGGGCCTGTAAACCTGTGTCTGTACTCCTGGGGGATCAACTCTCTTCTGGCAGGGTCTGTGCACAGAAGGCTGTGGAACTGTCTGGTTCCCTGCTGCAAATGGTGGCCGGAAGGGAAGATTCCTGTCCCAGCTGCTCCACTGATCTTATGCCCTGTGCGCTCCTAGCTGTACCCCTCCAGAGAAAAGGTGCAGTTCTCACCTCCGCACTCAGAAATGAAATCGCTGCTGGGAGATCATTCTCTCCTGGTGGGCTAAGCACAGAAGGCTTTGGAGCTGCCTGGTTCCCTGCTGCAGATGGCGGCCAGAAGAGAAGATCAGAAAGATATTTTTAAAATTTGGTTTTGTCATGGAAAATCTTGGTTTCTCTATCCATGGTGATTGAAAGCTTTGTTGGATATAATAGTCTGATCTGACATCTGTGGTCTCCTAGGGTCTTCAAGACATCTGTCTAGGCCCTTCTGGCTTTCAGAGTCTTTGTTGAAAAGTCAGGTATGATTCTGATCTTATTTGGCCTTTTTACCTTACAGTACTATGATAAGACAAGGCCATGAGAAATTGTTGCTTTGAGTTTATAATGAGCTCATAGAATGAAACACTGCTTTGAACTTAATGTCAGCATACGACTCGAACTCTCATTTTGTGTAATATTTTATCTTTGAGGTTATTTTCTAAACAACTTTTGTCTAAGAAGGTATAAAAAGGCCAGAGAAAATAAATTTGGGGGTTTGGGGGCTCTGCCCCATCCATCCATTCACCCATCCAAATATATGGGTGTAGCCATTTTTTTTAATGAGCTCCCTTGGCTGATTTACCAGAGAAAGGAGCACTAGCAATAAATCCTTTACCTAATTCCCTGGGGCTATGCTACATGTATTAATCACCAAAGTCAGCAGTTTTTAGCCAAAGAATAAGCAAGAGAGTGTTAATTTCCAGAAGCTGTCAGTTTCTAGCCCATAGTACAGCTAAAGAGAGTTAAAGGATGGAGACCATTAGTATTTTGACCCTTGTCCAATTTGGTGTTTCAGCTCAGCTCACTCCCCTAAGGCCAGGCAGTTCCCAGCACACATCCTGTCTCTAAAAGGCATCTGTGTGATGATGTCATAGTTTCACTGGTGCTGTGTTCTTCTTCCTCCAAAGCATGACAGACAAGCTCTTCTCTCCTGTATCTTCCTTTTTCTCCTGGGACGCAGAAGTCCCACCTGTACCTTCCACCCTGCAATTGACTCCTGGCCTTTTTTACTGACGTATCAAGAACCAGTTAGGGAACAGGACTAATGTTCTGTATAAGAACCTCCCCTTATGGGTTCCACTTGTCAGACTCCAATTATACTGCTCCCTGCTGACTTCTCAATCATGTCAGGGCAGTTAATCTCTCTCTCTCTCTCTCTCTCTCTCTCTCTCTATATATATATATATATATATATATATATATATATATATATATGTTTTGAACTCAGGACCTCTGGAAGAGCAGTCAGTGCTCTTAACTGCTGAGCCATCTCTCCAGCCCCCAAGGGACAAAACTTAAATAGAAAATGTTTCCCTATTTCTAGGTAATGTCTTGTAACAATGGAACTTCAGTGAGTAGTGTGCTAATAGCTATAGAAATTAGAGGGAAGAAAAGACTAGAAAATCCCAGTCCCCTGTGGGTCATTCAATCTACTTTTGATATGGACTAGTACACTGGACAGCCATGGAGCAGATGTCACCCAAAATAACATGTTCATGACACAAAACTCCAGGTCATTTGAAGACCTACTATATGGAAGAAAGGGTTGAGTCACGGAGAGAACACAGCAAGTGTTCTCTGCAAACTCCACAGTGGCTGGGAAATGAGACAATGCAGACAGATCTGGAGACAAAGCTGTCAACAAGGCGCCTACCAAATGTCAGTGAGAATTCCTCCCTCTTCCACAATGACACCATGGCCTAAAAATCCAAACTTTCTTCTACTGACCCAAACTATTTGCAATGAGGACGGTCAGAATTTTCAGATGAAGTAGCTGCTGTCTGTTTTGGTCTCTAAAACTGCATTGATTTGAAATGAACAAATCAGAGGTTCTAGAAAGGTAGATTTGAAATTAATAGTTGACTTGGCACCTAGGTCTTTTTAGCAAGTTGTGAAATAAAGCAAATGAGTGTTTACCTGAGATCAGAGATTTTAGAGGCACAGTCATCAGCTTTCTCTTCTCAGTGGGAACATTGACATAACCAAGGTGTGAGGGCTGAATACATATAGACTAGTGGCTTTACAGGTGCCCATGGTAGAGAGCCCACCTATATCAACAGGCATCAAAGGCTCCCTTTTTGGCAAATTCAGTAACATTCATGAAGCTTAGAGAACAGAAAACAAAAGAGCATTATGATATACTAAGAAAAAAAAATATACTGTCATGCTGTTAGTAAGTCCTGGGACAAACCTTCAATGACAGCCATTTTGTTGACTTCTGGTTAAGGAACTAACAAGCACACTCTGACATTACCCTCTGTCTGTAGGTTCTACCTTCACGTCATCATAAACCTAATAGCTGATGCCATTCTTCAATAGTGAATCCATAACTATTTGTACAGAAGGGAGCTGGAAGAGGTTCTTGTCTGGCATCAAGCAAACATCCTTAGTTCCCATATTCTGTAGGTCCTATAATAAAAATTAACTCATAAGTTAGGCTTGAATACAATAACACTGTCTTTAGTAAGAGGTTTATTGCTGGGAAGAGACACTATGACTACAGCAACTCTTATAAAGGAAAACATTTAATTGGGGTTATCTTACAATTTTGGAGGTTTAGTGCATTATCATGGCAGGAAACATGATGGCGTGCAGGCAGGCATGGGGCAGGACAAGGTGCTGGGAGTTCTACATCTTGATCTGCAGGCAGCAGAAAAAGACTGTGTATTATACTGGGCATAACTTGAAAATAGGAGACCTCAAAGCCAGCATCCACAGTGATATACCTCCTCCAACAAGGCTCCAATAAGGTCACACCTCCTAGTAGTGCTACCCACTATGGCCAAGCATTCAAACACATGGGTCTATGGGGTCCATACCTATTCAAACTATCACATTCCACTCCCTGTCCCCCACAGGCTTGTAGCCATAACATAATGCAAAAATGAATTCAGTCCAACTTCAAGAGTCTCCCTAGTCTATCCCAGTTTAAAAGTCCAAAGTTCAAAGTCTCTTTTGAGATTGATGAAATTTCTTAACTGTAATCCCCTAAAAAATAAATAAATAAAAAGGCCACATTATTCTAAGATACAATGGCACAGGATATACGTTATCATTATGAAATGTAGGGGAGGGAGCACAGTAAGGAAATAGTGGACCAAAGCAAGACCAAAAACAAGGTGGGCAAACTTCAAACTCTACATTTCCATATCTGATGTCAAAATGTTCTTAGAGCTCCACCTCCTTTCAGCTTTGCTGACTGCAACACACTTCTTTCTCTTGAACTGTTTCTACTCCATTAGCAATTTTCCTCAGCAGGTATCCTACAGTTCTAGTATCTTTGACATCTTGGGATCTCCAAGTCAATCCAGGCTTCATATTTTATTTTTTTAATTTTAGTTTATTTACATTTCAAGTGTTATCCCCTTACCTTGTTTATCCCTCTCCCAGAAACCCCCTCTCCTATCTCCCTTCCTCCTGCTTCTATGAGGGTGTTCCTCCACACACCTACCCACTCCCACCTCCCTGCCCTAGATTCCCCTATACTGGGGTATCTATCAAACCTTCATAAGACCAAGGACCTCTCCTCCCATTGATGTCTGACAAAGCTATCCTCTGCTACATCTGCAGCCAGATCCATGTGTACTCCTTGGTTGGTGCTTAGTCCCTGGGAGCTCTGGGGGGAGGGGAGGTCTGGTTGGTTGATATTGTTGTTCTTCCTATTGGGTTGCAAACCCCTTCAGCTCCTACAGTTCTTTCTCTAACTCCTCCATTGGGAACCCTGCACTCAGTGCAATGATTGGCTGTAAGCATCTACCTCTGTATTTGTAAGGCTCAGCAGAGCCTCACAAGAGACAGCCATATCAGGCTCCTTTCAGCAAACATTTCTTAGCATCCACAATAGTGTCAGAGTTTGATGATTGTATCTAGGATGATCCCCAGGCATGGCAGTCTCTGGATGGCCTTTCCTTCAGTCCCTGCTCTTCACTTTGTCTCCATATTTGCTCCCATGAATATTTTGTTCCCCTTTCTAAGAAGGACCAAAGCACCCACATTTTGGTCTTCCTTCTTCTTGAGCTTCATGTGGTCTGTGAATTATATCTTGGGTATTTGGAGCTTTTGGGCTAATATCCACTTATCAGTGAGTGCATACCATGTATGTTCTTTTGTGATTGGGTTACCACACGCAGAATGATATTTTGTAGTTCTGTCTATTTGCCTAAGAATTTCATGAATTCATCATTTTTAATAGCTGAGTAGTACTCCATTGTGTAAATGCACCACATTTTCTGTATCCATTCTTCTGTTGAAGGATATCCGGGTTCTTTCCAGGTTCTGGCTAGTATAAATAAGGCTGCTATGAACATACTGGAATATGTGTACTTGTTATACATTGGCGCATGTTTTGGGTATATGCCCAGGAGTGGTATAGCTGGGTCCTCAAGTGGTAATATGTCCAGTTTTCTGAGGAACCTCCAGACTGATTTCCAGAGTAGCTGTTAACAGCTTGCAATCTCACCAAGAGTGGAGCAGTGTTCCACTTTCTCCACATCCTTGCCAGCATATGCTGTCACCTGAGTTTTTCATCTTAGCCATTCTGACTGGTGTGAGGTGGAATCTCAGGGTTGCTTTTACTTTCATTTCAATGATGACTAAGGTTGTTGAACACTTTTTTAGGTGCTTCTCAGACATTCACTATTCCTAAGTTGAGAATTCTTTGTTTAACTCTGGTCCCCATTATTTAAATAGGGTTATTTGGTTCTCTGAAGTCTAATTTTTTGAGTTCTTTGTATATATTGGATATTAGCCCTCTATTGGATGTAGGATTGGAAAAGATCTTTCCAAATCTGTTGGTTGCCATTTTGTCCTATTGACAGTGTCCTTTGCCTTACAGAAGCTTTGCAATTTTATGACGTCCCATTTGTCAGTTCTTGATCTTAGAGCATATACCATTGGTGTGCTATTCAGGAAGTTTTTCCCTGTGCCCATGTGCTCCAGGCTCTTCCCCGCTTTCTCTTCTATTAGTTTCAGTATATCTGGTTTTATGTGGCGGTCCTTTATCCACTTGGACTTAACTTGAGCTTTGTACAGGGAGATAAGAATGGATTAATTTGCGTTCTTCTACAAGTTAAGTGCCAGTTGAACCAGCACCATTTGTTGAAAATGTTGTCTTTTCCCAAAAATTCCACCAGAGAACTCCTAAACCTGATAAACAACTTCCGTAAAGTGGCTGGATATAAAATTAATTCAAACAAATCAGTGACCTTCCTATACTCAAAGGATAAAGAGGCTGAGAAAGAAATTAGGGAAATGACACCCATCATAATAGTCACAAATAATATAAAATACCTTGGTGTGACTCTAACCAAGCAAGTGAAAGATCTGTATGACAAGAACTTCAAGTCTCTGGAGAAAGAAATTGAGGAAGATCTCAGAAGATGGACAGATCTCCCATGCTCATGGATTGGCAGGGTTAATATAGTAAAAATGGCCTTCTGGCCTAAAGCAATCTACAGATTCAATGCAATCCCATCAAACTTCCAACTCAATTCTTCATAGATTTAGAAAGCATTATTTCCAAATTTCTCTGGAATAACAAAAAACCCAGGATAGCAAAAACTATTTTCAACAATAAAAGAACTGGTGGAATCACCATCCCTGACCTCAAGCTCTACTACAGAGCAACAGTGATAAAAACTGCATGGTATTGGTACAGTAACACACATGTAGATCAATGGAATAGAATTGAAGGCCCTGAAATGAACCCACACACCTATGATCATAGGTGCTCTTTGACAAAGGAGCTAAAGCCATCCAGTTGAAAAAAGATAGCCTTTTCAACAAATGGTGCTGGCTCAACTGGCAGTCACCATGTAGACAGATGCAAATTGATCCATTCTTATCTCCTTGTACAAAGCTCAAGTTCAAGTGGATCAAGGACCTCCACATAAAACCAGATACACTGAATCTAATAGAAGAGAAAGTGGAGAAGAACCTGGAGCACATGGGCACAGAGGCAAATTTCCTGAATAGAACACCAATAGCTTATGCTCTAAGATCAAGAATTGACAAATGGGACCTCATAAAATTGCAAAGCTTCTGTAAGACAAAGGACACTGTCAATCGGACAAAATGGCAACCAACATAGTTGGAAAGATCTTTACCAATCCTACATCTGATAGATGGCTAATATCCAATATATACAAAGAACTCAACAAGTTAGACTCCAAAGAACGAAATAATCCTATTAAAAATGTGGTACAGAGATAAACAAATTCTCAATTGAGGAATACTGGATGGCTGAGAAACACCCAAAGAAATATTCAACATCCTTAATCATCAGGGCAATGCAAATCAAAACATCCCTGAGATTCTACCTCACACCAGTCAGAATGGCCAGGATCAAAAACTCAAGTGACAGCAATGTCATTGAGCAAGGATGTGGAGAAAGAGGAACACTCCTTCATGGCCGGTGGGATTGCAAGCTGGTAAAACCACTCTGGAAATCAGTTTGGCAGTTCCTCAGAAAATTGGACATAGTACTACCTGAGGACCAGCTATACCACTCCTGGGCATACACCCAGAAGATGCTCCAACATGTAATAAGGTCACATGCTCCACTATGTTCATAGCAGCTTTATTTATAATAGACAGAAGCTGGAAAGAACCCAGATGTCCCTCAACAGAGGAATGGATACAGAAAATGTGGTAAATTTGCACAATGGAGTACTACTTAGCTATTAAAAACAATGAATTCATGAAATTCTTAGGCAAATGGATGGAGCTAGAAAATATCATCCTGAGTGAGGTAACCCAATCACAAAAGAACATACACAGAATGTGCTCACTGATAAGTGTCAAGTGATATGCTCAAAAGCTCGGAACATCCAAGATACAACTCACAGACCACATGAAGCTCAAGAAGAAGGAAGACCAAAGTGTGGATACTTTGATCCTTATTGGTAAGTGGATCAAAACACCCATGGCTCACAGCCAACCAATAGAATGAGCATAGGGTTCCCAATGGAGCAGCTGGAGAAAGGACCAAGGAACTGAAGAGATTTGCAGCCCTGCAGAAGGAATAATAAGATGTACCAACCAGTACCCCCAGAGCTCCCAGGGTCTAAACCACCAACCAAAGTGTACACATGGAGAGACCTTTGTTTCAGCTACATATGTAACAGAAAGTCAACATTTCAGACATCAATGAGAGGAAAGGCCATTGGTTGTGTGAAGGTTTGATTCCCCATAATAGGGAAATGCAAGTCAGGAAATTGGGGAGGGGGGAAGGTGAGCAGGGAGAGGGGAGATGGGATTGGAGATTTTCAGAGGGGTAACTCGGAAAGGGGATACCATTTGAAATGTAAATAAAGCAAATATCTAATTAAAAAAAAAGAAAATGTCTTTTTTTCCCTGGATGGTTTTAGATCCTTTGTCAAAGATCAAGTGACCATAGGTGTGTGTGATCATTTCTGGGTCTTCAATGCAGGGTTACCCTTGTCACAAATCTGTCCTTGATGAGTGACTTTCCTTAGGCACAGAGGGAGATTTCATAACCCCTTTCTTCTATCCTTGTCTCTAAAGCCAAAGCTGCCAAGTCCTGCTGCTTGCTAGGGCTAGAACATGGCTCCCTTTTTGAATTACATCTTCATCAGCTTTCTGTTTTCAATGGTTTCCTTCACCAACCTTAGCTGTCCTGGAGCTTGCTTTGGAGATCAGGCTGACCTTGAACTCAGAGATCTGCATGCCTCTGATTTACTTCTGAGTGCTGGGATTAAAGTGTGTATCACCTTGACTATGTTTAAGCTTTTCAAAATTACTTTTCATAGGTTGAAGCTTACCTGAGTGAGGCCTTGCCCACCCCAACACCTGCATTTAAGGATGCTTTGTTGATGGTCATGTGCTGGACACAGATAATACCAATAAATAAAAAGAGATGTGTGTTCTTCTGTTGTTTACATACAAAGTTCAACTTATGCACATAGGCCACATTTGAATTAAATAACAAAACAAAGCAAGACATGCTTTGTTTGATTCAAGATATCTTCAGATTTCTTTTGTTTCTTTCTCTTTAAAAACACTGGTTATTAACTGTTTAATATAAGGATGTAAGAAATCCAGCAGGGTTGCCTGGATCTCTTTCACTTTTGAACGCTCTAGCAACCATGTTGCCTGTGCCCTGGACTATTTGCCACCTAACCCTACCTGCCCTTGGGGGTTGGAGGTTAGGTGGTACAGAGTCAAGGACACAGACTCCTGGAGCAGGTAAGAATTTCTGCAGCAAGCTCATCTGAACACTGCTGCAAGCTCCTTTAATACCGTCTATCCATGGCCCATTGATCCCAAGAAAGCATCCCTTCTAAACAGCAGTTCCTGATTATCTGGCCTTGTCTGCACCAGAAATCCTTGATCTCTCAGACAGGCCTCAATTAGGTCATCCAGCAGGAGATGCTTTTGTGACTGTGTGGCCCTGGCATTTACATAGAGGTGGCACCACTGTTCCTGCTACAAATCAGTGTAGAGATCCATTGTAATGCCATATAGCCTCTAGGCAAAATTCAACTGCCTGAATTTCACCTACACAGAGCTGAGGAATTCCAGCCACACCTCCTCCCACCTGACAGATGTCAGAGCCCCTCTGGCACTACAGTTTCCTGTGAGTCAAGTCTCCATCTCCTGCTGTGTAGCAAACCCTGTGATCTTTGTTATGGCAACATCTCTCAGCCTGCTGGAGACCTGCTGAGAAGACTCGCAGCTTTGGGAGGGAGGGTCATGCCCACAGCACATATATTGTCGCTTTTGTCCCCAAAGAAATATAGAAAGATTTTGTACAGCCATGCACTAATGTCTCTGTGTCTTCTTTTCTCTCGACCCCCGTAGTTTCACTTTTCAGCTCTCCCTCCACGTAGAACCCGCTCGTGAGCAATTCCTGGGAAGATCCAGATGGCGCCTCGAACGTGTTGTGTGGAAAAGGAGAGAACTACTGAGGAACACTGTCTGTTGGTGGAGCTCCACGGAAAAGAAGAAATAAAGGTTAAGTATCCAGGGCCCGGTAAGCAACATAGAGTAAAGGCTATGGTTGCAAGGGGCAGAAAGAAGGGATATGGCAATACTAGGTGAATCAGCGTAGCCCGACGCTGAGATCAACTAGGGGTGACAGTGATGTGAAACCGGGAATTTTGTCAGGCTCATTGGCCTTGGCCGCAGTTTAGAACCGAACACCAGGCGAGAGAAAATTAGGGCATAAAATAAAATAAAATAAAAAGTATAAAAAACAAAAAAACAAAAAAAAGAAAAGGAGATTTTAGAAACACGAGAAAGAAAGAAAATGGATTTTAAAAGTCTCCTAGGCACAAGGAGAAATAGAAAGCGCGCTTCCCTCGATTTACATGTCCTTGGTGTATGTCCTTTGTTCGTCCTTGGTGCACCAATATGTCCACGTGTCAATTTGTTTCTTGTTGTTTGAATGGCTGTTCTATGTTTTATGTTGAAAAGAAAAAATGGTAAAAACTTCATCTGCTGGTGGTCCATCTCATAATGCAGTCTCAGTTTATGGTTATTTATCCTAGAAAAAGCTATATAATTGTAGTTATTAGGTCCAAAGAGAAAAAATGTGTTTGATTTAAATTTATAAGACTTGCGTAGTTGCTTTATTCTTGTTTCTAATTGATGTTAAAGATATAAGTATGTTTAAATGTTTTGACTATAGAATATTGGCTCATAAGTTTTTTAAAGGATGTAATGTCGGTAACAAAAATTTAGTTTAAAACTGGTAATTCAGGGTTGGAGCCATCTTAAGCAACATGTGGCATGACCCAACCCAGGAAATACAGGCCTCTAAGATACGTCCAGATTGGCGTAATGTTTTATGTGGATCTGATCCTAAGAGATTAGTCTTATAAGAGATAAGATTTAAAATAATGTTTTCTTAATGAGATATTATAAGTTACACTGTCATGCATTCAAACATGAGAGCTGGCAGACAAACTTTAAAGTGTACAAGTAATGTGTTTACCATTGATTTTAAAAGGAATAGATGGTTTAAAATTGGGCTTTACTTTTCAAAGTTGTAGGTATTTTCTAATATTACAAAGAAAGTTAAAAATTATGTTTAAAAACTGCAGTTTTCAGTCTAATTAAAGGCTCATGATTCTCAGAGATAACTTCTAGAGTGATAAAATTTAAAAACAGCTGTGGCCAGTATAGGCCTGTTGCTACTTTTTCACAAGGTTATTAGATACAGTTGTAAAGGTAAATTTTTTTTTCTCAAGATTAAAAAAGAGATTTTAGTGCGATTTTAGTAAAGTCTTTACAGGAGCCCTCAAATTACCATATTGGCTGGCTGCAGGCTAAGGTCCTACACAGGCGGGTGTGGGCCTGGCTTTAGACAATAGGCTCAGATTAGAAGGTATTTACACTAGAGATTTATCCAGGTGTGGTTTAAAATATAGTTCAAATTTAAGATCTATGAAAGATCAATGAGGCTATGTAGTAATTATGAAAATATTAAAATTTGGCCTACAAAATTATTATAGACTTAAAAGGTTTTGTTTTGCTTTAGGGATCCTGATAATTGTAAAAGCATTTGCAGAAGGTTCTATATTATCTATTCACTGCCATTCCTTGGCAAAGGGAACATTAATGTAGAATCACCTTTTTCATCTCTAAGTAAAGTTTTAACATCCTCCGATAAAGATATTGGTGTGTTAGGTGTTTTAAAAGAAATGTCTTAAGAACCTGATGAAACATTTGTTCCTCGTTTCAAACAGCAATCAAATTGGTCATTGCAGAGTATTGATAATTGGTCTACTACATGGCAAGCCTTTTAGGCAAAATTGATAATTGTTATCCAAAAGACAAGTGGTTAACATGCATCCTATAAAGAATGCATCAACTGTGGGAATAAAGCTCATGCAATTAGATTACATGTTTATTCTTTTTGAGTTTCCCCCTGCTTCAACACAGATAATTAATTGACTTGGGTGTTGTAGCCACTATTTTTAAAATGTTAACAATCAAGCCTTTAATTTATATACTGATAGCCAATAAATATATATATAGCTCATGGCTTATAATTGCTTGAAATTGTTTCTTTTTTAGATACTGCTAATTCTTAAATTTTGCAATGATGTATGCAAATACAACTCAAGTCAAGAGAAGATACTGTTCCTTCAAATGACTGTCCTCTGGACGTTTAAGAGCTCATCCCAGGGCAGGAGGGATTTGTATCCCAGGCAGACTGTAGGCCTTGCATAGGAACAATTGGCCATACAATCATATTCTTTACATCATCAAAATAGTAATGGCTTAAAAATAATTTTATATTTTTAGAAATTGTGCACATCAAATTGTAGTGGCTTGTTCTTGGTGTCCTCAACTTCTCCTGTACCACATAATGGTGTTACTTCTAGAGGAATTAATCAATTATTCCAAATAAATGGTACTCATATGTCTGATTTTAGAAAATTAAAATATGTGCATGTGACTAATGATACATTTTCAGGCTTTCTAGTTGCAATTGCTCTAGCTGGAAAAGCAACTAAAAATGCTACATTTATTTTTTATGCTTACATAGTCATTGCCTATATTATTGTCTATTCTTAGTGTTCCAATTAAGATTAAAACAAATAATGGAACTAGATATTTATTACAGTCATCAAATATTTGAGATGATTTTAATAATTTAATGTGATATAATTCTCAAGGACTAGATATTGTGTAACTTTTAAACAATATCTTCTAAATAAAAAACAAAAAAGGAGGGAAATTGTATCCCTGTGCATATTGTTTAAATTATACTTTATATTTTTAAGAAAATTTTAAAAATTTGGATGCCAAGGAACTCCTTGCTGAGTGTATAGCATCCAACAACTAGGCATACTCATGCCTAGGTGAGATGAAAAGATCAACTTATTGTCATATGGCATGATCCTGTTCAGTTATTTAATATGGAGAAGAAGGCATGTTTATGTTTTGCCACAGAATGCTACAGAAGCATTCTAGCTGCTATAGTGATGAGTGTGACATGCCAAAAATAATGCCGACCCTTGAACTTGCTGAGTGCCCTGACAATGGTGACTTTACTTGCCTATGTCCCAGATTAAATACACTGTCTTGCTGTAAGCTTTAGATCTTGTGGGACAGAGAACAGTGGAGACTGTTAAAACTGCCTTAAAAAATTAATCTAAAAGAAGAGTTATAATGACTCTTCTCCTTCCTTTAATGTGATCAGTTTACTCAATTATGAAGTGGGCTAGTAATAAGTCCAATATTAGAGATTCCAATTATGAAGATGGCTAATAATAATTATCAGCCAACTGAGTTAATTTCAAATATAGTCTCCATTCTTTCTGAGAAGTAACAGGTCTCTGTTAACTCTCAAAGCCATTTCCCTTCACACTGGGAAGTTTAGCTTTGTGAGCTACTCATTTACAATTGAATACCTGGGACCTTCCAAAGACAAGCTAATTTGCAAACTGAATATTGCGTCTTTCTTAACTCTTTGTCTTGTATTTTAAGCAGATTGTCTCCATCCAGGCTCACCTGAATTGAAAACAGGCTGTCTGTTAAAGACTAGTAAGGCATTTGGCAATTACATGACTCCGGCATCAAAATCTATAGATAAGTGGATCTTCATGGAGCCACATAGAACTCAGATCTATGTGTGTCTGCTTACGAGCTGACATGGGCATCAGGGGATGTACAGCGAAGCATTGCACAGAGAGGATCTAAGTATCTGGTTCTGAGTCTCTGGAGAGCAAGTCTGATTTGCAAAGGGGTTGGTGTCGCTCTTCTGATCACCATGCACTCTGTGGGGATGTCCCACTAATCTAAGGCTCTGCCCCTCCCCTCCAAAAGACACCAAGAGCCATCTAAAAGGTGGAAACAACCATTTGTTCTCCACGAGGGGAATTAGACCCCTTCTCCCTCCCCTGGTCAATTGCCCGCCGTCATGGACGGATTTACTATCCACTTGTTTAAACTAATAAGGAAGGAGAGAGATGTAGAGATCCATTGTAATGCCATATAGCCTCTAGGCAAAATTCAGCTGCCTGAATTTCACCTACACGGAGCTGAGGAATTCCAGCCACACCTCCTCCCACCTGACAGATGTCAGAGCCCCTCTGGCACTACAGTTTCCTCCAAAAGTCAAGTCTCCATCTCCTGCTGTGTAGCAGACCCTGTGATCTTTGTTATGGCAACATCTCTCAGCCTGCTGGAGACCTGCTGAGAAGACTCTGTAACTTTGGGAGGGAGGGTCTCGCCCACAGCACATATATTGTCGCTCTTGTCCCCAAAGAAATATAGAAAGATTTTGTACAGCCATGCACTTATGTCTCTGTGTGTTCTTTTCTCTCGACCCCCATAGTTTCACTCTTCAGCTCTCCCCCACATAGAACCCGCTCGTGAGCAATTCCCAGGAAGTTCCACATCAGGATTATTGTTATTTTTTTAAACTATCAGCAATCATGTGGGAATGAGTGGTGGTTGTTACTTTCAGATAGGGTTTGGGCTATCAGAGGGCTTCTGTGTCTTTCTAATCTATGACTCCTAAATGAGGAGGGGCAAAGAGTTAAACAAATAATTACAAGTAATTATGTAATTAGTATGGCAAATTGCACCAGAGTTAGTTGTTCCTTTCCTCTTGTTTCAAAAGATTACTTCGACTTCTTTTGTTAAATAAGACCTAAGGCAAATTTTCAGAGACTTGACATATATATATATCAGAGACTTGGTATATATATATATGTGTGTGTGTGTGTGTGTGTGTGTATACACACATATATATATGCCTCATATAATTCAGAAACTATGTAAAACTGGGAGTTTGTCATATTTTAGTAGTTGTATAAAAGATACGGTTTTAAACATTATTCCTGTTTTCTCACTATATTCCACTGACTTCACAATGCACATTTCTGCACAGCACCTGATCAAAATGAGACTCTGGAACATTAGCTAACAATAGATTTGAAATGAAACACTAATTCTTCAGAAAGTACTGTAGGTTTCTTCAGGTAATCCGTAAGAGAAAGAATGAATCAATGTAATCCACCTCAAAGGCATAATCTGCTGTTTTTCCAGAAGGTGGGAATCCAGGGGTTAGAAGCACAGAAAGGAGCAGCAGAACATGCATCAAAAAAAAAAAAAGCATACATAATTGCATTTCCATAATAAAATCCAGGAATGAACATAAACATCTTCCTTCAAATCTTACCTAAAAGTATACCTTTTTAGCATGTTTTTTTCCTAGAAAAAAAGTCAAAAAAATCAAAACAACAACAATAACAACAAAAGATTGGTTTGGGGGTTGGGGGCTGGTGAGATGGCTCAGCGGTTAAGAGCACCGACTGCTCTTCCAGAGGTCATGAGTTCAAATCCCAGCAACCACATGGTGGGTCACAAGCATCCGTAATGAGAAACAAATAAAGAATCCATGGGTTGGAGTGAGCAGGGCCCGAGCAAGAGGGAGAAATGGAAGGTGAAAAAGAAAAAAAAAGATTAGTTCAAAATGAGTGATATCAAAATCGTGCCTGTTTTCCCAAAGGCCTTAATGGCTGGTTCCATCTCATGGCTGGTGTTTCAGGATCCTATCTACCCTCAGGAGAGGCCTTGGTCACCAACTCTGCTCAGGAGCACTCGTGGACTGCCTTTTCCTTCCCTGCCTCTCTATTTATTGCTTCCCTCATTAAGTCTTGTTCCTGAAGAACCTAAACATTTTCAAATATCATAAGAGTGTTTGCAGTTTTGAAAAACATTGTATTTAAAAGTGAAAGGATAAATAGCATTAAATATCATGCATTTAACTCACCTGTCACAGTTGAAGCTCTTTATTACAAGTTTTCTAGTGAGAGACAGGTATTTTCATCAGTCTGCCTCACACATGCCTTGAATTCTCTTTTCCACACTTTACCCACATGCCAGTGGTAGAAATCAAAACTGAAGCTGGAGTGAAAACTCAAAATTCATTACCTTGGGAGTAAATATGAGAATGAGTTGGGCACTGACATCTAGGAGGAAGAAAACAGGAAAATATAAACAGAGACAGGAAACCAAAAGTGAGAAGCCTTAAAGTAACTCATCCAGGACATTCTAGTTTAGAATAGGACATTCTAGTTAGAAACTGGGTGGCAACCAGCATAGAGTAAAACAGAAATCAACAAAAGCACAAATCCACCATAACCCCAAAGACAAACGCCAGCCCCTCACTGTCTTTTTGGCACTCCAGCTACTCCTTTTGATGAGGTTATCTATTCAAGCTCTACTTAGCCAAGGCCTGCAGGCAGCTATGAGGAGCGCGCTGAAAGTCCACACTCACGGGGCCCTGGACTGTGAGGTTCCAGCCCTGGTAGGTCAGGAGCTTTGACCGAACAATGTGATTCTCCCACTCAGCTCTCAACCCTGGAACATTCTATGTAATTTTCCCACATCTTCAAGGAATTTAATTTATCTTCAAACTGGCACTTCACTTGAGCTTTTAGAAGCATCCAGACTGGTTTCCCAGGTCAGCTATTCATGTCCCACCACTCCAACCTCTATGAAAGCCTCAGGCTGTGTGAGCTGGCTCTGTCTCTATAGCACACACACCGAGAACATTCTCCTTCCTGAAAGAGTGGCACCTACGCACCTTCCATGTTCTCTTTTCTGGGAACATCTCCCCCTTCCCTGCCACATCAGCTATTTCTTGGACAGTCCCTCTCTCTGGCTTCAGTTTCTCCTTTGCATTTGTTTCTCTTTATGGCTCAAAGGGTCTTGCCTTAGCGGTGAGTCAGCAAATACTTGACTGCATAGCCTGCTCCTTGCCATTCCAAAATTTGAATCTGGAATTAAAACATCCAGGGAGGGAAAAGGTAAGAAAAGGTAGTTACTCTGAATCTCAGAACTTCCTGAGGTCAAGACAAAACATATAGCAACGCTGACACCTAGTGGCCACCTACTTGCTGTATTAAATTAAGGACAAAAGAAGAGAAAGGGAAGAAAGATATCTGAAATCAGTGCTGGGACATGGCTGCCTTTTCCCGTCCTTTCATGTTATTTTAAGTTCTATGGCTAATTAATTCAATTCTACCCCTTATCTGAGGGTTCTTCCTGGCCCTCTCTTGCCTTCTGAGGATGTTCACCTGGGTTGATTTCCTTAGCTCCCTCCTCACTCTCCTGTCTATCTTATAAAGATTTTCATGTCTGAGGCCCTCAGGTTTGCTCATTCCTTGCTTCTAGCCCTGGCCTACACTGTGGGCTGTTTCATTGCAGTCTAGCACACTTCTGGCCCCAGCAACCAAGTTACAGCTTTCAGGCTGGATTTAACTTCGGTATTGGAGCTCTTGGCAGTCTTAATAACAAGGCTCAGTCACTTGTCCTCTATAAGCCAATTAAGGAGCTAAGAAAGTCAAAGGCAGAGAGAAATTTATTTAATGTGGCTGCACCAGGAAGGGACTCTCAAGTGACTCTCTTCCCCCAATTTACTGTCCAGGATCCTGACAAAAGGTATGGGCTTAAATGGAGAAGTAGACAGACAGCTCATCAGTTAAGAGCATGTACCAATCTTTCAGTAGCCAAAGAATGCTTTCTTTGGGTTCCAAGACTCCCTGCTCACCTGGATTGTCTCTTCCTTCTGCTCATTTCCCACTCTACCCAAGCCTTACACTCTGGGGTTTGCTCCTAGGCTGCCTTCAGCCACCTTTCCTTCTCCCTTATCCATTATAGTCTCACACACCAAGACACCGGATATCTTTCCACTTACCTCTCAGTCTTTGCCAGTCTGCTTTCACTGTCATTTCTCATTCAGATGTTTACTAGATGCCAAATTGGCTTCTTGGCTGCATCTTCTCAGCTCTTCCCCAGTGTGGTCAGGGTCATTTTCCCTATGACCTCACTTCTTTAAACTTCTTCCATGGCAAATGAAGTTCAGACCCAGCCCTGCCGGCTTGGCTCCTCATCTTGGTTCATCTCTGGGGTTTAGCTCCTGAAAAAATCAAGTCTTTCTTTTCTCCTCACTTCCCTCCCTCCTTCCCTCCCTCTCTCTCTTCCTCCCTCCTACACCATGAATTTTGCCCTAGATATTTCTTTGCTTGGAATCCACTTTCCTCCTCTTCCCCTTTCGTCTAGATAAGTATATTCTTTCCTGTCAGTTCTGGAGTACTCTTCTGAGGCCCCAGCCAGGAAACCTTTCTCTGTTACACAAAGTATTGATTGCACTTCCTAACTAAAACTGATTCCAGGGGTTGAGGAGGTGGCTCAGTGCTTAAGATGGCTGCTATTCCAGAGCACTTGGATTTGATTCCCAGAACCACAAGGAGGCTCACAACCCTCTGAAAAGTCAGTCCCAGGCAATCTAATGCGCTCGAGTCCTTTCCAGGCACACACGTGATGCACAGACATACAAACAGGCAGGCGAGACAGACACATCCACACACATGAAATAAACTGCTTCAAAACTCACTCCCTCCTTCTAATTTTTCCACTCCACTTCCCACTGGCAGCAGAGTGCAAACACAACTGCATTCACCCTGAATTCCCTTTGAGGGTCTTCTCAAGGCCTTTACATACTGATGTAGACATTAGTTGAGTGAAAAGTAGCTCCCCAAGTTTCCAGGCCATGGAAATTTTTACCACCAGGCATCCTGAGATGTGAGTGCTTCAGGCTTTAATAGCTTTCTGTTACTAATAGAACACAAGTCACCATTTCATTAGAGGTTGGGGAACAAGGATTGAAAAGCCAAAGTTCAACCCGTGGTTAGCTATATAACATCAAACAAATTAATTTGCTAGAGGATACTTAGTATGCAGGAGGTGTCATAAAAGTTATTTACTGTTCCAATAGTTCATGTGCAGTGCATACTTCCTAGTGCACATCAATTGTTTTCCTGTTCATGTCTCAGTCTTTATTGTCTCCCAGGAAGGCAGGCCCAGACTCTACCATTGGGCACGAGAACTACACTCTCTCTCTGGTGTGACTCTTCCCTTTGTCAGATTCCTCTCCAGTCCCTGACCTTTCTCTATCTCATGTCAGCTTCCATTTCCCAGGTTGACACATGCACTCAGCTTGTCTGGGAGGAAATAGGGTCAGGCAAGGTAACTCCGTGTGGTCTCTTCCTTTTTACAACCCACCTGCTGAGACCTTCAATAGGTGCCTTATTGGATCCTTAAATAGTCTGTGCTCACCAGCCTTACATTGTTGTATTCTCAGAAAAGACCTGTTTCTGACTGTGTATACACCTAGACCCAGTATACACATGTTGCTTGATATTTTGTTTTAGCAACAGTGCCAAGTGCTACACTACCTGTCACACTGTGGGAGCAGGTCAGCTTCTCTGGGAATATTTGCTTAATGATAGCGATGCCACACTGCATCATCCTGTCCTACCATTGTATAAGACCCAGCTCAGTCCAGCCCAAACTGTGACATTTGCTTTTTTGAAGTCTGCAAGTATCGTGATTCCAATTGCCTGCCTGGTACACACAGGGGTTGCCATGTTCTGTGGCGTCCTGGGTGTAGCCTGTACTCATGCTGTGTTCTGGAGATGTCTTAGGATGTGTGCATCTGCACGCATTGATCAGGCATCAGTAGCCATGGCAGTTCTTGTCCTCTAGCTGTTCCACACCCATTGCCAGCCAATCCTGGCAGCTGGACTCCAGGAGGAAAACATCTGTCTCCAACTCACTCTGCAAGGTCACCTGACTCAGCTTTAGCCTATTTCCCAGGTCAGAACTAGCTGCCATAGGGCCTTGTATATACTTTAAAGCCTCACATTTACCAAAAAAAAAGAAAGAATGAAAAAAGCAAGCAAGCTTAAAATCAACCAACCAACCAAAAGCCTCAGAGCAAGTCTTTGAACTTTAACTTCTAGGTGAATAGTTTTAAGTTCTCAAGATGCCTTTAGCTGCACACGGATATGTAGAACTATCAACTGGCAGGGCTTAGCCATGCCTCATCAGCAATGCATGCTCCAGTTCAATAACGATGGCCAAGTGCCCTTCCCCTATTCTTTGAGCTGGAAATTCAGACCTTGGTGTTTTGTCACAGTGGCCCACCTAGGGTGGAGCTCTCAGACCAAGGTGAAGTCTATTGTTCTCCAAAGATCTGTGGTTCCCTGAGAGGAGTCAGCCACCTGTTGAGCAACCAAACCAGTTTTGCAGATGAGTTCCCAGCCTTTTCGGGGAAGGGTTTTCCACCACCTTTAAATTTGATGCTACCCATTAAACATCGAAACTTGATCAGAAATACATTGTCTTGGCTTGTTATTTTTCTCACCCACCTGTTCTATTTCAGCTCCGGCTTTCCTTCCAGGTGACCTTGGTTCCCGTAGCCATAGGTGGTCACAGATTGGTGCCTGAACTCAGAGCTTAGAAATGGAGAGACCAACTGAGGGACACTGTCTTCAGTGGAGCTGCACAGGAAACAGAAGCAGTTAAGTATCTGGCAATGTAAGCAACATACAACATTAATGTTAGCAATGTAAATGTCATCTTTTGAAGGCTGTTGTTGCAGGGGTGCAAAAAAGATACAGGCTAGACTGAATTAGCGTAGACCCAATGCTGAGATCAGCTAGGGTGTGACAGCAAATTGGGACACTGAATTTTATTAGGCAATTGTCCCCAGTCTACAACTGCATCAGGCGAGAGGAATAGGGCATAAAATATATTAAAATAAAGAGAGTAAAAAACAACAAACAAACAAACAAAAAAACCCAAAAAATAGATTTTAGAAACATGAGAGAAAAAGAGAATAAGAGAAGGAAAATGGATTTCAAAACTCTCCTAGGGACAAGGGGAAATCTGTAGATGTCCTGTTTTCTCTATGGACCCTACTGGAGATATTCTTAGTATTGTTTACAACAAGTGCTCTTCCCTCTCTATGTATTGCCTTTGGTGCACCAATTTGTCCATGTGTCAATTTGTGTCTGTCTTTGTTTCATTGTTTGAATGACTGTTGTTCTATGTTTCATGTTGAAAAGAAAAAATGGTAAAAACTTTATCTGCTGGTGGTCCATGTCTTGATACAGTCTCAGTTTACACAGTGGAGGATGATTTAAGCTGCCCTGCATTCTTAGCTAGGCGTCAAGCGCAACTGGAGAAAAAGCTGCTTTTAAAAGGGCCAGCAGCTTCTCAAGTTCTAGGGCAAGAAGACTGATGGTTATTTCTCCTAGAAAAATCTCTGCCATTGTGATTATTGGGTCCAAAGTGCTTTTTCTCTTGAAATTACAGCTAGAAAAAGAAAAAAAATTTGTTTGGTTTAAATTTTTAAGATTCATGTAGTAGCTTCATTTAAGGTATAAATATGTTTTGCATGTCTTGACTATAGAGTATTGGCTTATAAGTTATTGGGCATGATTAAAAATTATAACATTGGTAACAAAAAAAGTTAGTTTAAAATTGATAACTCAGGGTTGGAGTCATCTTAAACAACACCTGGAATGACCCAACTCAGGAAAAATAGGCCTCTAAAGATACTTCTAAATTGGCATAATAATTGAAGTAATTATTATCCTAGAAATTAGACTTATAAGGGATAAGATTTAAAACAATGTCTTTTTAATGAGGTATTATAAGTTGCACTGTTACGCATTCAAACATAAGAACTGGCAGACAAACTTTGTAATGTGAAAGTAATGCTTTTGCTATTGATTTTAAAGAGAATAGATTGTTTAAAATGGGTTTTGCTTTCCAAAGTTGTAGTTATGCTCTAATGTAAGAGAAACTTAAGAATTACAGTTAGCAACTGCCAGTGTACCATTGACTGCAGTTTGATCACAGTTTTTTTTTTTAATTATTTATTATGTGTAAGTACACTGTAGCTGTCTTTACGATGGTTGTGAGCCACCATGTGGTTGCTGGGATTTGAACTCAGGACCTTCAGAAGAGCTGTTGGTGCTCTTAACTGCTTGAGCCATCTCTCCAGCCCCCGATCACAGTTCTTAACTCACCCATATTTTGTAATTAAGATGATTTTAAGAGTGATAAAAGTTAAAAACAGCTGTGGCTAGTATAGGCCTGTTTCCACTTTTTCACAAGCTTATTGGATACAGTGGTAGAAGCAAAATTTAACCCTTCAAGATTGAATAGGAGATCTCATTGGGAATTTATTTGGTATCAAATAGGCTCCTTTTGAACTGTTTCAAAAATCTGTGGATAAGACTACTAAAAACATCTTGTAGAATATTTCCAGAAACCCTCAAACACAGGTTTCCTTTTATTATTAGACCATCATACAATGGGGTCTGGTTGCAGGCTGCTATCCTGCAGGACAGGTGGGCATTGGGCCTGGCCTTGGACAATAGGCTCAGATTAAAAAAATACTTACATTTAAGTTAATGCAAAGCTCAGAGCTGCCTCAGCAGAGGCTTGCAAGGCACTGCTTTTGTCTTGCAAACCCCACCTACGAAGTTTCAGGCTGAAACAGCATTATTAACAGATCCATCCAGGTGTGATTCAAAATAAAGTTCAAACTTAAGATCTATGAAAAGTTAATAAGGCTATGTAGAACTTATGAAGGCATTAAAATCTGGCCAGATTAATTTAAATACAAAATGATTATGTATTTGGAATGTTGTTTTTTCCATTGAATCCTGATAATTGTAAAGGGTTTACTTCTAGTGAGCTAATTTTAAGGTTTTGCTTTTAGTGAGCTAATTTTAAAGAACCAATGAAGCAATATCATTGAAAAGTTTTTCCTCAAGGAATGGCTGATAACTTTACCTTATGTGAGAAAAAAAATGTTTGTCTCTGCTTCAATACAAGAAGCTAGGACTTTAAATCGTTCAGTGTATATTATTCATGGAATTTTATTACATTCCTTTGCTCTTACAATGGACTTTAAAAATTTTGGAGTAGTTGTTGCACCAGAAAAGACTCAAAGGTAATATATCAATTTACAAATTGGCACAGAAAATTCAAATAAGAAAAGATAATTTACTTACTCTAAATGATTTTCAAAAGTTGTAAGGAGATATTAATTGGCCAAGACCTTACCTTAAGCTTACCACAGGAGGACATAAGCCTCTGATGTTCTCAAGGGAGATGCAGATTAATTGGTGAGAGACAAATAGCTTTGAAGATAGTAGAGGAAGCTACTGTATTCATTTGCTAGTTGTTTATGTTATATTTTCACAGCAATTCCTTGGCAAAGGGAGCATTAATGTGGATTCTTTTTTCATGTCCAAGTAAAATTTTAACATCCTGTTATGAAACTGTTGCTGTGTTAATAAAGAATTGAAGGATAGAATCATGAAAGTATTTTGAAAAGGATGTCTTAAGAACTTAATGATACATTTGTTCCTTGTTTCAAACAGCAATTAAATTGGTTATTGCAGAGTATTAATAGTTGGCCTATTGCATGGCAAGCCTTTTAGGCAAAATTGATAATTTTTATCCAAAAGACAAGTTGTTAAAATTTGCTTCCATGCATGTTTTTGTATTTCCTGTAGATTTTACATGCATCCCATAAAGAATACATCTATTGTATTTATAAACAGCTCTTCTATGGGAAAGAAGCTTATGTAATTGAATCACATGTTTATTCATTTGTGTTTCCCCCTGCTTCAGCACAGGTAATTGAATTGGGTGCTATAGTTGATATTTTTAAAATGTTAAAAAAAAAATCAAGCTTTTAAATTGTATACCAATAGCCAATATATACATAGCTTACAATTGCTTGAAATTGTTCCTCTTTTAGATACTGCTAATTCTTAAATTTTGCAGTTATTTATACAAACACAACATTTATTTTCTATGCTTGCATAGTCATTGTCTACATTATTGTCTATGCTTGGTGTTCCAACTCAGATTAAAACAGATAATGGAACTATTTATTACAGTCAAGCATTCGAGATGTTTTGACAACAACCATATTACTGGGATTTTTTTTTTTTATAATTCTCAAGGACAAGATATTGTGGAACTTTAAAACAATATCTTCTTTAAAAACAAAAAGGGAGGAACTATATCCCTGTGCACATTATTTAAATCATGCTTTTATATTTTTAAGAAAATTTTAATATTTGGATGCCAAGGAACTCCTTGCCTGAGTGTCTATAACATCCTACAACTAGGCATACTCATGCCTAGGTGAGATGGAAAGATCCATTTATTGGCAGATGGTATGATCCTGATCAGGTATGGGGAAGAGGGCATATTTGTGTTTTTTTCTGCCGAATGCTGCAGAAGCATGGTAGCTGCCAGAGTGATTGGTGTGGCATGCTGAAGATAATGCTGATCTGTGAGCTTGCCGAGTGCCCTGAGGTGTATGTTCTTGACCCACCTTTGCTTGCCTATGTCCCAGATTAGATAAGCTGCCTTGCTTCAGGCTTTTAGACCTTGTGGGACAGAGAACATGGAGAGTGTGAAAGCTGACTTTGAAAAATTGATCTAAAGGAGGAGTTATAATGACTCTTCTCTTTCACTTGGTGTGACCAGTTGTTCTGACTCAATCATAGACTGGTCTAGAAATAAATCCAACATTGGAGATTCCAATTAAAAGATGGCTGAAAATCTTTATCAGCCAGCTGAGTTAATTTAGAATATAGTCTCCACTCTTTCTGAGAAGTAACAGTTTCTCTGTTGATTCTCAAAGCCACCTTCCCCACACCTGGAGGCCAGGCTTTATGTCTGCTAGTTGCTAATTTCCAACTGAATTAGATACTTTGGGCCATCCACAACAGACAAGTTAATCCTGTTTTGCTCCTAACTTCTGACTTTGTATTTTAAGCAGGCTGGTTGTCTCCACACAGAAAAGTTCAGCAAGGCTCAGCGACTCACGGAGACAATTTTTCATTGCTATGAAGAAATGCACTGAGTGCGTATTTGTAGGTCCTTTGTGGCTTGGTCTAAATTGGGAAAAAGGTATGCTATGAAGGCCTGCAGTCTGAAATGGGCTACTAAGGATTTATAATATTCTTCTCGACCTAAGACAGAGGCATGTGCTGAAAGGCCGTGTTTGTTTATTAATAAACACTAATAAGGCCGTGTTTGCTCAAATAACACAAACAAGCTGCGTGTGACCTTGAAGATGGGTAAAAGAGAATATATAACTTTTGACCTAAGTCAGGTGGGGCTGCCAGCCACCATAATTCCGAGACAGGACAATGGAGCATAAATAAATCTTTTGCTCCAGTCCAGTCAATCTTTAATAAATCAAAAGGGAGGAATTGTGCCCTCCCCCCAACCTTTGATAGGGAAATTCAGACCTTGGTGTTTTGTCACAGTGGCCCACCTAAGGTGGGACTCTCAGACCAAGGTGAAGTCTATTCTCCAAGGATCTGCAGTTTCCTGAGAGGAGTCAGCCACCTGCTGAGCAACCAAACCAGTTTTGCAGATGAGTTCCTAGCCTTTTTGGGGAAGGGTTTTCCACCACCTTTAAATTTGAAGCTAGACATTAAACATTGAACCTTGATCAGAAATACATTGTCTTGGCTTGTTATTTCTCTCGCCCGCCTGTTCTGTTTCTCCAGCTTTCCTTCTAGGTGAGCTTGTTTCCTGTAGCTGCAGGCAGCTACAGCCAGGTCCTATGAACCTAGTTATAATGTTATCCAAAGCCATTAACAATTCAGTATTTTCATTAGTTATTATGAGCTTTCCTTGCAACTTCTAAAAGTAATCCTATAAAAATGAAGAACTAAATAAGAAACCTCCAGCTCAATTCCCAATTCCAAACTGCTATCAACTGGAACTGACAGATCAAAAAGAGTATGGTGTGCTCATGGATTAGTAGGAGTAACATAGTAAAAATGGCTACCCTATCAAAAGCAATCTGTATATTCAACACAATCCCAAGATTCCAACACAGTTCTTTACAGACATGGAAAGAGCAATTCTCAATCTCATATGGAAAAACAAAACAAACAAACAAACAAAAAACCCAGGATAGTAAAAACAATACTTAACAATAAAAGAGCTTCTGAGGTGCTGGGGACAGCAAACAATGACAGGGACTACCTGTAGTAGGCCAGGATGGAGACATCTCAGAAGCCCACAGCAGCTCCTTGTAGAAAAAGATGGTGTCTGGGACCCTGAGAAACAAGACACGCGTCCCTCCAGGGGACCCACCATCTAAAATAAGGGACTGCCTGCAGTAGACCTGGATGGAGACATTTCAGTAGCCCTCAGCAGCTCTTTGTAACAACAGTTGTTCCCATTTCTCCTAACCTTAGCCCTGGACAACGGCTATATAGATCTCATTTGTGAGTGACTGTTTTTCAGTTGGCCTTGGTGTACATAATTATTCTATTATATTTAACTTTTTTACTTCTTTCCCCTTCTGCTCTGGCGAATTCTGTGAAACTAGATGTTCCCTGATGCAATGATTCTTAAACAATTGGAATCTGAGGCATGGGGCATAGCACAGCACAGCACAGTCCTAATGGCCCAGGTGCATGCTGTGTTCCCATCTTAGAAACAATGCAATAACTGCACAATGGTAGTTCCAGATTAATGCTTGACTTGCAAAAAAAGTTTGACGAAATTATTAGAAAATTAATTAGAGCCAACATTGGGACCCCAAAGAAAGAAAAAACTATTAAAGTTATAAAATAAGTTTTACACAACATTTGAGAGTGGTTCCTGGATAAACAAGTATAGAGTATGTAAAATCTTAGATTAGTAAAACTAAGTCAAAACACTGGGACTCTTAGGAGAGTCATTGTGTGCAATGTGTAGAAGCAGAAAGCTAGGGGAACTACAGAGTTAAGGGTTAGCTTGATTCTTTCTGGCCACTGCCTGGCAGCTTTGTCATGTCATTTATCATTAGAGCTTTACAAGAAAATGCAAGTAGCTGGCCTCGGAACTCTGAGCTCTGAAGTATAATAGTTAAAGTTAAAGTTTAAATAATGATAAGTTTGCAATTATTATTATTTTGGCTATAGGCCTGGAAATAGAGAAGCTTGAAACTTTGGGGAACAATGGTAATTCTTGAGTCTTTGAGGGACATGGTTATTCTTTTGAATTTGATTTGACAACAATTATACAATGTCTTTTTTATCTGTTTTTAGAGTATCAATAAAAGACTGGGGCAAGAAGAAGACAAGAGAGAATGTGGAGAAAATATGGAGAAAATGTGGAGAGAATGTAGAGAAAATTTAGAGAAAATGTAGAGAGAGCTAGTAGTGAACATGTGAAGAGTGAGAGAGCAAATATGCACGAAAAGAGCTTGTGAAGAGTGAGTGAAGAGAGAATGTGAGATGTGTGTGAAGAGTGTGTGTGTGAGTAAAAGGAGAGTGCATGTGGTATGTGTGTGAGATGTGTGTGAATAGTGTGTGTGAGTGAAAGGCGAACACACAAAAGTATGTATGAGTGTGAGAGTACAAAAAAAGAAAAGCACACAGGAGAAAAACAGAGTGCGCAAGAAAGTACAGTGTGCAGCCTCAAGCTTTGAGTGAATGAGCGAGAGAGAGAAAGAGAACAGAGAATGAGAGAGAAGAGAAACTTTAAGCCTTGAAAAATTTCCTGTCAGCTTGTACCCAAAAAGTAGTCTGTGTATATTTATTATTCGCCTTCCAGATATCCCTTCCAGTTGAGAACTCTGATCCTGTGTCAAGGCTGGACCCCGACACTGAGGGAATCACCATCCCTGACCTCAAGTTGTACTACAGACCAATAGTGATAAAAATCACATGGTATTGGTTCAGAGACAGATGGGTCCATCAATGGAATAGAACTGAAGACCAAGAAATAAGTCTATACACTTATGGACACATGATCTTTGACAAAGAAGCCAAAAGCAAACAATGGAAAAAAGAAAGCATCTATAATAAATGATGTTTGTCTAACTGGTGGTCTGTATGTAGAAAAATAAAAACATATCTATATTTATCACTTTGCACAAAGCTCAAGTCCAATTAGATCAAGAATCTCAACATAAAACCAGATACACTGAATTGAATAGAAGAGAAAGTGGAAAAGAGCCTCAAACTCATTGGCACAGACTCTAAGATCAACAATTGATAAATGGGACCTCATGAAACCAAAAAGTTTCTGTAAGGCAAAAGACACAGTCAATAGGACAAAGCAGCAACCTACAGAATGGGAAAAAGATCTTCTCTAACTTCACATCCGATAGATACATATATCCAACATATATAAAGAACTCAAGAAGCTAACCTTCAAAAACTCAAATAACCCAATTAAAAAATGGGATACGGAGCTAAACATAGAATTTACAACAGAGGAATCTCGAATGGCTGAAAAGCACTTAAAGAAATGTTCAAAGCCCTTAGTCATCAGAGAAATGTAAATCAAAACAACCCTGAGATTCAACTTCACCACAATCAGAATGGGTAATATCAAAAACTCAGATGACAGCACATGTTGGATCGGATGTGGAGAAAAAGGAACATTTCTCCATTGCTGGTGGGATGGCAAGCTGGCGGTTCCTAAGAAAATTGAAAATAAGACATACCTGAAGACCCAGCTATACCACTCTTGGGCATATACCCAAAAGATGCTCCACTATGTTCATAGCAGCCTTATTTGTAATAGCTAGAAGCTGGAAACAACTCAGATGTCCCACAATAGAAGAAAGGATACAGAAAATGTGGTTCATTTACACCATGGAATACTACTCAGCTATTAAGAATTAGAATAACATGAGTTTTGCAGGCTTAGTCTGGCCTCAGTGGGAGATTAGCCTAATTCTTGAGAGACTTGAGGCCCCAGGGAGGGGGGACACCTGGTGGTGGGAGGGCCTTCTCACAGAGAAAGGAGGGAGGAGGAATGGAATGAGGAACTGTGGGAAGGGGCAGGAAGGGGAGACAATGGCTGGACTGTATATAAAAAAAAAAAGCATGGTGGTTGCTTTATAGGAAACTGTAGCAGGAAATATATTAAGATTTATTTATTTTATGTAAGTACACTGTAGCTGTCTTCAGACACTCCAGAAGAGGGCATCAGATCTTATTACAGATTGTTGTGAGCCACCATGTGGTTCCTGGGATTTGAACTCAGGGCCTCCGGAAGAGCAGTCAGTGCTCTTAACCACTGAGCCATCTCTCCATGCTATGCTGGAGAGGCACTGGTGGACAGGCTGTTCTCAGCCCGGCAGATTCTGACCGGAGCTTCAAAATATTTCCACCTAGCTTGTTAACTTCCCACGGTAGTCCACTGCCACGCCAGCCCCACACTGCCAAATTCCCATGGCTGGCTAGGGTGCCCTGCCACCGTACCTTTTCTCTGGAACTCAGTTGAGTCGCCTCATGAAGGAAAACACCACACAATCTTAGCTTAGAATCAAAAGGCAATTACTGGGTGCAACAACTAGTATCCTAATGTGTATGCCATTCTAAGTTAAATCTCAATGGATCTGCCACCTGAACTGTGGCCTCTGCTACCTACATTTTGGCCACCATGTACCCATCCACCAGCCAAGTCTCCTCTTTCCCGCTGTCCCTTTCTCTGATCCACAAGTCCTGCCTACTCATCCAGTGATTGGTTCCTTGAAATCTTTATTCATTAGGGGGAAGGTTCACATGAAGTCATCTGAATATGTGTGATTCACTCCGGTTCCAGGAAGCCCCTCTTAGGGAAGCAGAATTAGCATCAAAATACAAACAGTATCAGGAATATCCACAACACTTTCCTTTTGTCCAATTAAAAGGCTCTTTTCTCAGATAGAAATTGAGCACGACTATGAACATTTTGTAATTTATAAAGTACAACATACACGTAACACCTAGTCCATCATTTTTGTCAACTAAATAGAACACTCTGTTATCTATCCTAACTTAAGAAAGGCTTATAAATCCATGTTATGTCCTGGTTAGCTTGTATACCATCTGAAAACTATCTTCTTAATATATTCTCTCAATGTTAAATAGTCTTGATTGGTTATGAGACTATAACCAGTCTTTCAACCCCATCAGAAATCCAAGAACAACCAATATTATCTAAAAATATAGGAAGTCCAAGTCCTGAGATTATAAATGAGCAGCTACACCCAGCAGGAGATTTAAGGTTTTTGGTGTCTGGATATTTTCCCCTGATACCAATGACTTATTTTGATCTTAATAAACTTACTTTGCATAAATATCTCCTGAAAATTATTAGTAGCAAGTCCAGTATTGAGGGAGGGGCACTGGGAGACAGCCATAAAAGCCTCATGCTCCAGGTCAGCCTCTGCTTCACAGTGAATTCCAGTCCAGCACTGGCTAAGAACTAAAACCCAAGCCAATTAAGCAAAAGCCACTGGTTATAAACAAAATAAATATTTTCTGGAGTAGCAAGGTTAATTACAATTTATCATTTAAAGCAATGTGTTCATTTGGCAAATGCACCACCTTAACCAACATCAGTTGTACTGTACATATTATATTATATTTAGAACTACATGAACTTTTGAGTTTTTCTAATACAAGTGACCTACCAGTAGCCATTTTTTTTAAAAGCACACTCTATATTGGTACCCAGGTCACTGGGCTCATTTAGAACAACTTCTACCTACAGTAAAAGTTAAAATTAACACCAGGTATCAACATAGCTTTACAATACATGTAAATCACAGGTAGACATAGTTTTTCCCATTCTCCCTCCTTTGATACATATACGAACTGTTACAAAAATAATGTAAAAGTGTTGAAACCAATCTACTCTGTCTCAGAAATCTCATCAACCTAGTATACAGAGTCAAGATAAAAAAAGCAGGCTGTTAACTTATTCCTTGTTCCGACCATATTATTTCTATACATCTCATGTTCTCAAAATAGAGCTATAATTTCCAGCCAATGTCTCTGTTGTGGGAAAAGCATAGTCCAGCACTGACTTGAAGGAAGGGAGAGAGGGAGGCAAACCTGTCGCTTCAGTGTCAAGCTCCTGCACCAACCAGCCTGCAGCCGGCATAGTGTAACCTTTAGTACTGACTGTCCTCGCTTGTCAGAACAGGTCCAGTGGGGAGAACACTACTACTTCCTCCTCTTCCCACCTTGGTGCAACACACTCCTTTCTTCTTGCCACCTAAAGCAGGCTGCCTGTAATGCTTCTTGCCTCTCAAGCCTCCCTTCCTTTTCTCACCCTGGCCCTGCGGGTTGCCTTTTCTCTTGCTCAGAAGTCTTTGTTGGGTCCCCTCCTTTCTCTTGCCTTAATGGCTCATTTTCCTCCTCTAGGTCCTCCCCCTCATCTGCTTGTTGATGGGCCCCCTCACATCCAGCAGAGGCTTTTTGCTGTCCTTGACTTTTGGTAGCTCCAACTGGTCTTTTTCCCCGGCTGCAAAGTCCTCAAAGAGAGACTGAAACTTCCTCTTCTTCCTGGAGTCCCTGGGCGTCTTCTCCTTGGGGAGTCGCTCCTGGAAGCATCACCTTCACCTGCAGGGCGCAGCCCAGCTCCTCCTTACTCTGGTGTCTCGTAGCGTGCAGGCCACCTGAGCTGGGCATCTGCATCTTGTACTCTCGGGCCAGGTTCTGCAGCCGGTTTAGCTCGTTCTTGGCTATGCGTTCCTTCTTGGTTTAAATCTGCTTGGCGAACTAGTCTTCCATGGGGGTCGGTGCCCCCAGGCATGTTGATCAGTCATACCTTGGTGTCGTTCCCGGCGCGCTTGTAGCCCCATCAGCACCGCCACTAGCTACTCCCCTCGTCCCACATGAAGATGGTCTTCTTGGATAGATGTCCTTATGACGCGCAAACTGCTGACAGCGGGTGAGCGGCCATGGACGGGACAGTGGCTTCCCGCATGGTTGGCCTGTGGCGGGCTCCCGCAAGCGCGCCACCACCGCCTCCTCCAGCGCACGCTCAGCAACTGCTACAGTTGGTTGACAAGCAGCAGCGTGCGGTCCCGCGCCAGGGCCCGCAGCTCGGCCTCGGGTCCGGCCTGGCGCAGCACTGTCGGGGAGTGCGGTCCGAAGCCAGTAGGGTGCAGCAACAGAACGTATTTCACTACAGCAGCACCCAAATGACCCGCAACCACATGCGGACCTCTGGACAATTAATCCGGAAAAGAAGATTTCACTTCCGGAGTACGTGGAACCGGCTAGCAATGTGCGGTTGGGGAAAAGCCAGCAGAGGGCGGCATTGGAGAGCTGATATGCTTAAACGCTGGACCTGAATTCGCAACCGGATGTGGTCCTACAGGCGCTGAGGGTTGGCTGTATCAAGACTAAAAAGCTCCGGGACTGGTTAGGACTACGTTTCCCAGCGTGCAGCGGGGTGGGGAGTGGTCGTGGTAGGACGCGGGCGGCCCAAACTCCTGGAACTGCAGGCTTTGTTGCTTACTGGCCTATGCATACTTGCCGCGGGTAAATTAATTACAAAGGTGTTTGGGGTGAGACAATTATCTCCCTAGACTCATAGCCAGTCCTTTGTGCCCTAGAAGTGAGCGATTCCACGGATACACTTAAAGGCAGGTATAGAAGACTGATTGTTTTGCGACTTAGGGCAGTCTGTTCATCTGTGCTGAGTGGTTGCATGGCCTAGGTTCCAATTCTGGCTGTGCCACTATTTGATCCTGTGATATTAAAGACTGAAAAGTCGTGACTCTAATAGTGGCGACTCTAATAGTACTCCCTATCCAGGACTATTTTAAAGGTAAATGTGTTAACACATTAAGGAAGGCTAAGATAGCAGAGAAAATTGAATATCTGTTTTTATTCATTAGTCGTGGTGACTTGGGGATCTAAGACCGTATTATACCTGTCTCAATTTACTATTTACTGTCATTTACTTTGATAGGTTGTTTTACTATAGTTCTGTAAATACATTGGTAAATATGAAACCTTAATTAGTAATTGGTATCAAGAAAGTTCTCAATAAATGAGATCTACTATTTCCACTGATGAAAAGGCAGACCTAGGAGGTGAATTGACTTAATAAGGTTAGACACTAAGGAAATATGAGTGCTACAGGCATTATGATCCTAGTGTTACAATAGCCACATTTTCAGTGCAATGTCATCCAATTTTTTTTGTTTGAATTGTATTAGTAGACTTTTATTTTAGTGAATTTTTCTAGTTTAGATCACATGACATTGAAACAGAGCTCAGACTTCATATGCAGCCAATGAGGCCTTGAATTCTTCATCTTCTACCTCTCCCAAGGACTAGCATTATAGGCATATAACACCATACCCAGTAAAACTTAAGTTTTCAGTTAGACTACAACGTAATAGTTTTTAGTATAGTACTTTCATACATGTACAATTGTTGTCTCACTCCTTCAGTGCTTTCCCCCATCCCCCCTTAAATAGACATTTTAAAATGTGAACTAAACCGGGTATGGCATATGCCTATAATCCCAGCACTCTAGAGATAGAGGCAGGAGGGTCAGGTGTTCGAGGCCAGCTTTAGTTGCATAGGGAGTCATACAAATTATTTTTGTTTTTAATGTGGCTTAAATTTGCTATATGGCTAAGGATGGTCTTAGAATTGATCCCCTGTCTCTTCTTCCCAAATTCTGGGATTTCAGGCAGGAGCCACTATATTCCTTTAACTGCTTTCCTCTTGATGCTAGACCAGATGTCTAAAACTACACAGCCTCAGCTTCCCTCAGAGTTGCTCCTCCTTCTATCATCCTCTCATCCTCTTCCTCATTGCTTTTGCTGCCCAAGGAACTCTGCCATTGGGAATACCATAGAGACAATAGTCCCAGGTTACATCATAATCATTCATGTCTAGTAACTTGCTCTGATGATGGGAAATTCATCTTTAACTTTTCCTATTTCCAAATCTAATCAGTTCAAAAACCTAGGTAGGCATAACTCTGTATATTATGTCCTTTCCACCCCCACTGCCATGGCCTTACCTCATCCCAGGCCGGATCTCTTCTATCTGCTTCTCTAGATCATCCTTCCACTTTGCAAGCAGCACCAGTTTCTAGCTGATTTTGACCAGTTGGAAACAGTGACCGAAAAGAGATGATGAGCATGGGGTCAGGACACTTACACTTAATAGTCCTCTGTCGACATCATTAGGCCTTTGTGGCCATCAAAACTCCAACAGCTTTCCTCAGAGAGCCATCTTCTGGATCAACAAGCTCCCTTGGTTCTTTTAAGAACCTCGAAAGGTTTCCTGAAGCTTTTCCCGTGGTTTTGTAAATACTTCTGTTGTTTATCTTTCTCGTTGCTGGCAGGTCTCTTACTAATATCCTGAGGATATGCTCAGAATTCTGAATATTTAAATTCCATGAATTTGGCCAAAGCACATTTTTTTTTCCATATGACAGATTCATGACTAACCTTGGTCCTGTTTGGTGATCACCTGGCTTCAAGTAACTCTTAGTTGTAGGTCAGAATAGCTCTCCTCTTGTTCTAGCCCACTCTTACCTTTTATTTTACCTATCTCCAGAGCTCTAAAGGGGGAATGTGATGAAGTGTGACAGCTTTGTAACCTTTCTCATCAAATGAGGTTTGCATTTTCTTGTACTTTCTTCGCCATGAAGAGGGATAAGAGATTTAAGGACATCAAATTAATACCTTTCACCATCTCTCAACACATGGTTACTTTGCTCAGTACAGCTAGTTCTTAAAACAATTTCATCAGTCTTTAAAATGGTATTAATGTAGATTTACTTTTTTTAAGGAATGAAACTATGTAACTAATTTATTTGTTGTGTATATGGGCATATCTGTGCTATTGCACATATATGGAGGTCAGAGGACAATTTGGGGGGTTCTGAGAATTGAACTCAGGTTGGACCTTCCTTCATCAGTGGTGCTCAATTTTCTCCCTTTTTGATAGCGGGAATTATTAAGAATGACTCTGCCAGTTTTTGAATCTGCAGTGAACATTTCTTTTGTCCAAAAAATCCAGTATACTAGTTAATTTGATAAAATATTAGCTAAAGGCTCTTAAACTGTTAAATTATTTCCACATGCTTCATTTTTGCTGGTTCATAGTTTTGTGTTGGAAGTACTTCAATGAAGAATTTTTAAAATTAATTGGTGCATGTTTTGTGTGTGTGTTTATATGTAGGCCTATGGTGGTTTAAATAGGGATGGCCCTCATAGATTCATGTGTTTGAATGTGGTACTATTAAGAGGTATGGCCCCTCCAACCATAAAATTATTTTTTTGCTACTTCATAACTGTAATTTCACCACTGCTATAAATCATAATGTAAATATGTGTTTTGCCAGTGGTCTTAGGCAACTCTTGCGAAAGGGTTGTTCAACCCTCAGAAGGGTCATTAGCAATGGATTTAGAACCATGCCATAGGAAGACACTGTATTTCTTATTCTAAAATTGTCCACCTTATTTCCAAGAGACAGTATCTCTCACAGAACCTGGATGCAGACTGCTGACTAGTAAACCCCAGGGATTCTCCTAATCACTCTTCCCACAGCTTTGAGATTACAGGCATACACAGTACACAATCACAGTGACTTTCTAAGTCAGTTCTGTGTGTTTGAACTCAAGTGTTTATACCTGCACAGCAAATACTCTTACCCATCAAACATCTCTCCAGCCCTACTTTTGAAAAATTTCTTAATCATAGACAAAATTTGCTTCAGCTTTAGTCAGAGATCTATACTAAAAATCCATTGTTTAAAAAAGAAACAAAGAAGGCATAGCTAACTAGGTGTGTAGTTAGGGGAGAAGCAGACAGCATAGCTACCATACACTGTACCTTTGTCTACATGGAACTTTGGGTTTTAACCCTAAAACTGAACCAACTTGTTTTGCTGCCTGGAAAGACTTGGCAGTCTTTGTTTCATAAAAATTTATCAGTGAAGCTTTCTGTACCTGCCATAATCTTATCACCACCTTTAAGATGACTTTTTTTATTCAAAAAATACATATCCAAGAGAACAAGATTTGTGTTAGCTTTGAGATGTTACTTCTAGAAGGAGGTTAATTCATAAATGAGAGATTCATGTATAAAGGAAAGCTGTAGTTCTAGAATTTTAGAAGTATTTGTGTTCAGTATATATCTAATTAGACAGAATATTTATGTCTACTTATTAAATAATTATTTTTAAATTACATTTAAATTTATGAAAGCAAGATTGCAATAAGCAAGAAATCACAACTGGTTATGGTAGTATATGTGTGTAATCGGCATGCAGGAGGATTCTAAATTTGAGACCTGTTGTCTTAAAATAAATACCTTTAAATTATGGGGGTGGGGGTAGGATCCTATTATGTAGCCCTAGCTAGATTGTAACTTGATGAATAAACTAGACTGACCTTGAACTCCTTTACTGAAACTTGCTCTGTATACTAGGCTGACTTTGAACTCAGAGATCTTAGTGCCTTCATCTCCTGAGTGCTGGGATTGAAGGGGTATGCCACCATGCCTGGACCTAAAATTTTCTTTAATTCCTTTTTTACCAGATGGGGGCTTAGCTAGGTTGGGTCTATCACTGAGGTCAGTACAACATTTATTCCATTTCTTAATCTGTGTGTCTCCTTGAACATAGGGCTTAACTACATTAAACTTTTTGGTACCCCTTTTACTCCTCAATCTGTATATTTTGTATTTTCTCTTGCCCAGCTTGTTCTTTTTTATCTCTTTATCCTCAGGCAGACTCTTCTGAAGGGCAAAAAGCAGCTGAATTATTCACCAAAATATCACAAGAATAGTTTATAGACCATGTACTAACATTCTTCTCCTGAAACCTTTTGATCTAGGATCCCACAGTACAAGTCACCCAGAGCACCACTGTCTTCCATATTTCTCTTAGAATGGCCCATTAAGTTTCACTTAAAGTATTCCTCTGTTTTCCTAATTCAAAGTCCCCAAATCCATATTTCTCCAAGCAAAACATGGTCAGGCCTATCATAGCCATACCATAGTGTTTGGTCTTAATTTAAGTTTTATTACTGGGAAGAAACACAATGACAAAGGCAACTCTTAACAAAGGAAAACCTTTATCTAGTTGGGGCTAGCTTACAGTTGTAGAGATTTAGTTGGTTGTTATGGCTGGAACATGGCAGAGTACAGGTAAGCATGGTGCTGGAGAAGGGGTTGAGAGTTCTACATCTTGATCCGCAGGCAGTAGAAGAAGACTGTGCTGCATCAGGAATAGCTTGAGCATTGGAAACCTCAAAGCCTACCCTCATGTAGCTGTCCAGCAAACATGGAGAACTGGGTACCCGAAAGGGAGGGAGGCTGGAAATGAAAAAGTACGGGGGTGGGTGAGAGAAGGATGAAGCCAAGACAAAGGTTTCTGATCAAGACTCAAAGTTTAATTTACAGCTTTGCATTTATATAGGGAAAACCCAGATCCATCCTTTGTTTCAGCTGGATGTTGCAAAGCAAGCTCAGTAGGCAGTCTGCTCCTGTAGGAAATTGCAGGTGCGACAAGGCAGAAGACTCCACCTAGGTCACCTAAATCGGCTAGGTTGGTGGAAGACCAACTGTGCAAACACTTAAGGTCTATTTAGCCTGGTCAAGGCTGGGAAAAGGGCACAATTCCCCCCTTTTTGTTTCTGTTTTTTAAAGATGAGCTGGACAGGGGCACAAGATTTACTTGTTTTCCATAATCCCATCTAGGGTATAGAGTGGATAGGTGGCTGTGCTTGTCTTAGGTCAGTGTCTACATTGCTCCTTCTTACTGGTCATGGAGGGCATACACAGCTTTTTGGTGTTTGTCTCTGTCTTAGGTTGATAGGAGCTCAAGAACACTCTTACCCATTCCTAACTACCAGCTTTCAAAATCACACTCTTTCCCATTCAGACCAAAGCCACAAAGGACATATGAATATGCACTCAAGACAGGCAGTGGTGGCACACACCTTTAATCCCAGCACTTGGGAGGCAGAAGCAGGTAGATTTCTGAGTTCGAGGCCAGCCTGGTCTACAGAGCGAGTTCTAGGACAGCCAGGGCTACACAGAGAAACTCTGTCTCAAAAAACCATAAAAAAAAGAGAAAGAAATGAATATGTACTCAATGTATTTCTTCATAGTGATGAATAACTGCCATGGTGAATAACTGAGGTTCTGAAAGTGATCCTGTGAGAAGGCAACCAATCTGTTTAAGATACAATGTCCAAAATTTAAAAGCAACAAGATTAAAGTTGTCTGCAGGAATGTCCTAGGTATTCTGTTCAGCTGCTAACTGGCAAAAAATCAAACATAAAGTCTGGTCACCAGGTATATGGGGGATAACTTTGAGGATTGATAGAAAATACTCACTCTCTGGTAGGAGTGGAGACTACACTCCAACTGGCTGATAGGGATTTTGAACCGTCTTCATCATTAGTATCTTAACTGTTAGAAGGCCCGGGGTCTGTGTCTGCTAGATAAACCAATCTTTCAGGCAGTCACCTGGCTCCATTTTCTTTTTGTGAAAAGACACAGACAGAATCTCACCCCCATATTAAATACCTGATCAGGATCATATGCTAGTAAGTGGATCCTTCCATTTCACATAGGCATAAGTATGCCTAGTTGTAGGGTGCCACAGACACTTAGCAGAGAGTTTCTTGGCATCCACATTTTAAAAAATTTAATTTTAGAAATAAAAGACTATGATTTAAATAATGTGATATATGGGGGATATAATTCTCCCCCCTTTTTTTGTTTTTTTATGAAGATTTTGTTTTAAAGTTCCATGTGCCTGTTCCACAATACCTTGTCCTTTAAGATAATAAGGAATCCCAGTAATATGAGTAATATTAAATTGTCTGTAAAATATCTCAAATGCTTGACTGTAATAGCCAGTTGCTTTATCTGTTTTAATCTGATTTGGAACACCAAGCATAGAAAAATAATGCAGGCAATGACTAATTGCATTTTTAGTTGCTTCTCCTATTAAAGCAGTTGCAACCAAAAAGTCTGAAAAGGTGTCAAAAAATCAGAAATATGAGTACCATTCATTTGCAGTAATTTATTAGATATAAGTCCTCAAGGATTAATACCATTATGTGGTACAGGTAGAAATTGAGGATATTGAGAACAAGTCTTTATAATTTAATATGCATATTCTTTGGGAATAACAAATTATTGTCTCAAGCTATTACTATTTTGATGATGTAAAGAATGAGATTGTATGACCAATTGTTCCTGTGTAAGGCCTATAATCTGACTGGGATACAAATCTGCTTTGGCATTGCCCTAAGTGTTCTGTCCAGACAATCCAGTATGAGCTCTTAAATGTCCAAAGACAGTCCTTTAAAGGAGTAGTAATTTCTCTTAACTTGAGTTGTATTTGCGTAAATAATTGCAAAATTTGAGAATTAGCAGAATCTAAAATCGGAACAGTTTCAAGCAATTGTAAGTCATGAGCCATACATTGGCTATCAGTATACAAACTAAAAGCTTGACCTTTCAACATTTCAAACAGTGGCTACAGCACATAACTCAATTATTTGTGCTGAAGTGGAGGGAAACTCAAGAGAATAAACATGTGATCCAATCGCATATGTTTCTCTCCCATATATGAGCTGATTATAAATAGAAGCATTCTTTATGGGACACATGCATAAATTCACAGGAAATACAAAAGCATGCATAGAAGTAAATTGTAACAACTTGTCTTTTGGATAATGATTATCAATTTTGCCTAAAAAGTTTGCTTATGCAATAGGTCAAATATTAGTATTCTGCAATAACCAATCTAACTGCTGTTTGAAATAAGAAATAAATGTTTCATCAGATTCTTGACATTCTTTCCAAAATACTTTCAAGATTCTATCCTATAACTCTCTATTAACACAGCAACAGCTTCATAATAGGATGTTAAGACTTTACTTGGAGATGAAGAAAAATGAATCCACATTAATAGTCCCTTTTGACAAAGAATTGCTGTGGGCACATGAGTACCAATGACAGAAACAAAGACTCCAGCTAGGTCTGCAGAAGACCAACTGTGTCAAACACTTAAGGTCTATTTAGCCTGCTCAAGACTGGCAAAAGGGCATACCCTCACAGTGACTTCCTCCAACAAGGTCATATCTCCTAATTGTGACCCTCCCTATGCGTCAAGCATTTGAACACATGAATCTATGGGGGCCATACCTATTCAAACCACCACAGTACCTTATCCCTAAATTTTGATTGATGAAAATTGTAACTATAATTTAGCACAGATATTTGTGAACTTTTTCTACTTAAATATTTCCTGAGATGAGTGTTCAAGTCTGTACTGGGTTGTTCTGGATTCTTGGGATGTAACACTGAAAATAATAGAAACTAAAACTGTTTTAGGCTACTGTTTTTCCTAAATATTTTTACTTGCCAAAGGGAGACACCAAGGAAAATAACCTCCTAGTGGCAAGTAGGTGTCACTCTATCCTTTAGTATCTGAGCATCTGCAGTCTCTCCCTTCTTGAGAGCCTCTGTTGCAGCAGAAGATGGAATGGAATGCATCTTCTGGCCTGGCATTCCTTAGACTTGACTTCCTTTGACTTTTTAATCTAGGGTATGTGACTTTACTGATGGACAAGCTGAATCCTGGTTTCTTTTCCTTTAGGATTTCATTGAGAGGAGAGTTTAAGTCTCAGGTTCTAGATTATTCATTTTGGACAATGAAAGATTTCACTAGGTAGATATTACAACTCATCTCTCTGATCGTTTCCTCTTGTTACAGTGTGTTCCAGTATTATTTTTTATAAAGCACTTTCTTCTCTGGACACCCTCCTCCTAGGTCTTTTTTTTTTGCCTTCGAAATGTATTTATTTATTTATTTATTTATTTATTTTTTTGTTTGTTTTTTTGAGACAGGGTTTCTCTGTATAGCCCTGGCTGTCCTGGAACTCGCTCTGTAGACCAGGCTGGCCTCGAACTCAGAAATGCGCCTGCCTCTGCCTCCCAAGTGCTAGGATTAAAGGCGTGCACCACCACCGCCTGGCTGAAATGTATTTATTGTTAAGCCCATAGCTTAACGCTGTTCACAGTCTTGGTCAGAAAAGCTTATGGTTAATGCAGAGACTCATAGCTAGTCAAAGTACCGCGGACAGTAAGTGTGAGTGCTCGGGCTAAGTGGAACATTTATACCAACCTTCACCGAGTTTAGGGAACATCACAGAAATAGTGGTAGACAGAATGTAAGAGCCCAAAGATGGGGAGAATCGCTGAGAGATGCTGTCTCCTGGACATGGCACAGTCCTTGCACTCACCAACTCTCCTCCTGGGTCTTGAATAGACTCTTTTGTGTGTGCGATGACCTGACCTGTGACTATCACTTAGGAAGCTCATCTATTTTTGTAAGGTAAGGTACATGTTTGATATGGAAAGGAAGGATAGAGGACATCTCTGGATATCTCAGACATTTTAAAAATGAGCTACTTCTTTGCCTAAGTTTTTGAAATGGCTGATCTGGAATGATGATGGCTCAACTGACGAAGGCACTGGCTACCAAGCCTGCTGACCTGAGTTTGATTGCTGAAATCTATACAAAGGGAAGAGAGAACTGACTTCTACAAGTTGTTCTCTGAACATGTGATGGTTTGTATAAGCTTGGCCCAGGTAGTGGCAGTAGTAGTAGGTGTAGCCTTGTTGGAATAGTGTGGGATGTAAAACCATACCAGGAAGTTTGGTAAGATAGAGCAGGTTGGGACCCAGTGACTCGGTGGGCACATACCTGAGGCTTAGGCGACTCCCAGCTCCCTGCCAGACTCCTGACTTGGAACATGTGCCATGCTTCTCATATAAAAGAAATGTGTCCTGTGGTGACATATGCCAAAAACAGAGTTCTCCATGCTAATGAGGTACCCAGAGGCCTGGAGGGCTTAGCCAATAGTCTTTCCTTCCCAGACATTCCTCCCTGCAAAAAGTATTTAATCTCAGGCCTACTCTGAGAAGTGAATATGGTTTTATACATTCATTTTCCACCATGAACAACCAAAAGACTGTTTAGAACCATGGACTGTCTCTTTCATTAAATATCTGCTGTGGGGAGCCATGAAGAAGGCATTCGACTCCAGAGCTGCAGCTTAATTCTCCCATAGAAGGCTTCTCTGTGCCCCCAGCCACCAAGCCTACATCCACCAAGCTAAGGACAATCCCTGCTGGAAAAAGCCAGAGCTCCCATCTCCCCTAGCTCCAGGCTAGACTCTGTCCCCAGCCCATAGGCCTCCAACTCCTTTCTCTGCTCTTCATGACTCACAGTGGTGCCTGGATGTCCAAGAGTCAGAGAACCCCATGGCCCCAAGTCCAGGGAATGCCAGAACCAGCTTGGCTTTTCCACATCTCAGACTATGCTTTCCCATCCCCAGAGCTGTGTCTAGATGCTTCCCTACAGCCCAGCACCCACCCTGGAGGCAGCAGCCTGAGATAAGTACAGTCATACTCCCTGTGCTCTGCCCCCCACCCCCAAGAGGCCTTTCCAGGGTGCAAATAAGATGGGAAGCTAACCAACAGAGTAGGTCTGTCACCGTAGGTGTGGGCTTTAAGACCTTCATCCTTGCTGCCTGGAAGCCAGTATTCTGCTATGTAGAACTCTCAGCTTCTCCTGCACCATACCTGCCTGGATGCTGCCATGTTCCTGCCTTGATGATAATGGACTGAACTTCTGAACCTGTAAGCCAGCCTCAATTAAGTGTTGTCCTTATAAGAGTTGCCTTGGAAAGGACACTGTCAATAGGACAAAACAGCAACCCACAGATTGGGAAAAGATCTTTACTAACCCTACATCCAATAGAGGGCTAATATACAAAATATACAAAGAACTCAAGAAGTTAGACTCCATAGAACCAGATAACCCTATTAAAAATGAGGTATAGAGCTAAACAAAGAATTCTCAACTGTGGAATCTCAACTGAATGAGAAGCACATAAAGAATTGTTCAACATCCTTAGTTATCAGGGAAATGCAAATCAAAATGACCCCAAGAGTTCACCTCACACCAATCAGAATGGCTAAGATCAAAAATGCAGGTGAAAGCAAATGCTGGAGAGGATGTGGAAAAAGAGGAACACTTCTCCGTTGTTGGTAGGATTGCAAGCTGGTAAACCCACTTTGTAAATCAATCTGGTGGTTCCTCAGAAAATTGGAGATAGTTCTACCTGAAGACCCAACTATACCACTCCTGGGCATATTCCCCAAAGCAGCCCCCCACTTGAGGCATGGGGCCACTCACCCATGTCAAAATTGTTAACCCAGAAATGTTCCTGTCCAAAGGAAAGACAAGGACAAAAATTGGAACAGAGACTGAAGGGAAAGCCATCCAGAGATCTCCCCACCTAGGGATCCATCCCATCTGCAGACACCAAACCCTGACACTATTGCTGGTGCCAAGAAGCACTTGCTGACAGGAGCCTGGTATGGTTGTTGCCTGAGAGATTCTACTAGCACCTGACCAATACAGATGCAGATACTCACAGGCAACCATTGGACTAAGGCCGCGGACCCCAAAGGAAGAGCTAGGGGAAGGACTGAAGGAGCTGAAGGGGTTTGCAATCCCACAAGAAGAACAACAATATCAACCAACCAGAACCCCAGAACTCCCAGGGACTAAACCACCAACCAAAGAGTACACATGGAGGGACCCATGGCTCCATATACATATGTAGCAGAGGGTGGCCTTGTTGGACGTCAATGGTAGGTGAGGCCCTTGGTTCTGTAGAGGCTTGATGCCCCAGCAAAGGGGATGCTAAATCCATGAGGGAGGAGCACCCTCATAAAGGCAAAGGGGAAGGGGAAAAGGAGAGATGGGATGGGGGCATTGTGAAGGGGTAACCAGGAAGAGGGATATCATTTGAAATATAAATGAATAAGATCATTAATTAAAAAAAAGTTGCCTTGGTCATGGTGTCTATTCACAGCAGTAAAACACTAAGACAGACCACCTATGTGTACACAAACACACAAGTATTTAAAAAAACAGAATTCATTTCTTAAGCCCAATGCTGTGCAAACATCCTTGTGGTGGCACTCTAATTTGAAAATTGACTCCCTGTGTGACTCAGCATCTAAAGAAGCCACACATCTCCATCATGTTAACTGTTTTATTGTGTTTGTAAAATTTGATTATTTCATTTGCACTCATTTTTTAAGTAAAATTAAAAAAATAGGGACTTTGTCATGATCACTACAGTAGCTATAGTGGTTAGAACATTCTAGAATAGCACCAAAACCTTTTACTGACTAATACTCAAATGTCTATTAAGTAAATAAAGTACAGTCCTTCTTTTCAAGGAACGTATGGTCCAGTAAGGAAACCAAAGTAAGTAAATGCAGACAGGAAAAGAGTGAGGAGCCAGTCCACCATAAAGCAATACAGTGATTATGAGTTTAGCCTCTGATGTCAAAGGCCTCTCTTTAATTACTTCTTCTGCCTCTGACAATTCTGGGCTGTATTGTGTCCCTCTTCTTTTCTTCTTCTCTGCTATCTCAGTTGTGTTTGTCTGTCTGTTTGTCCTCTCTCTCTCTCTCTCTCTCTCTCTCTCTCTCTCTCTCTCTCTCTCTCTCTCTGTCAGAAGCAAACCTTAGGTGTTGTTCCTTGGAAGCCTTCTAGCTTGGCTTAGATCTTTCACTAAGCATTGAGGCTCATCTAATCAGCTAGGCTGTCTGATCAGCAAGGCCCAGGGATAATCCTGTTTCTGTCTCCCTAGTGCTCTGATTACAAACTCAAGTTAACCTGTCTGATCTTCAGTGAGATACTAGGAACTGAACTCAAGACCTCAAGCTTGAACAACAAACACCATCTCCCTGTCCTCCTTATTTTACCCTTTTCTTAAGTCACTTTTAGCATAATACGATGGTATTTTATTTCAAATATTGTTTTTTTATTTAGTTGTTTAGTACATTTTGCCTTTGCTTTCCATCTTATTAACTACTTAATCCTGTTTTAATAAATTTTCTCTCAACTCTTACGTTTATTGTTAAATAAAACTTTTATGTATTCAATTTAATGTCACCAATTCTGTATGCACAGCAGTATCTTCTCTGCTATAATGGTCATGCTTCCTACACGTATATTTTGCTTTTTACACATCTCTGTATTTTCCTGGAATTAATCTTTTTTTTATACTTTTTTAATTAAACTAATAAAAGTTATTTCCTGCCACCTACTCCTCTTGGGTGTATTTGCTTCTTGTTTTTGTAGAGCTTTCAGGTATGCTGTTAAGCTGCTAGTGTATGCTCTCTCCAGTTTCTTTTTGGAGGCGCTCAGAGCTATGAGTTTTCCTCTTAGCACTGCTTTCATTATGTTCCATAAGTTTTGCTATGTTGTACCTTCATTTTCATTAAATTATAAGTCTTTAATTTCTTTCTTTATTTCTTCCTTGACCAAGTTATCGTTGAGTAGGGCATTGTTCAGCTTCCATGTATATGTGGGCTTTTTTTGTTGTTATTGAAGATCAGCTTTAGTCCATGGTGATCTGTTAGGATGCACGGGATTATTTCAGTCTTCTTGTATCTGTTGAGATCTGTTTTGTAAACAATTATATGGTTAATTTTGGAGAAGGTACCATGAGGTGCTGAGAAGAAGGTATATGTTTTTGTTTTAGGGGGAAATATTCTATTGATATCTGTTAAATCCATTTGGTCCATAACTTCTGTAAGTTTCAATGTGTCTCTGTTAATTTCTGTTTCAATGATCCATCCATTGATGAGAGTGGGGTATTGAAGTCTCCCACTATTATTGTGTGAGGTGAGATGTAATGTGTGCTTTGAGCTTTAGTAAAGTTTCTTTTATGAATGTGGGTGCCCTTGCATTTGGAGCATAGATGTTCAGAATTGAGAGTTCTTCTTGGTAGATTTTTCTTTAGTAAGTATGAAGTGTCCTTCCTTATCTTTTTTTTTTTTTTAACAACTTTTGGTTGAAAATTGATTTTATTCAATATTAGAATGGCTACACCATCTTGTTTACTGGGACCATTTGCTTGGAAAATTGTTTTCCAGCCCTTTACTCTGAAACAGTGTCTGTCTTTGACACTGAGATGCGTTTCCTGTATGCAGCAAAATGCTGGGTCCTGTTTATGTATCCAGTCTGTTAGTCTATGTCTTTTTATTGGGGAATTGAGTCCATTGATGTTAAGAGATATTAAGGAATAGTGATTGTTGCTTCTTGTTATTTCTGTTGTTAAAAGGTGGAATTATGTTTTTGTGGTTATCTTCTTTTCGGTTTGTTGAAAGATTACTTTCTTGCTTTTTCTAGGGTATAGTTTCCCTCCTTGTATTGGCGTTTTCCATCTATTATCCTTTGTAGGGCTGAATTTGTGGAAGGATATTGTGTAAATTTGGTTTTATCATGGGATATCTTGATTTCTCCATCTATGTTAATTGAGAATTTTGTTGGGTATAGTGGCCTGGGCTGGCATTTGTGTTCTCTTCGGGCCTGTATGAGATCTGCCCAGGATCTTCTAGCTTTCATAATCTCTGGTGAGAACTCTGGTGTAAATCTGATAGGTCTGCCTTTATTTGTTACTTAACCTTTTTCTTTTACTGATTTTAATGTTCTTTGTTTTGTGCATTTGGTGTTTTGACTATTACCTGACAGGAGGAATATCTTTTCTGGTCCAGCCTATTTGGATTTCGGTAGGTTCTTGTATGTTCATGGGCATCTCTTTCTTTAGGTTAGGGAAGTTTTCTTCTATAATTTGTTGAAGTTATTTACTGGTCCTTTAATTTGGGAATATTCACTGTCTTCTATGCCTATTATCCTTAGGTTGGGTATTCTCATTGTGTCCTGGAGTTCCTGGATGTTTTCGGTTAAGAGCTTTTTGCATTTTGCACTTTCTTTGACTGTTAGGTCATTGCTTTCTATGGTATCTTCTGCACCTGATATTCTCTCCTCTATCTCTTGTATTCTGTTGGTGATGCTTGCATATATGACTCCTGATCTCTTTCCTAGGTTTTCTATCTCCAGAAATGTCTCACTTTGTGATTTCTTTATTGCTTCTACTTCCATTTTCAGATCCTGGATAGTTTTGTTCAATTCCTTCATCTGTTTGGTTGTGTTTTCCTATAATCTTTTAAGGGATTTTTGTGTTTCCTCTTTAAGGGTTTCTACCTGTTTACCTGTGTTCTCCTGTATTTCTATAAGAGAGTTGTTTATGTCTTTCTTACAGTCCTCTGTCATCATGAGATGTGATTTTAAATCAGAGTTTTGCTTTTCTGTTGTGTTGGGGTATACAGGGCTCGCTTTAGTGGGATAACTGGTATCTGATGATGCCAAGTAGTCTTGGTTTTTGTTGCTTACATTCTTGCCCTTGCCTCTCGACGTCTGGTTATCTCAGGTGTTAGATGGTCTTGCTGCCTCTGACTATGGCTTTTCCCTTCTGTAAGCCTGTGTGTCAATACTCCTGTGAAAACAGTTCTCTCTGGGAGGAATTTGAGTATGGAGAGCTGTGGCACAGGGTCAGCTCCAGGGTACAGATGGAAACCAGAAGGATCCTGTTCCTGGCTGTTCCTTGGTTCCTGTGTCCTGATGGCTCTGGGCAGGTTCCTCTGAGCAGAAGTGGTGGTCTTACCTGTGCTTACAGGTGTGTATGCACTCCTGGGAGACCCACTCTCTCCCGGAGGTATTTGGGTGTGGAGTGCTGTGGCACAGGATCAGCTCCAGACACAGATCGGAATTAATCTTTTCGTAAACTAACATGTCTATTTCTTTATGTTTTAGGTCTGTTTATGGTGGGCAGCTAGATTTTGTCTCAGATTACTCTATTATTGTAACATTTTGTTCTGAACATTAATCACTGCTTGATGATAGAAGCCATTCATCTGGAGACACCTTTGCCAAAACTGAGGGCACTGTCCTGACATTTGCAATTAATTTCTGACAACTTAAAGCTTTTTAGTGACACCACTGTCCAACAATGAAGGCTTCATGGGCTAGATGAACTGTTAATTAAAAGAGAAAAGTTTTCCCTGCCTTTAAGTCAGCAATACAGATAGTTTTCATGTGGAAAGCTCATTTATTTTAACAAGTTATAAATTAACCTCAATATGTTTTAAAGCAGTGGTTATCAACCTTCCTAATGCTGTGACCCTTTAATACATTTTCTCATGTTGTGGTGGCTCCCAAACAAATTATTTTGTTGCTACCTTGTAACTAGTTTTGTTACTGTTATGACTCATAATGAAAATATCTGTGTTTTTCAATCGTTTTAGATAACGCCTGTGAAAGGGTTAATCGATCTCAAGAGGGATCGTGAGCCACATGTTGAGAACCACTGCACTAAAGGATGGTAAACAGAGCTTCCCACACTTAACACAATAAAATCAGTGTGGTACTAGAGACTGGGACATTGCTGTGATAGGCCTGACCATGCTCTTGTTTCTAGGAATGTGGACCTTGAGAGTTTGGTTTAGGAAAGTAGTGAAATGCTGTTGGAGGAAGCCCGTCATTGGGTTGGCTTTGGAGGTTTCAGAAGCCCAAGCCAGGTTCAGTGTCACTCTCTTTCTGCTCTTTGCTGATTCAGATGTGGATGCTTAGCTTCTCTGGCCCTATGCCTGCCTTTGCATTGCCACGGTTCCTGCTGTGATGATAATGGACAAAACTATTGAACCTGTAAGTCAGCTCTAGTTAAATGCTTTTCTTTTTAAAATATCATCCTTAGTGAGGTAACCCAATCACAAAAGAACACACATGGTATGCAGTCACTGATAAGGGGAAATTAACCCAGAATCTCAGAATACCCAAGACACAATTTGCATATCAATAGATTTCCAAGAAGATGGAAGGAGAGACCCCTGGTCCTGGAAAGACTGGATGTAGGGGAATACCAGGACAGAGAAGCAAGAGGGGGTTGAATGGGGAACAGAGGGAGGGAAGGGGGCTTATGGGACTTTCGGGGAGGGAGGAAACGGGAAAGGGGAAATCATTTGGAATGTAAATAAAAAAACTTAGAAAATAATTTAAAAAAAAGAAAAAAAAAGAGTTGCTGTGGTCATGGTGTTTCTTCACATTAGTAAGAGAGCCTCACTAAGACAACCAGCAAAGGTGAAACTCCTACAAGAATCTCTTTTTATTAATTTTCAGAAAGAAAAATGTGTTTCTTTCTGTCTTTCTAGCCTTCCCCCATTCCCACTCCCAAAGGTCTTGCTGCATCTCAGAATACCTGCATAGGACTTTTCAGGATCCATAGACAAATGAGCTGCTCAGGTAGCACTTCTTAGTCTCTGAAGTAGCTAGGTTTTGAAAAGCCTGTTGACAGTCTCTGTTTTTACCTGAATAGGTTCATTATTAGTAGTCCCTGGAGTTTAGGATGTATGTGAGTTTAACTGCCTTTTACTGGTATGGTCCTCATATCCTATCTCCTTCCATATTTATTTGGATTGAGAATTTATTTCCCGTTATTCATTTCCCTTATTCAGTTGTTTGAAGTTAGATTCCTTTTTCAAGTTTTCTTTTGTTTATATTCAGTTTAGTGAAGTCTAAGGTTTAGTAAAGTCCAATATCTTAATGCCCTACAGAATGGCCATCCCTTTGTCAAGTTGTTGTTACTCTTATTAGCTAGTATTTTCTTTTATCTTAAAATAAAAGTACAAATTAAGGCTGAGACTGGTGGTACAAGCCAGTCCCGGTGTCTGGGGATTGTGACAAATGTGTGTTCAAGGTCAGGTAGGTCACATAGTGAGAATCTGTTTCAAAAATTAAACAGTGACCCAAATTAGACATAATTACCATTACAGATAATACACTTCAGTAATCAGGTTGGTTAGAGGTTAACAGTTCTTGCTCTTTGAAGACAGTATTTGTTTTGTCTTTTGTTTCCATGCCTGTTCTTGAGAAATGAGCTCCTTTTAATTCTATAAAATTACATCATTTATGGATATACTTTAAAGTGTTTTACCCCATTATTCCTTATATACTTCATCTTGTCCATGAGTAATAAGACTACATTTTCTTCTGGTTGAAGTGTTCACTGTCAAGTTATTTCCAGAGGGGGAAAATGTATGGATGGTTAAAAGAAACCCAATATATAATTATTTTATGTTTAAAACCTTTTCTTGAGTCTGGAGAGATGGCTTAGCTGTTGAGTGTGTACTGCTCTCACTGAGGTCTCAAGTTCTTTCTCAAGCATGGATGTGTCACAACTTTCTGTAACTTCAGTTCATGAGATCCAACATCCTGTTCTGTCCTCTGCTGGTTGCCGATGACATCTGCACAGATGTGTCATACTCTCACATAAACAAATACATACATATAAATCAGATGTTTTTAGTCTTGAAATTATCTTTGACTTCTTTTGTGGTCTGAGTCATAGCACAAGGCATTCAGACTTATCCGTGGCTTAGCCACAGAGTGGTGGAATATCAAGAGGGAGGGAACCACCAATAACAGGGCTCCTCAACATCCACCTAAATTATATTTTGATTGGACATAGAATTCTTGAATCATAATTCTCTTCTTTCAAAAGTCTCTAATACTGCTAACTGGGTTCAGTGGGTTTCTCTGGAGAGGTTCCTGGTTCTTGTGTCTTGGAGTAAGAAACTAAACAGAGATTGGAGGGTGGGAACAGAAGCAGAAACATATTATTAAAACAAGATTCACTTCCAAGGCAAGAAGCAGGCTGGAGCATGGGAAAGGTCAACAGTTCATAAGGCAAAGCTATGCAAAGGTTCACAATTCCTGAGGGTTAGGGTTCTGTCTAAGCTCCACCCCACAATTATTTGGCAACAGCCTGTTATGCCCTTCCCCACAGTTACCTGGCAACAGCCAGGTAGGCCTGGCCTACTATTACAGAGCGTGCTCTGCCCCTCCTCTCTATCTTATCTCTTACTCTCCCTTGATGCTCTTGCTTCTTGTCTCTCTCTTGCCCCTCTTGGGTTCTCCTCCTCTCCCCCCTCTCTCCACATGGTCATGGCCGGCCTCTGCTTCTCTATTCTCTCCCTCTCTCTGCCTTTCTCTGCCTCCACTGCCCCATTAACTCCCATCCTCTGCCCTGAATAAACTCTACTCTATACCATGTCGGTGTGTGTCTGGTCCCTCAGGGGAAGGGATGCCTTGGCATGGGCCTGCTGGGGCACGCCCTTCCCCTACACCCCCATATACCATATTCTCTAAACCTCTTTCCCTTTTTATGATCACAACACTGAGTCATTTACATAGTGCAGTCTTTCTTCCACTTGTATGGTCATATGTGCTGGTTATGTCATTACATCTTACAGCTTCCTCAAGGTACATGTTTTAGTATCTGGAGTCATAGGTCCCCTTCAGGCACTGCAGTGTCTCTGCACACTCTCTGCCCAATCCTCTGGCCTCAGTATTATTCCTTTTCCTTTCCCTGGTTTTTGATGCTACCAGTGAGAAATATGAGAGCCATTCTGATTCTCTTTCCTTTTTCATTCATTTTTTACTATTTTGTATGTGTTTATGTATGCATACAGGAGTGTGTGTGTGTGTGTGTGTGTGTGTGTGTGTGTGTGTGCACCCCCATGTGAGTGCAGGTACCCTTAGAAATCATCAAATCCCCTGGAACTGGAGTTACAGGCAATTGTGAGCTTCCTGATGTGGGTCCTGGAAACACACTAGGGTTCTCTGCAAAAGTAGCAAGTGATCCTCACCACCAAGCTATCTCTTCAACCTCTGAGCAATGAATAATTTAAATACAAAATAGTTTATCAAAGATGAGAAATGTCGAAATACATCATATATTTGGGCCACAGAACAGTTTGCAGCCCTGGGCTCATTTGGAGGAAGAGTGGGAAATGGAACTATACAGTTTGGACCAGATTGCAAAGGGATTTCATGGCATCTTTTCCAAAAATTTTCAACTGTGTGGCAGAAGTTGTGCTGAGTTGTAAGGATGCAAGTTGCAAAAGACAGCATTACTGCCTTCCAGAAACTGTAGGCATTGAGGGCTGTCACATCTGGCTGCATGTTTTCTTGTGTGACATAAAGAGGGTGTGTGTTGGAGTGCTTGTTTCTAGAGACAGTGGGAGAAAGGAAAGGAGGAGGGGTATGACATTCATATTCCTACTATCTATGAGTATGCCAGGCTCAGGCAGGTTAGATTATTTCTGTATCATAATTGACTTGTTGTAAATGATCCTGTGGAGGGATAATTTTCTAACCTTATATGAAAACAGAGTAGTTTCTCTGGGGCTGTTTAGTAAATTGCTTCATGAGTTCTGTGAAAATAAGACATCAATGCATCCTTCAATTAAAAATTACATAACATGAAATATTTAGGAATTATTAATTATTGTTGCCACCATTGTCTTTTAATAGAATAGAAATAAGGTTAATGGCAATGGCTGTTTTAACAAAGGGCATTTTCCCTTATTTCTCTACTCTCAGCACCTTTTTAAAAGCTATCTCCTACACTATGTAACAAAGGATTTATTCCCTTGACAATATATTTAATAACAGACAATTTAGCAGACAGCATCAATACCTTCTGCATCTAGAATTTTCTATTTTTTTTAAACAAATGAATGTTGTATTTTTCTCAGCTTGTGGTTCCCAGGTTAGCCATGTATGTAAACCATACACTGCAGCTATTTCTGTGAGCCTCTGTGACAGCAGCTCATGATTTTTGCTACCTTGAAAATGAACATGGAATCACATATCCCCACAACCTTCTAGTTTGTATCAATCATGTTTCAACACATACTTGGTGAATCTCTAGTGCAATTGAACACCAGGTAACAGAGAGACAAGTTGACTGTAGTACAGAGGCTATTAGTCTAATTGGAAAGACAAAACGTAACCAACCATGGGAAGGTAGATATCTCAAAAAGGTGGGGTAGAACCATCCAGACACTGCAACATTGTTTGGTTCATGTATTTAATCCCTTCCAATTATACACCAGTATTGATCCCAGTTCTTGTCATTGACCAAGTGTAGTCTACACCCATGTATAAGAAGAAAATTTTAAAAATCAACAATATGCCTTCCTATTTTGGAAGTGAAATTAAGGGCCTTTCAGAAAGAAACGGTCTCCATTACCATTTTAAGAAAGTGAGGAGTGGGTGCTGGAAAGATGGCTCAGCTGTTAATAGTGCTTTTTTCTCTTCACTTCCCAGCACTGACATGGCATTTCACAACCAACTGGAGCTACAGGTTTAGGAGGCAAAAGGCCCCTTCCTGAACTTAGTAGGCAGCAGGCATGCATGTGGTCCACAGACATTCATGCATACATACACACAGCCAAAACACTCATACACACGAAAAGGAAGACCAAAGTGTGAGTGCTGCTGTTCTTCCGAAAAGAGTAACAAAATAATCAAAGGAGTAATTACAGAGATAAAGTATAGAGCAGAAACTGAAGGAAAGGCCATCCAAAGACTGTCCTTCCTGGGAATTCATCCCATAAACAGTCACCAAACCCTGACACTATTGTGGATGCCAAGAAATGCTTGTTGAAAGGAGCCTGATATAGCTGTCTCCTGAGAGGCCCTGCCAGAGCCTTAAAAATACAGAGGCGAATGCTCGCAGCAAACCATTGAACTGAGCACACGGTCCCTAATAGAGGAATTAGAGAAAGGACTATAGGAACTGAAGGGATTTGCAACCTCATAGGAAAAACAACAGTATCAACCAACCAGATCCCCCAGAGCTATCAGGGACTAAGCCATCAACCAAGGGGTACACATGGCTCCAGCTGCATATGTAGCAGAGGATTGCCTTGTTAGGCATCAATAGGAAGAGAAGTCCTTGGTCCTATGAAGGCTCAATAGATGCCCCAGCATAGGGAAATTGAGAGTGGGAAGGTGGGACTGGGGTGGGTGGAGGAACACCCTCATAGAAGCAGAGGAAGGGAGGATGGGATAGGGGTTTTCTGGGATGGGAAAAACCAGGAAAGGGGATAACATTTGAAATGTAAATGAAAAATATATCAAATTAAAAAAAAGTCTAAAAATAGATTCCTCAAAAAATAAAACAGGGAGAAAAATATTTATGACATTCTGATATGCTGGGTAGTAGTCAGCAGTAAATACAACAAAACAAAAACTAGAACAAAACCAAGCCTTCCTTGTTTTGTGTTAGTCAGACTTCGAGTACTGTAACCACATACCAGAGGCTCTGGAATGTATAAAGAGTAGAAGTTTATTTAGCTCCCAGCTTCGGAAATTCAAGAATATGGTGATGTAAATATTCAGTTCCAGTAAATATTTCACCTCCCAGCTGATCATATCATGACAGGCGGAATCATGGCAGCTCATGTAAGAGGGGATAGCCTATGGTGATACAGGAAGCCAGAGGGAAGGAAAAGACACACGTACTGTTTCACAGCAACCTCCTTGAGACAGTTCTCTCAATAGGGAAAACTACACTAATTACTCAAAGAGCAGCACAGTTGGCCAGTGTCCCAGTAGTCCTCCAGCAGGCTCCAAATCTTGACAGCTATGCTGGCTCAGGAAGGTGGTGCTAGGGACCCAAGTTTCCAAAGTACCAAGGCACAAGGCACACTGAACCACCTCCAACCAGTACAACTTGCCTCCTTCATGTTCAGTTTCCATCAAAAAAATCTTGAGTGCGAGGGTTTAGTTGGCCAGTCTAAGTTGTCACCTCAGATGGTAAAGCTGCTACCCTCTGGTGTGCAGACAGAGGCTCAAGCTTCACTTGGAAACCAGGTCTTCATTACACTCTAACTGAAGTCTGGGCCTTGTTCTACCAGCAGCACAGCAGACACAGACTAGAGCAGGAGAGCCTGGGGTCCCTTAGAGTCTTCTCTCAAGTCTGCCCTTTGCCTTCCCTACGCTGGGGTCCTCTCGTCTTTGGGACCTTTTCAGCCAAGTCTGAGTGAATTTTGGAGATGCACTGGGCTGATTCCCTCAGGCTGACTCCAGCCACAGCACATGGTCCTCTCAGATCTCATTGTGCTCCTGGACTCATTCCTCATGTTCTTTTGCTGAATTTAGGCACAGCATATAAATCAAGCATATTAATGTTTTGTATGACCAAATTATGAAATGTAATGGATTATTATTTTAGAATGTGAGACAAATGAAGAGTGATCATTATAATTTAAAATGTAAATCTCTTCCCAGCAGAGCTAAAGTCAGAAATACTTAGTATTTTGGTGGTGGTAGTAGTGGGGTAAGGCCTATAAATACAACTTTGGGTTTTTTTAATTTTAAATGCTAAAAATACTTTTCTAAGATTCTCTAAACAATGTCAAATTCTTCCAGGCATATCATGACCAGGTCTCCCTTTTCCCCCCTCACTCTGGTCCCCTCTCCCATCTTTCTCTCTACCCCCTTTCATTGAAAAAGAGTTGATGGAAAATGAAGTTTCAATGTATCAGAGCCCTGAAAACTGTCTCTGTTGAGAATCCAAGCTCCAGTATGGATGTTCATGAACCTAGCTGGACCAGCAGTTAGCCACCAAGTAGAGGATGTGAGATACCACCCAACCTCTATCCAACATGACAGTCCCTGCTGTCGAAGAGCACTAGACTTCAGGGACATCTCAGCCCATTCTGACTCTTTGTAGTCTTTGGGTTTATAGTTTCCTAAACTGTAGACATTAGAAATACTATTTAGTAATTACAGATTAACCTGTACCTTAAATAGCTTCCTTAGTAATGTGTTAATGTATTTCTACAGTCTTCTGGAATCAGCACTTTCTAGAAAGGAAACCTTTCAAATGTCTGGTCTGTGTGTATGTCTGTTTGAGTAGTCAAAATAGTGTGTCAAGTGAACAAGAATAGTAAAAGAAAAAAATTCAGGTTAGAAAGACCTGAGAAGATGTCATGGGGATCTAGGTTTTTAAATGTTGATGCTGAAGGCACAAATAAGGCTGAGAAACAGTAGTGTATCCTGGAGAATTATAGTTACTCAAACCAAAGATGTTACAACTCAGAGCAAGATGGAACAATCTTAAAGGTAAATGATGAGGGTTGCTTTGGAAATGATGCAGGAAATGATTCAGAAGCTTGCCAGGAAAGTGCCATTTTTGGATGTTTATAAATCTCATTCACATGCATTAGTCTGATGTGATTCTTTGATGACTTATCATTTATGACTTATACAAATTGTCATGGTATTAACAGAGGAACTGTTCCCAGCGTTATATATACATGGTATGTGGTTTTCAGGTTTGAGCATAGATGAGAATCACTGCCTGTACTTTTTTTTTATTTTACTTTTTATTGATTCTTCATGAATTTCACACCATGTACCCCAATCCCATTCATCTCCCCATCCCTTCATACCCACATTCTACCCTTCCAACCTGCCTCCCAAAATAAAAGAAAGATCTCATTGTAGAAGCTGTAGTGTGTCACAGTGTGTCCCACAGTATACCCTTTTGCCTATATATTTCAGTAAATTTCCATCTCCAATAAGCCTGTGTAAAAACTACACAACTATTTATAAGCTATACACCTAGATTGGACAGATATACTACTACACTAATCTATTCCCCAACTATGATATCCCTTGTTACTTGTAGCTTCTCCAGGTCATGTGTTTCTGCTCCATCTTCCTCCCACCTCTTTCCTCCATCCTTCTTCCTCCACTCTCTTAAAACCTCTAGCTACACCTTTCCCTTCCACTGCCCAATCACAGGCTCTAGCCTTTATTTAACCAGTTAAAATGGGAAGCAGGTTCACATGAAATCACCTGAGTACCTGATCCACTTCTTGTCAGGCAGCCAGCTCCTCTTGAGAAAGCAGAATTAACATCAGAATACAAAAACCACCAGAGCAACCCACAACATCCTTTCATTCATTGAAATGAGTCATTGATCTGATTCAAGGCCTCAGGCTTCTGCTACACTATCAATACTGGATCTTCACTGGGACTCCTCTTGGCTCTCCTATTGTGTCATGGAGATCCTATAGCTTTGGATCTATAGGATGAACCCCTTCAAGGGGTCCAGCAGTTTGTACATGAGGTAGATGTTGGAACTGGCCAAGACAAAGTCCTTGGCTGTAACTGCCAATTTTCCTGCACTGCCCCTGCTAGCTAAAGCCCTGGCTGGAAAGGGGCTCCTGCCTGCCATAGGTGGTGATGTGGGGCATATCTTCTGCCCACACCACCACATGACTGACTGTACTTGTAACAAAAGTTGGATTTATTTCCATTCCAAATGTCTTCAGTTAATTCTTCAAAATGAATGAATGGATGGGCCAGGCAGGTGGTTCATGAGTAAAAGCATTTGCCTCACAAGCATTTGGACTTGAGTTCAAATCTTCAGAACTTGTGTAGCACAAGCATCTGTAATCATAATATTCCATGGGGAGATGGGAGATGGAGATGGAAGAATCCTCAGAAGCTTACAGGCTTCTGTTAGCCTATCAACCAAGAAACCCTGTCTCAAATAAAGTAGAAAGCAGAGACTGATTCTTGAGATTACCTTCTAGCCTGTATGTACACACCATGGAATGTATACACCCACATTCACACATACAAAAGTGCATTCTCTCTCTCTCTCTCTCTCTCTCTCTCTCACACACACACACACACACACACTGAGTGCTGGGTATGGTTGTACATGCCCGTAATCCCAGTACTGGGAATCCAAGACAGGGAGAGGAGGATCACTGTGATTGTGCTTGCTCCCTAATGAGTTCAAGGTCAGTCTTTGGTATATAACAAAATCCTACCTCAAATAAAACAAAATGCACATTTTTTGACAATTCATACATAGCAGTACTGAGTACTGAGTCTATGTATTACAGCTCTAAGGGGAAAGGTATCCTGGCAGTTGAGAGCTATAAATACCACAAAGTCACAGGGCACAACAAAACTTACACAAGACATTTATACAGAAAAACATAAGTGATGGCTGCCTCTGCTTCAGAGAGAAGCAGCAAGGAACTAAACAGAAGGCAGGGTTTCTTGTGTGTGGGGTTTGGGGGTGGGGTGGCGTTCTAAGGTGACCTGAGATTAGTGGGATTTCTTTTTTTTTCTCTTCTTTTTTCTTTTTGGCCTGATCTTGGGGCAAGTTCAAGGATGGGATTAAGTGGCTTGATCTTGAAGCTTTATTTTCTGTAGGGTGGAGCTAGACTGGCTGCTTCTGAAGATGTTGTAAGTGGACCCTTACTGCTAAGAGTGTCTAGAACTGGAGTCTGGCTACTATATGCCTTCAGTGTCTTACACTGAGTCATATGCTAGGCCTAGGAGAAACAGGATGATGTGATTAATATGACCTGTATCTTCTTATTATGCCATGGGTTTGGGGAAAGATATTTCTATTTGTTATTATGGTTAGTATAGTTATTACATATTATAAGTAGTTAATAGTTGTGAACTTATTGACTTTGTATATGGTTCCTGGAAAAATGTGTCAATTAATGGATTTTAGAGTTTGGGATCAAAGTCAAGGTCTTCTGCATCCTAGGTGGGTGTTCTGTAATTGACTATGCCCAAACCAATAAAAATATTTTGAGTACTCAAAAGATTGCTCAGAAGACCCAGGTTTGATTCCTAACACCTACATGGTGGTAACTAAAATTCCAGGAGATCCAATGCCATCTTCCGGAATCCACAGGCACCAGGAATGCAGGCAGTGCAAAGACATGAACCAAAGCAAAACAATCATATATGTAAATTAGTAAGATAATTTAAATGTTTAAAAATATCTCAATTAAATAAAAATTCTATAAAGTTATGAATCATGCCTTTCTTGTTCATTGTTGTATTTATTTCAAATAGATGGTGCTTAGTACACAGTACAAACTTTTTCTATGAATGTTTCTATGTGTGAATATGTATATATACATTACCCCACCTCTTTCTATATATCTCCCTACCTAATACCTCCTGAGTCCATTTCATATTGCTTGGGTTTAGAACTGACCACTTGGTATTGGATAACCTATTGGAGCACATCCCTGGGGGAAAGAGTTTCTCTCTTCCCTCAAAAGCCATTGATTATCTATAACTAGGGGTGGAACCTTGTGAAATTCCCCCCATTTGTGGTGGCCTGTTGACCAGTGTGGTCATTATGCAGGTCTTATTTAGGTAACCATATTGTTGAAAATTTAATTAAGATCTCTAGGGTTCACAATCTCATCAGTCATGGATAGCTGTCTAGACTTATAATATCCAACATGAATTCCATCCTACTGAGTGAGGCTTAAGTCCAATTGGACTGCTGTTGGATACCACCAAAATACAAGTGGTACAATTGCACCACTGGGGTTAAGTTAATGGCAGGCTCTCATAGTATTAAGGTGCTATTCAAGCTTCCATTGGGGAAAAACAATCTATCATCCAGCTTAGCTGCAAAGCATCCTATAAGCCACAACAACGGCTCTCCTGGCACACTTGGATTTTGTTTTTTATGTGGGTGACAGGGATTGAACTCAAATCCTCATTGTCTGGCAAGCATTTTACTGACTACTCTGTCTCCTAAGCCAGCCAATAGGTTTTAAATGAATAATGATGGCATAATTCATTCTAATGACACCTGACAAAACCAGACATTAATACCTATGTATAATGAGCGGAAAAACGAAGGCATTTAAGAAAAGTCAGAAATCAGTGGTCAAGACCGGAATAGAACCAAGGTCTCCTAATCTACAATATGATGCTTTGTGTCCTCGCTAACACTAGTGCATAAATTTAGAACTGAGGTCCCACCTTTCTTTGAAAGATGTGAACTTTAATTAGGTGCAGTCACACATGGTATAGAAAAGGCTTAAGACTATTAAATTTCCTAAAAATGACGATGAATCAGATTCTAAAATAAGCTTGTCAAATGCTATTCTTAAGTTAAAAAGATAGTAGCATATGAGGCCTTGCTTTTCTGCTGTGAGAGCGAGGCCTCACCAGACCATGTCTGACTTTACATTGTATCATTTCTCTGATTGTTCACTTCAACTCCATCTTGGGAATTGGAAATTATATCTAATTCTCAGTTCTCAATAAATTATTTTGGCTTTTTGTAGGTTTTTGACCAAGCTGATATGTAAACATCTACTCCTATGATATATAAAGGAACAATCAAAATACTTTATTTCATTAGAAATACTGATTAAATTTTTCATGAGTTAGAGATTGATGCCATTAATTATTTACAAGGTTCTTTTTATTACCTCTGCATCTTAAAGACAAACTTTTCTAAAATTTTCAGATTTTTCAGTTTTAATAAAGCTTCAATAAAACCTTTAATATTTGAAATATTTGGGTTGGGACGGCCAGGCTCAGAGACAGACAGGCATGATACCACTTGGGTCTCAGGCAGCTTGTGTGTACCCTGCTCCCAAGAGCTGGGCAGGTCTGCAGTGATCGACACGCCAGCTCTGCTGTGGGACTTCTGCTTTGCAGAGGGACTCCCCCACCCCACCCCACCCCCCGCACTGGGCGGGAGCCTACCAGCTTCCCTTTGGCGACCTCTGTTCCGGTAGACTGCACTGAGGAGACAGGTACCCAGGTTCTTCCCAATATAACATCGCTTGGGACACGGCCTGTTGGGGCTTCTGTCTGCTCCCAAGAACGGGACAGCACTGTGGTCATCTGGGCACCAGCTCTGCTGTGGTCCATCCCCTCTGCGGGGTGACCTGCGCCACCGAGAGAGTACAGAGTGCACTCCGCCATCTTTGCTCCAGTGGCCAGGTAGTTGGGACCGCCAGGCTAAGAGACAGACAGGCATAATATCGCTTGGGTCTCGGGCGGCTTGTGTGTACCCTGCTCCCAAGAGCTGGGCAGATCTGCAGTAACCAGTGCGCCAGTTCTGCTGTGGGACTTCTGCCTTGCAGAGGGACGCCCCCTCTCCTCCCTCTGGGAGAGATCACACACCCCTGCACAGGGTAGGAGCCTACCAGCCTCCCTTTGGTGACCTCTGCTCCAGGAATCCACTACACTGAGCCTTTGGATGTGCAGGGACTCCCCAATATAACATCACCTGGGGCAAGGCACATCAGGGCTCCAAAGTCACTCAGGAGCAGGGCAGGCCCCAGAAATCGGTGCCAGGGGAATCCTGGTAATCCAGGGGGACCAGAAATAGCTTTGCAGGCTCACAGGAGGTCCAACCAACAGCCAGTGACAGCAGGACCAACTAACACCAGAGGTAACCAGATGGCAAAAGGCAAACGTAGGAACGTTACTAACAGAAATCAAAGTAATATGGCACCATCCGAACCCAACTCTCCAACAGCAGCAAGTCCTGGATACCCTACCACACCCGAAAGACAAGATCTGGATTTAAAATCACTTCTCATGATGCTATTAGAGGATCACAAGAAGCACACAAATAAATCTAATAAAGAATTACAGGAGACCATGAATCAATGGTTAGAAGCCCTTACAAAGGAAACACAAAAATCGCTTAGAGAAATGCAGGAGAACATGGATCAACAGATGGAGGCCCACAAGGAGACAACACAAAAATCGCTTAAAGAAATGAATCAACGGGTAGATGCACTTTCAAAGGAATCACAAAAATTGCATAAAGAAATGCAGAAGAATATGGGTCAACAGACGGATGCCCATAGGAAAGCAACACAAAAATTGCTGATAAGGGGATATTAACCCAGAATCTCGGAATACCCTAGACACAATTCGAATATCAATAGATTTCCAAGAAGATGGAAGGAGAGACCCCTGGTCCTGGAAAGACTGGATGTAGGGGAATGCCAGGACAGAGAAGCGAGAGGGGGTTGAATGGGGAAAAGAGGGAGGGAAGGGGTCTTATGGGACTTTCGGGGAGGGAGGAAACGGGAAAGGGGAAATGATTTTGAATGTAAATAAAAAAAACTTAGAAAATAAAATAAAATTTTAAAAAAAGGATATAGTACAAGTGGACTCAAATTTTTCTAATAAACAAAAGAAGCTATCGCCAAATTATTCCCAAACTACGCCCATAATAAAACTGCTCTTTCTTGTTCCTTTCACAGAGAGTATCAGTGTCCCCTTGAATGATTTCATTGTCATTGCCAGGCACTTAACAGAAGTGCATGGAGGCTTTTGACAAACTTCCTTCATATTGTTCAGAGCATCCACCCCCTCCAGAGGCTATTCATACTCTTCCTTTCCAAAGAGCAGGATAGTCCCAACCTCTGACATTTCCTCTTTAATAAACAGCAACTTGCAAATGAAGAGGGAAAAAATGTCTAAACACATTTTATTTAGTCATGAAAGTAATTTAGTTGCTATGGTAATCTTTGGGAAACTTGCAAAATACTTTGGATGGGTCATTTCTAATGATTGTTTCTAAGATTATAGAACTTTAGAAAGTTCTGAAGGACAAAGAAGGTGAAAAAGCTTTCCTGTTCCATGCATAATCTCAAACTCAGGGACTGCAGTCAATCTCTTCACAATGTGACATCCATTACCTTTCTGTCATCTCCCATTCCACAATCATTCTCAGTCTATCCCGACTTGCCCATCTTAGTGAAAGCAGTATCTTGGGTGTTATTGGCAGTGAATAAAATCATGCATGAGACAAGCATTTTCCCATAATTAGCCCCAAAGGTTTTCACAATGAACACTGTCATTTTGACCAGCCATCATAATAGTGACAAAGTTCTCTCAGAGACAGTTTAACAAAGGAACAGTAAAAACTCAAAATTCACTATATTCAGGCTGCTACTCCAAGGATGCCACAGTCCAACAGGAGCATCTACTGACTAACAGCTCTAAGCCTGCTCATCAACCATGTCAAGGTTCAAAGCACTTCAGAAAATCAGAAGACTTTTTAGCAAACAAGTACATTTGACAATTGACCTTTAATCTTTACTACACGGCCTCATCTTATCATTAGCCAAAGAAAATACACGGGCATTTCTCAAATATGATTTCATGAACCAAAGATGGTGACAAGACTTTTTATCTAAAGAAAGACATTATTGTTTGCTTTATCAGACTCTGACTACATCCTAGCATTTTTGAAAGAACTTAATTAAATAAAATAAGTAGTTTTGTTAGAGTTGAGGGAGCAGTCACATACCATTTGTTTCCTTCCTTCCTTCCTTCTTTCTTTCTTTCTTTCTTTTTGACCATGTCAGAATAAGATACCAGAAAGTAAGGCAGAAAAGGCTGCACGGTAGAAAATGTACTGCACTGAAAGACAGAATCTTCAGCATACCACATCCCCACTCTGGTGCTTTATAAGAGAACTGAACTGCAGGAAGACATGTGGCTCAAGTCAATGAAAAAAGCACAACGAAGTTGGGTAATGTAAGGTCAAACAAACCATGGTTTGTATTCCTCTAAGACTCACTCTAAAACTAGTTGGAGCTAGCCCACTGAAAGACCTAAGCAAATGAATGAGGTTATCAGTAGTATAAAAAAGTTCATCAGACAGTAAATTAGAGCAGACACTCAGAGACCAGGAAAGAGACAGACAGCTGCAGTGGCCCTGACAATTGCAGGGATAACGAGGGTGATGCAAAGAATAAGATGGGTGTAAGTGGCATTTCAGATGATGATTTAGGCTATTTGTGTTACTACTACAGAATACACAGGGCTGGGTATTTTATGAAGAGGAAAGTTTTATTTCTCACAGTTCTGGAGGCTGTGTGTTAGACCGAGGTACCAGAAAGTTCAGGGTTTGTTAATGCCCTGGTCTTTTCTCCAATCATGGCATCTGGCTATCCTATCTCCTAATGAAAAGTTGTAGAAAAAAAAAGCTAAAGAGCTATAAGCTGTACTAGATTTCAATACCACTCCCCTGAGGAAATAACCCTCAGTAAAGGCTTTATACTTTCGACCTTTTATATATTGTGTCAACAGAATGAAACAAAATACTAACTACATTAAACTGCCTTACTACAAAGATGTTTACTATTTAGCCACATTTATAGGATGCATTCTATGTTTGAGAGACTGTGCTAAGTTCATTAAGAAAATGCCAGTAGATTCATTCAAACAATGGAGAGACTGGGAGTCTTTCATAGACAGGGCATTATGCTTTCTCTTCTCCAGTTCATGACATGGACCAAAGGGTCAATAACTGTGGCTGCTGGAGGTGAGGGAGCTTTGTTTAAGCAGATGCTTGAATGTGATGAAATTACCTTGGAAATTATACCACCCTCCTCTCCCTAGATTTCCTGAGTAATTCTGCTTAACATTCATTCATTCACTCACTTACTCACTGGCAGAGTCATTCACTTACATAACAGGCTGGCTGTAATTAGTGATAGAAATTCACCAGTAAGCAGGATGGAAATGGCCACTGCCCTTGAGAATGATTTTTTCCATTTGGGGCATTTTCACTTACACAAACCTAAGAGGTCAGAAACCTTAACGGATTAAGAACTATCATTTCTCAGGTAGAACTGTTTGGGAGAAGAAGTGAGCCTCTGAGAAGCCTGGAGATGATCTGTGTGCAGCTCGAGTGTCAGGAGGTATGTTACAGCATCTGGTAAGTGATAAATAGAGCTACCCAGAAAGCAAGAAATCCCATGCAGCTCCCTAAGGTTAAGATAACCATAGTGCAACTCACACTGGACCTTCAACGTATGAACTCTGTTGCCCTGGCAACAGGCTGCCCTCTTCTGTAGCCCTGCATTTGACCTGTTTTACAAAGTAGTTGGTTTTACTAATGAACAGAACTACTGAGATGCACAGCTCCCACCACACTGCTCTCCTTAACTCTGGATGATCTGTTTATGCTCTTTTCTCTGTTGTAGGCCATGTCTCTATCCACAGCACCTATAGCCTTGCTCCTGTGTAGGCCAAACTCTTAAGATAAAGAACTCTATTTTTATTAGATAGTTTAAAAGTACCCAGCATGGTACTCATAAAAGTAGCTTAGTTCCCATTTTCCCTGACTTATTCCTGGGATTTTTCTGGTTACAGAAGTCTTGCGATACTTATTTGCTACCATGGGTCCTACTAGATACTCAAGTCCTACCAGTAAATCCTACTCACTTAGCTGTTGAAGTCTCCCTATTCCCACATAACAGAACAATGTTCTATATACTGTTAGAATGTCAGTCTGTTTGGTTTTAAGAACTGAGTCTTGAATTCAAGACTCCATTTTGATACTTCCTCATTGTGCTCACTATATAGGTTGATCAGACCAGCTTTTATGTCCTCATCTACAAAGAAGAGGATGATAACACCCATCTCAGAGCAGATGGGGATGATCAAATATGATACATCAAGAACAGTTTGAGAACCAAGGAACATTTCCTAGCCTCTCCTGACCTACCTGTCCCTATCCATCAGACTGTAGGCCTTGTACATTCTACCTGTTCTACTGTGGTGAGCCTTGAATTGTGGGCTCTATTCTGCCCTCAAAAGCAACATTAAATAAATTACCCCTTCTACAAATACAAGATTGCAGTTGTTGGATCGCATAACAGTCCTTCCTGGAGATGACCTCTAGGCTCCACAGTTAGTAACTTTGTCTCTTAAGTGCTTTTTTGTTTCAGTAATGGCACTCTCACACACAACCAGCTTCAGTTTTTCCTGATTACTCCTGTCTTGTCCTATAATCTTCCCATGAACTATTCTAACATAAAGGCTGTGTCTTACAGGAAGTGAGGCAAGGAGATCAGATTGAGGTGGTAGAGTCCACATGAAGATTCCTGGGACAGATAGATGCACAGTGAGCAGGGCACTGTTGCCTGAACAAACTTCATTAGCTTTCTATATTCCTTATATGTGGATCTTTCTGTTGACAGTGATTATGCAAATGTGATATTTGTTTTAATGAGCATGACAGGTGTGTTTGGCTGTGCCATTATATATGATTGACTGTGATATTAAAGTAACAACTTGATGACAACTGCATAAGACTATCTATTGGGTGTGAAAAAAAATCAGGCAATTTATAACAGTGGCACAAACTACTCTGGGCAAGGCATCCTAATTCTGTAAACCAGTGCCCATGGCATGACATATAAATTCAGAATGCACACCTGACTATCTCTTCTGCTAAACTTCTCTGAAGTCCTAAGAATGGCTTGAACTCTAGCTGGCTATATTAGTCACCCTTTTGTCATTATGACAAACTACACATAATAGATAAAGGAGGTTTATTTTGGCCTATGGTTCAGGAGTTTTAGTCATGGTTGGTTGCCCCACACCCTGCTTTTATTACTGTGATGAGTCAGAAACATCATGGTGGGAAGACATGGTAGAGGAAAACTGCTTGTTTTATGCCAACTAAAAGGCTGAGAGAAAGAGTGTGTGTCAGGATGGGGCTGGAGCATGGAAAAGACCTTCAAAGACATGACCCCTAATGCTATCCTTCTGCCATTAAGATCCCACTAAGAGTCCATTCATCTGAAAATTCATCAATGCATTAAACTACACATGAGAACAGCATCAATAACCTGTTAGTTGTATCATCATATGTGAATCAACCTTCAATACATGAGATTTTGGACTACTTTATATCCAAGTCATGACAATGGCTATTTGTCTTGGAGAAGCCATCCAGAAGAGGGGACTTTCCCTGACAGAGTCTGGCATTGGGAAAAGGGTATATCTCTTCATCCTGGCAATGTGGGATGGCATTATGGTTTAGGAATCAAGCCACATATGGTGGTTTGAATGAAAATTGCCCCCATAGGGTCATGTACTTGAATGCTTAGTCATCAGGAAATGGAACTATTTGAAAATTATTAGAAGGATTAGGGGGTGTGGTTTTGTTGAAGTAGATGTGATCTTTTGGAAGAAGTATGCAACTGGGACTGAGTTTTGAGGTTTCAAAGGTCCATGACAGATCAAATGTTTTTGTCTGTGTGTCTCTGTGTGTCTGTCTATCTGGTGTGTTTGTATGTGTGTGTCTGTGTGTGTGTGTGTGTGTGTGTGTGTGTGTATGTTTCTCTATGTCTCTGTCTACCTGCCTCTGTCTGTATTGCTTCAGCATTATGACTGTCTGCTTCCTGCCATGATGATCATGAACTAATCCTTTGAAATGGTAAACAAGGTTTGTAAATGCTTTCTTATATAAGAATTTCCTTGGTCATGGTGTCTCTTCAAAATAGAACAGTAACTAAGACACCACATCTAGGATTAATATTTGTTTTCTCCTCTTTCTTGATGTAACATCATAGAAAAGTTACTTACTCTGTATTGATCTTGCCCTTCCTCAGCCCTTTCTTTTTTGAGGCTGTCCTAGAACTCACTATGTAGACAAGGTTCGCCTCAAACTCACAGAAATCTGCCTGCCTCTGTCTCCCAAGTTCTGGTATTCAAGGCCTGCACCATGAGCTGAACTTGGATTTTCTTTTTTTTTCCCCCTGCTGCAATCCGCAAGAGGTTTAATGTTCCAATGTACATTGGGGTCCCCCAGCATGAAGGCAAGAGGAGACCACGAGCTCACAAAGCATACCCTTTTTATAAACATTTTGGCAGGGAGTTCAGCGGTTGCCTGAGTTGGACGACTGTGATTGGTTACCCTGAGCAACATTTAAAATTATTGATCGACTCTAACGGGGAGGTTGTCTCTGTCATTTGGTCCTGTCCTGCCCACCTTGTGGTATTCGTGGTATTTCCTGGCATTGTCTTTTTGTTGAGTCACTTCCCTCTCTGTCCTCACCCTAGGCAGGGTAGTTCTCTGTTTAGCCCATTTCCATATCTGTCCTTACCCCAGGCAGCCATTGAGCAGAATGGAAAGTTCCTGTCTGACTGTGTCCCCCCCTTGGTCTTGGGGAACTGGCCTGCTGTTTCTGACAGGGTTCTCACATTCACCTCCTTTTTTTTAATGACCATTTCAATTCTGAAATGAGGTCTCATACTGTCCTAGTTTAGAGCTAGAGGACAAGACCTATGTCCTGGCTGGTTTTGTGTCTATTTGACACAAGCTAGAGTCATCAGAGCAAAGGGAACCTCATGTGAGAAAAATGTCACTGGGATATAGGCAAGCCTGTGGGGCTTCTTCTTAATTAGTGATTGATGAGAGAGGGCTTGGCCCACTGTGGGTCGTGCCACATTTGGAAGGTGCTCCTGGTTCTATAAGAAAGCATATTGACCAAGACATGTAGAGCAAGCCAGTAAGCAGCACCACTCCATATCTTCTGCATTAGCCCTCTGTCGGATGTAGGGTTGGTAAAGATCATTTCCCAGTAAGTTGGTTGCCGCTTTGTCTTTTTGACAGTGTATTTGCCTTGCAAAAGCTTTGTAATTTAATGGGGTCCCATTTGTCAATTCTTGATCTTAGAGCATAAGCTATTGGAGTTCTACTCAGGAAATTCTCCCCTGTGCCCATATGTTCAAGGTTCTTCCCTAGTTTCCTTTCTATTAGTTTCAGTGTGTCTGTTTTTATGTGGAGGTCCTTGATCCATATGGAATTGTGCATAGTGCAAGGAGATAAGAATGAGTCAATTTGCATTCTTCTGCATGTTGACCTCCAGTTGAGCCAGTACCATTTGTTGAAAAGGCTTTTTTCCACTGGATGGTTTTAGCTCCTTTGTCAAAGATCAAGTGACCATAGGAGTGAGGATTCATTTCTGGGTCTTCAATTCTGTTCCATTGATCTACATGCCTGTCACTGTACCAATACCATGCAGTTTTTAACACTATTGCTCTGTAGTACAACTTGAGGTCCGGGATACTGATTCCCCCAGAGGTTCTTTTATTCTTGAGAATAGTTTTAGCTATCCTGGGTTTTCTGTTATTCCAGATGAATTTTTGAATTGCTCTTTCTAACTCTATGAAGAATTGAGTTGGGATTTTGATGGGGATTGCCCTGAATCTGTATATTGCTTTGGGCAAGATGGTCATTTTGACTATATTAATCCTGCCAATCCATGAGCATGGCAGATTTTTCCATCTTCTGAGGTCTTCTTCAATTTCTTTCTTCAGAGACTTGAAGTTCTTGTCATACAGATCTTTCACTTGTTTGGTTAGAGTCACTCCAAGATACTTTATATGGTTTGTGGCTATCATGAAGGGTATCATTTCTCTTACTTCTTTCTCAGCCTGCTTATCCTTTGAGTATATGAATGCTACTGACTTGCTTGAGTTGATTTTATATCCGGCCACTTTGCTGAAGTCGTTTATCAGCTGTAGGAGTTCTCTGGTGGAGTTCTTTGGGTCGCTTATGTATACTATCATATCGTCTGCAAATAGTGATAGTTTGACTTCTTCCTTTCCAATTTGTATCCCTTTGATCTCTTTTTGTTGTCTAATTGCTCTAGTTAGAACTTCAAGTACTATATTGAAAAGATATGGACAGAGATGGCAGCCTTGTCTAGTCCCTGATTTTAGTGGGATTGCTTCAAGTTTCTCTCCATTTAGATTGATGCTGGCTACCGGTTTGCTGTAAATTGCTTTTACTATGATTGGATATGGGCCTTGAATTCCTGATCTTTCCAAGACCTTTAACATGAAAGGATGCTGAATTTTGTCAAATGCTTTCTCAGCATCTAATGAGATGACCATGTGGTTTTTTTCTTTGAGATTGTTTATATAGTGGATTACATTGATGGATTTCCTTATATTGAACCATCCCTGCATCCCTGGGATGAAGCCTACTTAATCGTGGTGAATGATCGTTTTGATGTGTTCTTGGATTCGGTTGGCAAGAATTTTATTGAGTATTTTTGCATCGATATTCATAAGAGAGATTGGCCTGAGATTCTCTTTCTTTGTCAGATCTTTGTGTGCTTTTGGTATTAGCGTAATTGTGGCTTCATAGAACGAGTTGGGTAGTGTTCCTTCTGTTTCTATTTTGTGGAACAGTTTGAAGAGTATTGGTGTTAGGTCTTCTTTGAAGGTCTGATAGAATTCTGCACTAAAACCATCTGGACCTGTGCTTTTTTTTGGTTGGAAGACCTCCAATGATGACTTCTATTTCTTCAGGGGTTATAGGACGGTTTAGATGGTCTATTTGATCCTGATTTAATTTTGGTATTTGATATCTGTCAAGGAAATTGCCCATTTCCTCGAGATTTTCTAGTTGTGTTGAATACAGGTTTTTGTAGTAGGATCTGATGATTTTTTGAATTTCCTCAGTTTCTGTTATCTCTCCCTTTTCGTTTCTGATTTTATTAATTTGGATACTGTCTCTGTGCCCTCTGGCTAGTCTGGCTAAGGGCTTATCTATCTTGTTGATTTTCTCAAAGAACCAACTCCTTGTTTTGTTGATTCTTTGTATGGTTTTATCTGTTTCTACTTGATTGATTTCAGCCCTGAGTTTGATGATTTCCTGCCTTCTACTCCTCTTTGGTGTATTTGCTTCTTTTTGTTCCAGGGCTTTCAGGTATGCCATTAAGCTGTTAGTGTATGCTGTCTCCCGTTTCTTTTTGGTGGCACTCAGGGCTATGAATTTTCCTCTTAGCACTGCTTTCATTGTGTCCCATAAATTAGAGTATGTTGTGCCTTCATTTTCATTAAATTTCAAAAAGTCTTTGATTTCTTTCTTTATTTCCACCTTGACCAAGTTATCATTGAGTAGAGCATTGTTCAGCCTCCATGTGTATGTGGGTTTTCTGTTGTTTTTGTTGCCATTGAAGACCACCCTTATTCCATAGTGATCTGATAGGAGGCATGGGATTAGTTCTATCTTCTTATATCTGTTGAGGTTTGATTTGTGACCAATTATACGGTCAATTTTGGAGAAGGTACCATGAGGTGCTGAGAAGAAGGTGTATTCTTTATCTCTAGGATGAAATGTTCTATATATATCTGTTAGTTCCATTTGGTCCAAGGCTTAAATTAGATTCACTGTGTCCCTGTTTAGTTTCTGCTTTCCTGAACGATCCATTTCAGAGAGCGGTGTGTTGAAGTCACCCACTATTGTGTGCGGTGCGATGTGTGCTTTGAGCTTTAGTAAAGTTTCTTTTACGAATGAGGGTGCCCTTGCATTTGGAGCATAGATAATCAGAATTGAGAGTTCTTCTTGGTGGATTTTTCCCTTGATCAGTGTGTAGTGTCCTTCTGTGTCTTTTTTGATGACTTTAGGTTGAAAATCAATTTTATCTGATATTAAGATGGCTACTCCGGCTCGTTTCTTGGGGCCATTTGCTTGTAAAATTGTTTTCCAGCCTTTTACTCTGAGGTAGTGTTTGTCTTTGCCACTGAGATGCGTTTCCTGCATGCAGCAAAATGCTGGGTCCTGTTTACGTATCCAGTCTGCTAGTCTATGTCTTTTTATTGGGGAATTGAGACCATTGATATTGAGAGCTTAAGGCATAGTGATTATTGCCACATGCCATTCTTGATGCTATCTTTATGTTTGAGTGGTTATCTACTTTTGGGTTTGAAGCAAGAAGGTTACTATCTCATTTTTCCAGGGTGTTGTTTCTCTCCCTGTATTGGCGGTTTCCACCTATTATCCTTTGCAGGGCTGGGTTTGTGGAAAGATATTGTGAAAATTTGGTTTTATCATGGAATATCTTGGTCTCTCCATCTATGGTGATTGAGAGTTTTGCTGGGTATAGTAGTCTAGGCTGGCATTTGTGCTCTCTTAGTGTCTGCATGAGATCTGCCCAGGATCTTCTGGCTTTCATAGTCTCTGGTGAGAAGTCTGATGTGATTCGGATAGGTCTTCCTTTGTATGTTACTTGGCCCTTTTCTCTTACTGCATTTAGTATTCTTTCTTTGTTTAGAACATTCGGTGTTTTGATTATTATGTGACGGGAGGTATTTCTGTTCTGGTCCAGTCTGTTTGGAGTTCTGTAGGCTTCTTGTACGTTCATCGGCATCTCTCTCTTTAAGTTAGGGAAGTTTTCCTCCATAATTTTGTTGAAGATGTTTACTGGCCCTTTAAGTTGCAAATCTTCACTCTCATCTATACCTATAATCCTTAGGTTTGGTCTTCTCATTGTGTCCTGAATTTCTTGGATGTTTTGGGTTACACGTTTTTTGCATTTTGCATTTTCTTTGACTGTTGAGTCGATGCTTTCTATGGTATCTTCAGCACCTGAGATTCTTTCTTCCATCTCTTGTATTCTATTGTTGATGTTTGTATCTATGACTCCTGATTTCTTCCCAAGGTTTTCTATCTCCAAAGTTGTCTCCCTTTGTGATTTTTTAGTTGTTTCTACTTCCTTTTTTAGATCCTGCATGGAATTACTGAGATCCTTCACTTGTTTGTTTGTATTTTCCTGTATTTCTTTAAGGTATTTTTGCATTACCTCTTTCAGGATTTCTGCCTGTTGACCCAAGTTCTTCTGTATTTCTCTAAGCGATTTTTGTGTTTCCTCCTCATGGGATTCCATCTGTTGATCCATCGTCTCCTGCATTTCTTTAAGCACTTCTCATGTTTCCTTTGTAAGGGCATCTATCCGTTGATTCATTTCTTTAAGCAATTTTTGTGTTGCCTCCCTATGGGCAACCGTCTGTTGACCCATATTCTTCTGCATTTCTTTATGCAATTTTTGTGATTCCTTTGAAAGTGCATCTACCCGTTGATTCATTTCTTTAAGCAATTTTTGTGTTGTCTCCTTGTGGGCCTCCATTTGTTGATCCATGTTCTCCTGCATTTCTCTAAGTGATTCTTGTGTTTCCTTTGTAAGGGCTTCTAACCGTTGATTCATGGTCTCCTGTAATTCTTTATTAGATTTATTTGTGTCCTTCTTGTGATCCTCTAATAGCATCATGAGAAGTGATTTTAAATCCAGATCTTGTCGTTCGGGTGTGGTAGGGTATCCAGGACTTGCTGCTGTTGGAGAGTTGGGTTCGGATGGTGCCATATTACTTTGATTTCTGTTAGTAACGTTCCTACATTTGCCTTTTGCCATCTGGTTACCTCTGGTTTTAGTTGGTCCTGCTGTCTCTGGCTATTGGTTGGACCTCCTGTGAGCCTGCAAAGCTATTTCTGGCCCCCCTGGATTACCAGGATTCCCCTGGCACTGATTTCTGGGGCCTGCCCTGATCCTGAGTGACTTTGGAGCATTGATGTGCCTTGGCCCAGGTGATGTTATATTGGAGAGTCCCTGAACATCCAAAGGCTCAGCGTAGTGGATTCCTGGAGCAGAGGTCACCAAAGGGAGGCTGGTAGGCTCCTGCCCTGTGCAGGGGTGTGTGATCTCTCCCAAAGGGGGGGAGGGGGCGTCCCTCTGCAAGGCAGAAGTCCCACAGCAGAGCTGGCGTGCTGGTTACTGCAGATCTGCCCAGCTCTTGGGAGCAGGGTACACACAAGCTACCTGAGACCCAAGCGATATTATGCCTGTCTGTCTCTTAGCCTGGCGGTCCCAACTACCTGGCCACTAGAGCAAAGATGGCGGAGTGCACTCTTCACTCTCTCTCACCCTGCAGAGTGGATGGCCCACAGCAGAGCTGGCGCCCAGACAACCACAGAGCTGTCCTGTTCTTGGGAGCAGACGGAAGCCCCAACAGGCAGTGTCCCAAGCGATGTTATATTGGGGAGAACCTGGGTACCTGTCTCCTCAATGCAGTCTACCAGAACAGAGGTCGCCAAAGGGAAGCTGGTAGGCTCCCACCCAGTGCGGGGGGAGGGGTCCCTCTGCAAGGTAGAAGTCACACAGCAGAGCTGGCGTGTCGATTCCTGCAGTCCTGCTCAGCTCTTCTGTACTATATCCTTGAATTTTATGCTCCACCAGGTAATTTCTTTTTTCATGATCTGAAAGGGAAAGTAGCAATCAAAGTTAAGCCCTGCTATTTTTTTTTTAAATGGTGTTATATAATTACACCATGATGTTTCGAGTGGAGTTTGTTGTTGTTTAGCGAAGATTGTTTTCGTTTGGCATTTTTTTCGTGTATTCTTAGAAAACCTGTTTTCTTGTGATGTATCACAGATCCCCAGTGATGAGCAGAGTGCAACACTACGTGAATGAAGTTTATGAAGTTTTGCTTTCCTCTTCTAGGTAAACTATTCATAGCAAGTGCAGGTATGTACAGTCTCTACCTTGAGCCATTTATTTACACACCTGGGTAAATCTTCCCTTGATACCATATGAAGTCTCCTCTTCTCAGTATCTAGGCAGTGCATCTTGACCCTCCCATATTCCCCAGTTTCAATTTGGATACTTTTACTACTGACACCATCACTTTCCCCAGAGGCAGCCTACTGCATTAGACAGGAAAAATGGGCTTCCTTTTCATTAAACTAAGACTGTTATCATACAACTTTTGCCCATGGACTCTTACTTGACTTTTCAGATCAATGAAACTGAGATGCCATCAATCACAAAAATTGATAGACTTCCTTGTACTAGCCTCTGTCACTGGGCCAAAGGTTGAAGCCTAGCAATGATGGAATGAGTTTGAGTTCCTTGGTGTCAAGTGACTGACTTGCATTGTGTATGGCTACATAAGTTTATGTTGTGATGTTTACATAACAACAAAATTGCTTCAAGATGAATTCTCTAATGTCCCTACCAGTCAACAAATCATAACTGTATAGATATACTCCATATGACAAATGTTGAGCATAATTTACCAAGATCTTCAATGTATCAAAAAATATATTAGTTCCCCCCCCCACACCCCAAGGCCTTTCCCCTTTTCCTAAGGTGGCATGTGTTCTTAATTTATGAGCCATCTCTGTAGGCCTTAGACTGCAGTTACCTTTCATTTCTTTCCTACCAATTAGGAAGTATTTTACCTTTAAAAATGCTAGCTATGTTCTGTATTCCACTGAATTTTTGTAGTGTTACTATTTCATTCTTGACTCATGATATCAAGACATGAAGCTCTGAGCTGCTGGACATTAGAAAAGCTCTAGGTGTGAACTCGTCCCCATCTCATAAAGAAGGTATCCACTGTGAGCTTGTCAGTAAGAAGACATAAACATAAGTGACTTGTGTGAACACTCCTGTTGAACCATAAACAGTATTTGCTATTTGCATTATTAATATAAAAGTAGAAATAAAGTTTAAAGTGCATGTGCATTTATAGATAAGAATTTTTGGAGTTCTTATCTATATATACTTCTCTCTAAATATGAGTCTGTGCTCATCTGATGGATCCATTAACTTGTGAGGCCTTGTTACTGCTTTGCCTACAAGTTGGTAATACTGGCAAAACTCTCTAGAAACTTCTGAGCTGTGTGTGTCCTCTTAACATTCACCTCTGAAGTGTTTACTTAATGTATTGTAAGAAATATGAGAGTGGTAAGGTCACTGCTGTATTCTTTTAAATGTTATGTTTCCCACAAAAAACCCTAAAAGTGTGAAGTAACTCAAGTGAGGACACCAAGTGTGTAGTAGCCATTAGAGTGAAAGGAGACCCTACAGTATGTTAGCATGATGTAGTTTCCCAAGTATAGTGATGACCATACTCACCTCACAGTGGCAATATACATATACTCAATATAGTGATGACCACCCTCACCTAAGAATGGCAGCCTCCATATATACACTTGGTATAGTGATGGCCACACTCACCTCACAGTGGCAGTGTGCAGTGTGCATATACTCAATATAGTGATGACCACCCTCACCTAACAATGGCAGCCTCCATACATACACTTGGTATAGTGATGGCCACACTCAGCTCACAGTGGCAGTGTGCAGTGTGCTTATACTCAGTATATATAGTAATAGCTACATTCACCTCACAGTGACAAGGTATATATACTCAGGCCTTCTTTTAAGCAGTAGGTAGTTTTCCACTAACAGGGAGAAAGAAAAGCATATAGGCTAAGAGTGGGTTAGAGAATTAAGAATAAGAATGTATTTTAGTGTCCAAAGAGCAAAAATCTGTACTATAGAGGGTGACATGCAGATTAGCCGGAGCCCAGGTCTTTCCTCCCTTCAGAATTTGGGTCAAAGCATGTACAATGTGGCTTGTGCTTAACAGTTGCAGAAATTTTATGTGTAAAAAGTAGAGGTGATTGCCTAAGAGGCATCTTTAGAGCAATGTGTAGAGTCTTCCAGCAACTGTTCTATCTGTAAAAAAGAAACAGAGTTAAGAATGAAGCATATGGTGTCCAACAACTTGGTTCCAATCCTACTGTCAGAGGCTAGGGTCTCAGAGGCAGAGTTCTTACATAGTTTTGAGACAGGTCTTGTAATGTAGCATAGGCTGGCCTCTTCTTGTTATCCTTTTGCCTTAGCTCCTTTACACCTAGAATTATAGGCATCAAGACAGACCTGGGCATGCAGAGAATCTATAAGCATCAACCGTGTGGACAGGAGAGGCAGGAAGGAGGCTTGGAAGAGGTGAGACAACGGAACTGAAGCATAAAATCAGAGGTCCAAGAAAGCCACAGCATACTAAGGAACCCTGGAATATATACAACACATTGCAACTGTCCCTTGGAGAGACCTAAAATCTAAACCCTTACAGCTTTGTTCTCATCATCCATTTTCTCAACAGTCCAGGGAAAGGTGTGTTATCTGCACAGTCTCTCTGCAGCCAACTGTGACCAAAGCAGCAATTACAGCAGCTGGCATGAGACCATCCTCACAGGGGCCCTGCAAGGCACACTTTCATGTTCATCATGCCCAGGTCCCCTTCAGCATCTAGGGAACCTTAGATACCTGTTTGTTTCTTCAACTCCATGAAGGCTCAATTTTCTCATTAGTAAAATAATCCTTTTCCAAGCTTTTTTGTGTGTGAAAGTTTTGCAAACTATAGTGCCTAGCATAGAGAAAGCATACTGTAAATGTTAATTATTCCCTTTAGGTAAGCCCCAATAACTGCAGTAGTTCATTTAATGAAAATGGAGGCTAACGTCTTCAGACTTGATAGGATAGTTCTCACTCTAGGCAGAAGGTCGTGGCAGCCCTTTTCAAAAGACATCACAATTGAGGTATTCATGTTCTCCCCTTGTCACTTAGTATTATGTGATCTATATTTCTCAAAAAATGTGCTAACGACCTCTGAGTAATAGGATAATAGCAGCCCCTAATAAGCTGAAATCACGGGGAGCTTTTATGAAGTAATCTGTAAATGACATGATTATGTTCTTACTGTTTTTGTACCCCTCATGAGATAATATTTAAGAATGATAATTAAGGGACTTGGAATTTAACCATTTAGTGATTCATAAATGTTCATCTGTGCTGTTCAGTGGAATTTTAGAGCCCACTCAAGTATGCAGTTTCAATAGTTTTGAATTTTTCAAGTTTTCTTTGAAAACTATTGAATATATCAAATGAAAGCCCTTTAAATTCCACTCATCACTGGATTTGAAAGGATTATGCTCTCATCGAAAAAAGTGGCAAATTACCAATGCTGAAACCACTTCTGCTGAATTATCAACTCAGGAGGAATACTGAAGAGAATAGGTGTGGGGCAAGGGGTTGAGAGGGTGGGAAAAGGAGAACCTGCTAGAAATAAGATTGATTACTTCTATTTGTTCACTGGAAAGAAAGACAGTAATCTAGTTGGTACCCTCTGTGCCTGAGGGAGAAGACTGGTCCTGAGAGGAACTACCTTAAATCTTTGCTCTGAAGAGCTTATGGCCTATTGGGGTGTGGATAAGAAGAGGTGGAGTGTGGAGGGACATGGATGTGCACCAGAAATATATTACAGTTAATAGAGATGTGCTATGCCTCCAACATAGGAGCCCAGCACTTTAGAGCAATGTGAGGCAAAGAAGAAGCCCATGGCCACCCATTATAGAGGCTACTAAGAACTCTACAAGAGTGAATTTCAAATGCACTTAGTGAGGAGAATGGGGCTATCCTCGGAAAGCCAGGTGTTTTATGGGATGTTGACTTATGACTAAATGCTTGGAATTCCTGGGATGAAATGCCAATCAGGTGTCCAGATTTGTGAGAGAATTCATGGACCAGAACAGGAGTGATAACTAAGGATATATTGATAAAGGGGAAACCCAATACATATTTATGAAGTAGAATAACTTGAGAGCCAATGAATAACAACAGAAGCCTTAAAGAAAAACGTGAACAGTTCTCTTATTACATTACATTATTTTTATTCACTTCACAACCCAATTACTGCCTCTAAGTCTCCCTCCCCAAACATATGACACAATTCCTGTTCCCATCTCCCACCCCTTTCTGCTCTGAGAGGGTGGAGGCACACCCTGAGTATCACCATGCTCTCGCATGTTACATTGGATTTTATTCTGCTCCAAGAGCTAAAACATAAAATTATGTGTTTAAAGCTTCACTTGCTAGAGTATCTATGTCTGACTTGCTTAATTTTTCTGTAAGAGAAGCATCTCAAAAATATGATACCAACTAGTCTTAAAAACTATAAATACCACATGCTTCCATTATAGCTTCCAAGAAAGAAAACCAGATATTAAAGAGTGAAGGGTTTTTCTGTGCCAAATCCAACCCAAGCCTGTTCTCCAGAATTAATGATGAATAACCTGATATATATCATTCTTTTCTTTTACATGCAAATATAGTCCTGTATCTGTACATTTTATATAAGTGAGAGCATCCCATAGACGCATAAACATTGCCTGTATCCTGCAGGGATTTTTTTTTTTAAGGCAGAGTCTTTCTATTATGTGGTCCTGGTTGTCCTGGGACTTTGTAGACTAGGCTGGCCTCAGACTCAAAGCTAGTCCTTGAGGTGTGTGCCACATGCCAAGCAGCATAGCAGTGTTTTCAGACTCCTTTCCTCGATGGCACATTCCCCATGCTCTTTACATCTGAAGAGTGTGCTCCACTGTGTAGATGAACTGTAATTTATTTAAACATTTCTCTACTGATGCATGTTTACTTGGGCATTTTCCAGGCTATTTTTAAATTACAAAGCGTGTGTTCAATTTTACCTGTAGATTTATTTTAACACTCTGTAGTAAGTGTCCTAGAAAGGAAATTGCTAGATCAAAAGGGATCCACATTTAAGTTTTGGAGTTTTAATCAAAACACATCTGAAGATTAGATACCAATTAACACCCTCTTATAGGTTTCTTTTAAATTGGATTGTCAGTTTCTTCCTGTCTATTACTCTCCAGGGTATCTGAGGGCGAGAGCTTAGGCCATTGTTGGCGTCCCTTCCTCTGACAGTCTTTGGCATCTGCTGACTGTGGCCATTACACCAATGTGACAGATTATCTGTACAAGATGGGCAGAGGAGAGAAAGAGGGCAGACCTTGCAGTTCTCTTGTGAATATTTAAAGTCCATTTCTTTTCATCTCCTCTTCCTGTTGATGACAGCAGTGCAATCGTTTGCCTTATTTTCCAGTCAAACTTCCTAAAGTCAAATGGCTGGGAGAACAAACAGACCTCACAGGGTGTTACTCACAGGGTGGAGTGGGAGAGAAGCATGCCTTTTGAGGAGAGAGAAAGTATCTGAGGGAGGGAAAAACCATCCTTCTGGTTCCCTAGCCACAGGATGTGGCATTGCATGTTGTATACTGGGAGCCACTATCTCCTCTGTTTCAATACAAAGGGATGTGCTTTGGAATCCTGCCTTAGCCATTGTTACCTTGGCTACATTGGGCAAACAGACTGTCTTGGCCTTTAATTATCCCCATCGGGACAATAATATTATTTCCTGGGTTGTTTTTAGGATATGCAATAAAGCTTTCTGTGCTGGTCTTTGGTATATAAGTGCCAGCACTTCTTTTAGCCTATTGTGTAGATGCTTTATCTGGGATCAATGGTTAATATTACTGGCCCAGTTGACAGACTCTAGAATAACCTGGAAGATGGGGATTATCTGGATAATATTAACTGAGTTGGACAGACCTGATTACTGTGGGTAGCATCATTTCCTGGCTGGACCATATGAATAGAGAAGGAATTGAATATTGGTATGCATTCATTTCTCTTGGTTTTCGGAATGTGATTGTGATGTGACCAGCTGCTTCTAGCTCCATACCCGGGACATCCCCACCATGATGGGCTGTGTACTGTGGAACTATGAGCCAGAATAAGGCCTTCTTCTCTTAACTTACTGTTTTCAGAATATTTTTTACAACATCTGGAAAGTAAGTACTATGGTGGTGCAGAGCCAACCAGACATGACCGCATGGCCATACTAGACTTTAGGAGGTTGAAGCTGCAATTCAGGGCTCTTTATATAAGACCAAAAAAACATTAGGAACTCATTTTGAAGCTTGGGCTGTGGTGGATATAAAGATGATGTAGGACCGTGGCCCTACAAAGACCTCCAAAGACCTCTTCCATTCATCCATGTCTCATCTACCTTAGCTCCATAGAGCTTGAGCAAGTTACTTTTCCTTACACATTTATATTTTCTAGAAATAATATAACAGTAGGAAAAAGTTTCTCTTCTGCATATAGTTGCTGTAAGGACCAGTAGGACATTTCATATCTCATAGACTTTACAGTTTCCTTCCTCACCTCTGCATGCATCTGCTTCCTGCAGTGGCAGTTCCGTGGGTGGCAGATTTTACTTGTTTTCCCATTGCTCTGGCACTTACAACACTACACCAGGCTCTTCCTTCCACTTAGTGTTTGTTGACAGACTAAAGAAAAGATGTACAGAATGTTGTTTGAACATAACAAGCTTTCCATAGGTGTGACCTACTAAGAAATAGCTATGAGGAGACAATGTTTACAGAATCATTATTTGTGGACATACATTGCTTTATTTACAGTTCTCTAATGAGTGTAACTGTTACAGTCACCATAGCTGAATATCAAAAGGGTAATTATCCTTCCTCCTTGTGGGGAACTGAGGAAGTCTTGAGTGAATGTGTAAAGAGTAGATGAAGTTCTGAATGTGTATTGTTGACATGGACTCAGCCAGGTCAAAGACCCTAACCTCAGACCCATGGGAAGTTGGCAAAGCCTTCCCTCTGGATGAGTACAAATGTTAGCAGCATGCACAAACTGCAGCAGCATAGTGTCCTCTCCATGGGTATTTACGGTCTGGGTGTGCTTGCATACAGAGGTTTCCTAATGAGGCTAGCTAAAGCTCCCATGCTGTGCATAATAAATAAACTAAGGCTCAGGTTATTGAGTAGTTAGTGCCACCCCATGAGAGTGCATGTGGCCCACCTGATCCTCACTTTTCATACATCTCTGTTGCCCCAGTCAGTTTTCTAGGACCATGTCCATCATGGCGCCTCCCCAATGTAGTGATAGGTCATTTTTAATGATCAAAAGCCATGTGAAGATCAACTTTTTCAAATATGTGAAACTTTAAAGAGAACTGATACAATAAAAATCATTAGCTTCTGTATACAAATAACTAAATGTCCCTCATAGAATCAAAGAAGAGCTCTTGTAGATACCACACTGGGGCTCTGTAAGTGGGAACTGGCACACTTTTAACTAAAGTATTTTTTCATTTTGTAGTGCTGGGATCAGACCCAGGGTTTCATTCCTGCTAAGCAAGTGCTCTTGCCAAGTTGTTGCATCACCAGCCACCAGGAAAGTGTTTGTGAAGAAAGTACTTGTGTTGGGTGTGAGGTCATATGCCTGCTATCCTAGTACCTAAGATGCTGAGGCAGGAGGATTATGAATCTGAGGCCAGCCTGAGCTACATTGCGAAAGTTGGAAAAAAAAAAAAGTAAAAAAGACAGGAAAGAAATAACTTGAAGTAGTTATGTTCTCTGCAGATTTTTGTTTTACTCCAGTATTTTAAGAAATGGTTCCACCCATGGGAAGAAGGTAAGGAAACACATAAAGAGTTTTGACCATGGCCTGGGTGGTAGGAATTCAGTTCATATGATCACAATGCATTTGGTCAGTTTATAATTGTGTTCTTAACACTACTGGGCATGAATGTCATGACAAAGGTGAAGAACAAGGCTTATTCACTTGGAATGAACAGCTTTTCAAAATGGTGTCAGTTCTCCCAGGCAGCTGGGAGAGGTCCCTCTCTCTGGAGGCTTGAGCTGACCTACCAACTTTCATCTAGGAGTCATCAATAACAAATACAATATATACAGGACACACACAAAGCTACCTCAGCATTAGCAAATTAAGCCAGCTGTCAAAGTGTGTTCTCGTTGAGACTCATGTTTAAATTTGATCCCATTATAAAATGTTACTAAATGGGGTCAAGTGGGACCTTTAAGAGATAAGAGAGCTCTGTCCTTGTGAGTAGACTAACCATTCATGTGCCTAGTAGCTGAATGAACCAATAGGTTATCTTAAAAGTGGAGCAACTACAATCCAGTTTAACTAGGTCTCCATGGCACTTTGTCTCTTGCTATGTAGTGCTATCTACTACTTCAGAATGCTACCAATAGCAAGTAGATGAACAGATGAGACCCTTCAATTTTGGACTGGAACCTTGAGCTACAAGGTTCCATACCCAGTCTGTTGTATTATGTTATCAACAATGGAAAATAAAATAAGATACCAGTCAAAATATCCTGTAAGAAGATATTGTTATGTTGTGTTTAAATGTTACAATACCATTCTACCATTAAAGATTATATCTGCATATATTTTGATTGATATGGAAAGATATCCACAGCATATATACTAGCAATAAAAAGAATAATGGTTCTTGTTGGTTTGGGTTTTGTTTTTTTTGTGTGTGTGTGTGTGTTTGTGTTTGTGTGTGTGTGTGTGTGTGTGATTAAAGCCAGAGCCTCACTTATGCTAGGAACAGCCCTACTATTGATTTGTACTCAAGACCTTTACAGATATAAATTTTGAAAAGGGGTATTTAAAAGTGATTAATAAGCTTACATATTAATTTTGGCATATAACAATCTAGAATGATATAAACACAAACATTAATAGTGTCAGAAAGATCACTCTTGTTTTTAGAGGTTATTATGACATTTCTGAAACAAGCATTGCCTTGTATAATGCGAATACATCCTTGCTTCATAATTTGTCTTTGAGGGATATACTGAAATGGGTACCATTTGTTTCCCCAGACGCAGTGAGCTGAAGGACTGGAAAGCCACTGGTAGTATGAAGAACAAGTGCTCACTATACACTTCCTGTGTTATTGTGTGTTAAAATATGTGAATATAATAGTATGCATCAACAAGTAGACCTGGGAAGTGCTGTTACAAAATGATGAAAGAGACTATGGCTATGGTGGAAACACAGTCTCTGGACTGGGAAAAACACAAAGATGCCTGTCAGGGGGTAGCATGAGGCAAACCCAAAGGAGCTAATGTCTTGAGTCTAGTCTTACCAGAACTTTGCTAGTCACTTTCTTTTTGAACAAATATCCAGAACTTGAATGTAGCAAAGAAGTGTGGAAGATATAGTGGTCCTTGTGGTCTCAGATAAGCACTAGGGGAGCTAAGAATGTGAAACCTGCAGGGCTTTCTCATCAAAGGGAGAGCTATACAACTTGCCCAGAAGCTGGGAGCAAGGGTGATTAATGCATGATAATCATTGCATTATCTGTGTGGCTGAGACAACACCAGATCTAACCCCAGACCCTTATCTAACCCCAGACCCTTATCACGAGCTCATTTTATTTCAATCTACAGAACCCATCTTTATGGTCGATGTCACACTTACTTTAGAAAGAGTGATGTCTTTTTTTTTGTTTTGTACTCTTTTTTTATTGGATATTTTATGTATTTACATTTCTTTTTCTAATTGGATTTTTTATTTATATTTCAAATGTTATTGCATTTCTCCATTTCCCCTCTGCAAACCCCCTATCTCATCACCCCTTACCTAGTTTCTATGAGGATGCTCCACCACCCACCGATCCATTCATGCCTCACCGCCCTAGCATTCCTCTACACTGGGGCATCAAGCCTTCACAGGATCAAGGGCCTCCCCTCCTATTGATGCCAGATAAAGCCCCTTCAGCTCCTTCAGTCCTTGCCCTAACTCCTCCCTTGGGGTCCCTGTGCTCAATCTGATGGTTGGTTGCTAGCATCCGCATCTGTATTGGTCAAGATCTTGCAGAGCCTCTCAGGAGATAGCTATATCAGGTTCCTGTCAGCAAGAACTTCTTGGCATCAGCAATACTGTCTGGGTTTAGTGTCTGCATGTGGGATGGATCCCGAGGTGGGGCAGTCTCTGGATGGCCTTTCCTTCAGTCTCTGTTCTGCTCTTTGTCCCTGTATTTCCTTTAGACAGGAACAAATCTAGGTTAAATTTTTGGAGATGAGTGGGTGTTCCCATCCCTTAACTGGAGGGTCATGCCTAACCTCTGGATATGGTTGCAACAGGTTCTCCCTCCCCTTTGTGGAATATCTCAGCTAATGTCATCCCTGTGGAGTCCTGGGAGACTTTTGCTTTCCTGGCATCTGGGACTTACTGGTTGCTACCCCTAGTTCCCCATCCCCCATTGCTACACACCTCTGTTCAATTTCCTGGCCCTCTATACATCTCCTCCATCTCTTCCCATACCTGATTCTGCCCCTCTTTTCCCCCCTCCTCTTCTCTTCCTCCCAAGTCCCTCCCAACCTCTACTTCCTTTGATTATATTGTTCCCCCTTCTAAGTAGGACTGAAACATCCACTCTTTGGTCTTCCTTCCTCTTGAGCTTCATGTTGTTCTGTTTGAATCATCTTGTATCTGTTGAGGTCTGTTTTGTGACCAATTATATGTTCAGTTTTGGAGAAGCTACCATGAGGTACTGAGAGGAAGGTTTCTTCTTGTGTTTTATGATGAAATTTTATGATGAAATTTTCTATAGATACCTGTTAAATCCATTTGGTTCATAACTTTTGTTAATTTCACTGTGTCTCTGTTTAGATTCTGTTTCAATGATCTGTCCATTGATGAGAGTGGGGTGTTGAAATCTCCCACTATTATTGTGTGAGGTGCAATGTGTGCTTTGAGCTTTAGTAAAGTTTCTTTTGTGAATGTGGGTACCCTTGCAATTGGGGCCTAGATGTTCAGAATTGAGAGTTCATCTTGAGAGATTTTTACTTTGACAAGTATGAAGTGTCCGTCCTTATCTTTTTTGACAACTTTTGGTTGAAAGTTGATTTTCTTCGATATTGGAGTGACTACACCAGCTTGTTTCTTGGGACCATTTGCTTGGAAAATTGTTTTCCAGCCCTTTACTCTGAGATAGTGTCTGTCTTTGACACTGAGGTGAGTTTCCTGTATGCAGCAAAATGCTGGGTCTTGTTTACATATCCAATCTCTTAGTCTATGTCTTTTTATTGGGGAATTGAGTCCATTGATGTTAAAGATATTAAGTAAAAGTGATTGTTCTTTGTTATTTTTGTGCTAGAGATGGAATTATGTTTGTGTGGGTATCTTCTTTTTGGTTTGTTGAAAGAAGATTATTTTCTTGCTTTTTCTAGGTTGCAGTTTCCCTCCTTTTGTTTGAGTTTTCCATGTATTATACTTTGTAGGACTGGACTTGTGTAATGATACTGTGTAAATTTGGTTTTGTCATGGAATATCTTGGTTTCTCCATCTATGTTAATTGAGAGTTTTACAGGGTATAGTAGACTGGGCTGGCATTTGTGTTCTCTTAGCATCTGTATGTCATTTGCCCGGAATCTTTTAACTTTCATAGTCTCTAGTGAGAAGTCTGGTGTAATTCTGAAAGGTCTGCCTTTATATGTTACTTGGCCTTTTTCCCTTACTGCTTTTAATATTCTTTCTTTGTTTTGTGCATTTGGTGTTTTGACTATTATGTGACAGGAGGAATTTCTTTTCTGGTCCAATATATTTGGATTTCTGTAGGTTTCTTGTATGTTCATGGACATCTCTTTCTTTAGGTTAGGGAAGTTTTCTTCTATAACTTTGTTGAAGGTATTTATTCCCAAAGTTGGGAATCTTTGCTCTCTTCTATACTATTATCCTTAAGTTTGGTCTTCTCATTGTGTCCTGGATTTCCTGGATGTTTTGGGTTAGGAGCTTTTAGCATTTTGCATTTTCTTTGACTGTTGTGTCAATGTTTTTTATGGTATCTTCTGCATCTGATATTTTCTCTTCTGTCTCTTGTATTCTGTTGTTGATGTTTGCATCTATGATTCCTGATCACTTTCCTAGGTTTTCTAACTCCAGCATTGTCTCCCTTTGTGATTTTTTTTATTGTTTCTATTTCTGTTTTAAGACCCTGGATGATTTTGTGTTTTCCTGTAATTCTTTTCTTTCTTTCTTTCTTTCTTTCTTTCTTTCTTTCTTTCTTTCTTTCTTTCTTTCTTTCTTTCCTTCCTTCTTTCTCTCTCTCTCTCTCTCTCTCTCTCTCTCTCTCTCTCTCTCTCTCTCTCTCTCTCTCTCTCTCTCTCTCTCTCTCTCTCTCTCTCTCTCTCTCTCTTTCTTCTACAGATTTTATTTCCCCCATGCCCCAGTCCGCCCTCCTACTGTTCCATATCCCATACCTCATCCCCACCCCCCTTTCTCCATGAGGATGTCCCTGCCACCAACTCAATCAGAACTCTAAACTCCCTGAGGCCTCCAGTCTCTTGAAGGTTAGGTGCATCTTCTCTAACTGAACCCACACCTGTCAGTCTTCTGCTGTATATATGTTGGGGGCCTCATATCAGCTGGTGTATGCTGCCTTGTTGGTAGTCCAGTGTTTGAGAGATCTTGGGGTTCCAGGTTAATTGAGACTGCTGGTCCTCCTACAGTGTCTCCCTCCTCCTCAGCTTTTTCCAGCCTTTCCCTAATTCAGCCACAGGGTTCAGCAGCTTCTGTCCAATGACTGGGTGTAAATATCTCCATATGACTCTTTCAGCTGCTTGTTGGGTCTTTTGGAGGGCAGTCTTGATAGGTCACTTGTTTTAAGTGCTCCATAGCCTTAGTAATAGTGTCAGGCCTTGAGACCTCCCCATGAGCTAGATCCCACTTTGAGCCTGTCACTGAACCTTCTTTTCTTCAGGTTCCTCTCCATTTCCATCACTTCAGTTCTTCCAGACACGAACAATTATGGGTCAGAGTTTTCACTGTGGAATGGCAACCCTCTCCCCATTTGATGCCCTGTCTTCCTACTGGGGTGGGCTCTATAAGTTCCCTCTCCCTACTGTCAGGCATTTCATAAGAGTCTCTCACCTCACAGGTCTCTGGTATATTCTGGAGGGTCCCCCCATCATCCTACCTCCTGGTGTTGCCTGTTTCCATTCATTCTGCTGGCTGCAGGGTTTCAGTCTTTTCCTCCACCCAATACCAGATCATATCACCCCACCCAGTTCACTTTACCTCTGATGTCCCTCCCTCCCTCCCCCTTGTGATTGCTTTCTTCTCCCTCCCTAGTGGGACTGAGGCATCCTCACTTGGGCCCTTTAGCTTGTTGATCTTTTTTACTTCTGTGGACTGTATCTTGGGTATTCTGTACTTTTTTTTGGTTAATATCCACTTATTAGTGAGTACATACCATGCATGACATTTAGTGTCTGAGTTACCTCACTCAGGATGATATTTTCTAGTTCCATCCATTTGCCTTCAGAACTCATGATGTCCTCATTTTTAGTAGCTGAGTAGTGTTCCATTGTTTAAATGAACCACGTTTTCTGTATCCATTCTTCTGTCATGGGACATCTGAATTGTTTCCAGCTTCTGACTATCACCAATATGGCCGCTATGAATATAGTAGAACATGTGCTCCTGTGGCATGGTGGGCCGTCTTTTGGGTATATTCTCAAGAGTGGTATTTCTAAATCTTCAGATAGGTCTATTTCCAATTTTCTGAGGAACCTCCAGATTGATTTCCAGAGTAGTTGTACAAGTTTGCAATCCCACCAACAATGGAAAAGTGTTCCTCTTTCTCCAGCTCCTCACCAACATGTGTTGTCATGCACGGTTTTGATTTTAGCCATTCTGATTGGTGTAAGATGGAATGTCAGGGTGGTTTTGATTTGCATTTCTCTGATCACTAAGGACTTTGAACATTTCTTTAGGTGCTTCTTAGCCATTCGAGATTCCTCTGCTGCAAATTCTCTGTTCAGTTCTATACATTTTTTGATTGGGTTTTTTGGCTTTTTTGGTGGTTAGCTTGTTGAGTTCTTTATATATTTTGGATATTAGCCCTCTATTGGATGTGGGATTAGTGAAGATTATTTTCCCAATCTGTATGTTGCCTGTGAAGATTATTTTCCCAATCAGTAGGTTGCTGATTTGTTTCATTGACTATGTCCTTTGCCTTACAGAAGCTTTCCAGTTTCATGAGGTCCTATTTCTTAATTCTTGATTTTAAAGCCTGAGTCATTGGAGTTCTCTTTAGGAAATTTCCCCCTGTGCCAATGAGTTCAAGACTCTTTACGACTTTCTATTCTATTAGATTTAGTGTGTCTGGTTTTAGGTTAAGGTCCTTGATCCACTTGGACTTTAGCTTTGTGCAAGGTGACAAATATGGGTCTATTTTCATTTTTCTACATACAGACAGCGAGTTAGACCAGTATCATCTATTGAAGATGCTTTCTTTTTTCATTGTATATTTTTGACTTCTTTGTCAAAATCAAGTGTCTCTAAGTGTGTGGTTTCATTTTTGGGTCTTCAATTCTAATCCATTGATCAACATGTCTTTCTCTGTACCAATACCATGCAGTTTTTTTTTATCACTATTGCTGTGTTGTAAAGCCTGAGTTTAGGGATGATGATTCCCTCAGGCGTTCTTTTATTGTTAAGAATTGATTTCGCTATTCTGGGTATTTGCCTTTCCAGATGAATTTGAGAATTGCTTTTTCCATGTATTTGAAGAATTGTGTAGGGATTTTGATGGGGACTGCACTGAATCTGTAGATTGCCTTTGGTAGTATGGCCAGTTTTTCTATATTAATTCTGCCAATCCATGAGCATGGGAGATCTATCCATTTTCTGAGATCTTCTTCGATTTCTTTCTTGAGAGACTTGAAATTATTGTCATACAGGTCTTTCATTTGTTTTGTTAGAGTTACCTCAAGATATTTTTTTTGGCTATTGTGAAGGGAGTTGTTTCTCTAATTTCTTTCTAGGTCTGTTTATCATTTGTATAAAGGAAGGCCACTGATTTACTTGAGTTAATTTTATATCCAGTCACATTCCTGAAGTTGTTTATCATCTGGAGAATTTCTCTGATAGAATTTTTGGGGTTGTTTCTGTATGCTATCATATCATCTGCAAATAGAATTACCTTTCTTTCTCCTTTGCCAATTCTTATCCCCTTGATCTCTTTGTTGTCTTATTGTTCCAGCTAGCACCTCGAGTACTATATTGAATAGAATAAGGGGATAGTGGGCATCCTTGTGTTGTCCCTGATTTTAGTGAGATTGCTTCAAGTATATCTCCATTTAATTTAATATTGGCTGTTGGTTTTAAGTAAACTGCTTTTATTATGTTTAGGTATGGTCCTTGAATTCCTGATCTCTCCAATAATTTTAACAGGAAGAGGTATTGTTTTTTTTCTAGATATTTGCTTTATTTACATTTGAAATGGTATCCCCTTTCCATGTTACCCCTCCAAAAACACCCTATCCCAATCCCCCTCCCCCTGCTCACTCCCACCCGCCAAAATTTCCTAACTTCCATTTCCCTATTCTGGGGAATCGAGCCTTCACAGGAACCGAGCATTCACAGGAACAATAGGCTCTCCTCTCATTGATATCTAAAATGACTAACTTCTGCTATATATTTGGCTGGAGCCATGGGTCCATCCATGTGTATTCTTTGGTTGGTGGTTTAGTCCCTGGGAGCTCTGGGGGTACTGGTTGTTACATATTATTGTTCCTCCTGCAGGGCTGCAAAACTCTTCAGCTCCTTGGGTCCTTTCTCTAGCTACTCCATGAGGGACCTTATGCTCATTCTATGGGTTGGCTGTGAGTCATGGGTATTTTGATCCACTTTCCAATGAGGATCAAAGCATCCACACTTTGGTCTTCCTTCTTCTTGAGCTTCATGTGGTCTGTGACTTGTATCTTAGGTATTCTGAGCTTTCGGGCTAATATCCACTTATCAACCAGTACATACCGTGTGAGTTCTTTTGTGATTGGGTTACCTCATTCAGGATGATATTTTCTAGCTCCATCCACTCACCTAAGAATTTCATGAATTCATTGTTTTTAATAGCTGAGTAGTACTCTATTGTGTAAATGTACCACATTTTCTGTATCCATTCCTGTGCTGAGGGACATCTAGGTTCTTTCCAGTTTCTGGCTATTATAGATAAGGCTGCTATGAACATAGTGGAGCATGTGGCCTTATTACATGTTAGAGCATCTTCTGGGTATCTACCCAGGAGTGGTATAGCTGGGTCCTCAGGTAGTGCTATGTCCAATTTTCTGAGGAACAGCCAAACTGATTTCCAGAGTGGTTTTACTAGCTTGCAATCCCACCAGCAATGGAGGAGTTTTCGTCTTTCTCCACATCCTCTCCAGCATCTGCTGTCCCCTGAGATTTTGATCTTGGCCATTCTGACTGGTGTGAGGTGGAATTTCAGGGTTGTTTTGATTTGCATTTCCCTGATAACTAAAGATGTTGAACATTTCTTTAGGTGTTTCTCAGTCATCCAGAATTCCTCAGTTCAGTATTCTTTGTTTAGCTCTGTACTCCATTTTTTAATAGGGTTATTTGGTTCTCTGGAATCTAACTTCTTGAGTTCTTTGTATATATTGTATATTAGCTCTCTATCGGATGTAGGATTGGTAAAGATTTTTTCCTAATCTGTAGGTCGCCATTTTGTCCTACTAACAGTGTCCTTTGCCTTACAGGAACTTTGGAATTTTATGAGGTCACATTTGTTAATTCTTGATCTTTGAGCATAAGCCATTGGTAATATATTCAGGAAATCTTCCCCTGTGCCCATGTGCTCCAGGTTCTTCCACACTTTTTTTTTATTAGATTCAGTGTATTTATCTGGTTTTATATGGAGGTCCTTGATCCACTTGAACTTGAGCTTTGTACAGGGAGATAAGAATGGATCAATTTTCATCCTTCTACATGTTGACTGCCAGTTGACCCAGCACCATTTGTTGAAAATGCTGTCTTTTTTCCACTGGGTGGTTTTAGCTCCTTTGTCAAAGATCAAGTGACGATAGGTGTGAGGGTTCATTTCTGGGTCTTCAGTTCTATTCCATTCATCTTCCTGCCTGTCACTGTACTAATACTATGCAGTTTTTATCAATATTGCTCTTTAGTAGAGCTTAAGGTCAGGGATGGTGATTCTGCCAGAAGTTCTTTTATTGTTGAGAATAGTTTTACTATGGTGGGCTTTTTGTTATTCCAGATAAATTTGGAAATTGCTCTTTCTTATTCTATGAAGAATTGAGTTGGAATTTTGATGGGGATTGCATTGAATCTGTAGATTGCTTAGGCAGGATGGCCATTTTTACTATATTAACCCTGCCAATCCATGAACATGGAAGATCTTTCCATCTTCTGATATCTTCTTCAATTTCTTTCTTCAGAGACTTGAAATTCTTGTCATACAGATCTTTCACTTTCTTGGTTAGAGTCACACCAATGTATTTTATATTATTTGTGACTATTGTGAATGGTGTCACTTCCCTAATTTATTTCTCAACCTTTTTATCCTTTGAGTATAGGAAGGCTACTGATTTGTTTGAGTCTGTTAATGACTGCTCCTATTTCTTTAGCGGTTATTTGGTTGTTTAGATCATTTATCTGATCCAGATTTAACTTTGGTACCTGGTATCTATCTAGAAAATTGTCCATTTCAACTAGATTTTCTACTTTTGTTGAGTATAAGTTTTTGTAGTAGAATCTGATGATTGTTTGAATTCCTCAGTTTCTGTTGTTATGTTTCCATTTTCATTTCTGATTTTGCTGATTTGGATACTGTCTCTGTGCTCTCTGATTAGTTTGGCTAAGGGTTTATCTATCTTGTTTTTTTCAAATAACCAGCTCCTAGTTTCGTTGATTCTTTGTATAGTTCTTTTTATTTCTACTTGGATGATTTCAGCCCTGAGTTTATTTCCTTCTGTCTACTCCTCTTGGATGTTTTTGTTTCTTTTTGTTCTAGAGCCATCAACTGTGCTGTTAAGCTGTTAGTGTATGCTCTTTCCAGTTTCTTTTTGGAGGCACTCAGAGCTATGAGTTTTCCTCTTAACACTGCTTTGATTCTGTCCCATAAGTTTGGATATGTTGTACCTTCTTTTTCACTAAATTCTAAAAAGTCTTTAATTTCTTTCTTTATTTCTTCCTTGACCAAGTTATCATTGAGTAGAATGTTTTTCAGTTTCCATGTGTATGTGGGCTTTCTATTGTTTTTGTTATTATTGAAGACCAACCTTAATCCGTGGTGATCTGATAGGGAGCATGGAATTATTTCAATCTTGTTATATCTACTGAGGTGTGTTTTGTGACTGAGTATATGGTCAGTTTTGGAGAAGGTACCGTGAGGTGCTGAGAAGAAGGTACATTCTTTTGTTTTAGGATAAAATGTTCTATAGATATCTGTTAAATCCATTTGGTTCATAATTTCTGTTAGTTTCACTGTTTAGTTTGTGTTTCCCTGATCTGTCCATTGATGAGAGTGGGGTGTTGAAGTCTCCCACTATTATTGTGCGGGGTAAAATGTGTGCTTTGAGCTTTAGTAAAGTTTCTTTTATGAATGCAGGTGCTCTTACATTTGGAGCATAGATGTTCAGAATTGAGAGTTCAACTTGGTAGATTTTTCCCTTGATGAGTCTGAAGTGTCCTTCCTTACCTTTTTTGATTTCTTAAGGTTGAAAGTTGATTTTCTTCAATATTAGAATGGGTACACCAGCTTGTTTCTTGGGACCATTTGCTTGGAAAATTGTTTTCCAGCCTTTGACTCTGAGGTAGTGTCTTTCTTTGTGCCTAAGGTGAGTTTCCTGTATGCATCACAATGTTGGCTGCTTATGTATTTAGTCTGTTAGTCCATGTCTTTTTATTGGGGAATTGAGTCCATTGATATGCAGAGATATTAAGGAGAAGTGCTTGTTGCTTCCTGTTATTTTTGTTATTAGAGGTGGAGTTATGTGTGTGTGGCTCTCTTCTTTTTGGTTTGTTAAAAGAAGATTAATTTCTTGCTTTTTATTGTGTGTAGTTTCCTGCCTTTTTTGGTGTTTTCCATTCATTATCCTTTGAAGGGCTGAATTTGTGGAAAGATATTGTGTAAATTTGTTTTTGTCATGGAAATACCTTGGTTTCCCCATCTATGGTAATGGAGAGATTTCCTGGGTATAATAGCCTGGGTTGGCATTTTTGTTCCCTTAGGGTCTGTATGACATCTGCCCAGGATCTTCTGGTTGCTTTCATAATCTCTAGTGGGAAGTTTGGTGTAATTCTGATGAATTCGCCTCTATATGATTCTTGACTTTTTTCTTTACTGCTTTTAATATTCTTTCTATATTTAGTACATTTGGTGTTTTAATTATTATGTAACGGTAGGAATTTCTTTTCTGATCCAATCTATTTGGAATTCTGTAGGCTTCTTGTATGTTCATGGGCATCTCTTTCTTTTTGTTAAGGAAGTTTTCTATTCTTTTGTTGAAGAAAATTACTGGCCCTTTGAGTTGGAAATCTTCACTCTCATCTATACCTATAATCCTTAGGTTTGGTCTTCTCATTTTGTCCTGGATTTCCTGGATGTTTTGGGATAGGTGATTTTTGCATTTTTCATTTTCTTTGATTGTTTCAATTCTTTCTATGGTATCTTCTACCTCTGAGATTCTCTCTTCTATCTCTTGTATTCTGTTGTTGATGCTTGCATCCATGATTCCTGACTTCTTTCCTAGGTTTTCTATGTACAGAGTTGTTTCCCTTTGTGATTTCTTTATTGTTTCTCTCTCCATTTTTAGATACTGGATGGTTTTGTTCAATTCCTTCACCTGTTTGGCTTTGCTTTCCTGTAATTCTTTATGGACTTCTACCTGTCTACCTATGTTCTCCTGTATTTCTTTAAGGGAGTTATTATATCCTTCTTGAATCCTTCTATCAGCATCCTGAACTGTGATTTTAAATCCAAATTTTGCTTTTCCAGTGTGTTGTGGTTTCTGGACTTGCTGTTGTGGGAGAATTTGGTTCAAATGGTGCCATGTTGCCTTTATTTCTATTGATAATGTTCCTACCTTTGCTTTTTGCCATCTGGTTATCTCTTGTGTTAGTTGTTTCTGCTGTCTTTGGCTGGTACTTGTCCCTCCTGTGGGTCTGCAATCCAGTTTCAGCACCCCTGTGTTAGTCTTTCCCCTGGCACATAGTGCATTAGCACTGCCTAGCTCCTGGGTGCAGGTGGAGCCCAGAATGACCCTGTCCCAGATGCTCTGCCGCTCCTGTGTTCCCTGTACTCCTGGCTGTATCTGCCTGCTCAGTCGCCTGAGAGAATATGGCCATGAAGGGGTATTGTATTTTGTCAAATGCTTTTTCTGCACCTAAGGAGATGATCATGTGATTTTTTGAGTTTGTTTATGTAGTGGATTATGTTAGTGGATTTCTGTATATTGAACCAACCTTGTATTCCTGGAATGAAGCCTACTTGATTGTGGTGAATGATGGTTTTTATGTGTTCTTGGATTCGGTTGGCAAGAATTTTATTGAGTATTTTTGCATCAATATTCATAAGCGAGATTGGTCTGAAGTGCTCTTATTTTGTTGGGTCCTTTTGTGGTTTAGGTATCACAGTAATTGTGGATTCATAGAGTGAATTAGGTAGAATTCCTTCTGTTTCTATTTTATGGAATAATTTGAGGAATATTGGTATCAGGGCTTCTTTGAAGGTCTGGTAGAATCCTGCACTAAATCCATCTGGCCCTGGCCCATTTCTGGTTGGGAGGTTTCTAATGACTTCTATTTTCTTATGTGACATGGGCCTGTTTAGATCATTTACCTGCTCTTGATTCAACTTTCATATGTGGTATCTGTCTAGAAAACCATCCATTTCATCTAGATTTTTCAGTTTTGTTGAGTATAGGCTTTTATATTAGGATCTGATGATCTTTCGAATTTCCTCCGTTTCTCTTGTTATGTCTCCCTTTTCATTTCTGATTTTGTTAATTTGAACACTGCCTCTTGGCCCTACAATTAGTTTGGATAAGGACTTATATATCTTGTTGATTCTTTCAAAGAACCAGCTTTTGATTTTGTTGATTCTTTGTATTATTCTCTTTGTTTCTATTTGGTTGATTTTGGCTCTGGGTTTAACTATTTCCTGCTGTATACTCCTCTTGGGTGAGTTTGCTTCTTTTTGTTCTAGAGCTCTCAGGTGTTCTGTTAAGTTGTTAATGTAGGATCTCTCCAGTTTCTTTACCAGAGCACTTAGTGCTATGAATTTTTCTCTTATCACTGCTTTCATTGTGTCCCATAAATTTGGGTATGATGTGTCAACATTTTCATTAAATACCAGGAAGTCTTTAATTTTTTTCTTTATTTTTTCCCTTACCAAGTTATTTTTGAGTAGAGAGTTGTTTAGTTTCCATGTGTATGTGGGCTTTCTGTTGTTTTTGCTGTTATTGAAGACCAGCCTTAGACCATGGTGATCTGATAGGATGCATGGTATTGTTTCAATCCTCTCATATCAGTTGAGGGTCATTTTGTGACCAATTATATGGTCGATTTTTGAGAAGGTATCTTGAGGTACTGAGAAGAAGGTGTATTCTTTTGTTTTAGGGTGAAATTTTTGTAGATGTCTGTTAAATCCATTTGGTTCAAAACCTCTATTAGTTTTACTGTGTTCTCTGTTTAGTTTCTGTTTCAATGACCTTTCCATTGGTGAGAGTGGGGTGTTGAAGTCTCCCACTATTATTCTGTGGGGTTTGATGTGTGCTTTGAGCTGTAGTAAAATTTCTTTTATGAAATGTGTACCCTTGCATTTAGGGCATAGATGATCAGAATTGAGAATTTCTCTTGGTGCATTTTCCCTTTGAAGAATAAGAAGTGTCCTTCTTCATCATGCTTGATAACTTTTGGTTGAAAGTTTATTTTGTTGGGCACCAGCTCTGCTGTCAGACATTTGCCCTGCAGGGTGACCTGCACCTGGGGGGAGTGTCGCTCAGGCTCCACCATTTTGCTCCAGTGACAGACCTGACAGGGATAACTAGGTACACAGAGATATCCAGAGTATAATATCACTTGGGCAAGGCACACCAGGGCTCCAACTGCACCCAGGAGCAGGGTAGCCCCTTCAGCAATCTGTGCCAGGGAAACACAGTCATCCAGGGGGGCAGAAATAGCCTTGCAGGATCACAGGAGGTTCAAGCACCAGCCAGTGACAGCAGGACCAACTAATGCCAGAGAAGGCAAATGTAGGAGCATTGCTAACAGAAATCAAGGCAATATGGCACCATCTGAACCTAACTCTCCAACAGTAGCAAGTCCTGGATACCCCAACACACCAGAAAGGCAACATTGGATTTAAAATCACATCTCATGATGCTATTAGAGGATTTCAAGAAGAACATAAATAAATCTCTTAAAGAAGTACAGGAGAACATGAATCAACAAGTAGAAGCCTTTACAAAGGAAATGCAAAAATTGTTTAAAGAATTTCAAGAGAATATGGGTCAGCAGATAGAAGCTCATAAAGAGGAAACACAAAAATTGCTAAAGAAATACAGGAGAACTTGGGACAACAGGCAGAAGTTCTGAAAGAGGAAACACAAAAATATCTTAAAGAATTACAGGAAAACACAAACAAACAAGTGAAGGAACTGAGCAAAACCATCCAGGATCTAAAAAAGGAAGTAGAAACAACAAAGAAATCACAAAGGGAGATGACTTTGGAGATAGAAAACCTTGGGAAGAAATCAGGGGTCATAAATGCAAACATCAACAACAGAACACCACATATAGAAGAAAGAATCTCAGATGCAGAATATCATAGAAAGCATTGACTCAACAGTCAAAGAAAATGCAAAATGCAAAAAGCTTGTAACCCAAAACATCCGGGAAATCCAGGACACAATGAGAAGACCAAACCTAAGAATTATAGGTATAGATGAGAGTGAAGATTTGCAACTTATAAGGCCAGTAAATATCTTCAACAAAATTATGGAGGAAAACTTCCCAAATCTAAAGAGAGAGATGCTGATGAACATACAAGAAGCCTACAGAACTCCAAACAGACTGGACCAGAACAGAAATACCTCCCAGCACATAATAATCAAAACATCACATGTACTAAACAAAGAAAGAATATTAAAAGCAGTAAGGAGAAAAAGGCCAAGTAACATATAAAGGAAGAACTATCAGAATTACATCAGACTTCTCACCAGAGACTATGAAAGCTAGAAGATCCTGGGAAGATCTCATACAGACTCTAAGAGAACACAAATGCCAGCCCAGATTACTATACCCAGCAAAACTCTCACTCACCATAGATGGAGAAACTAAGATATTCCATGATAAAACCAAATTTGCACAATATCTTTCCACAAACCCAGCCCTGCAAAGGATAATAGGTAGAAATTGACAATACAAGGAGGGAAATTACACCCTGGAAAAAGCAAGATAGTAACCTTCTTTCATCAAACCCAAAGGAAGATAGCCACTCAAACATAAAAATAACATAAAAAATAACAGGAAACAATAATCACTATTCCTTAATATCTCTTAACATCAATGTTCTCAATTCCCCAATAAAAACACATAGACAAACAGACTGGATACATAAACAGGACCCAACATTTTGCTGCCTACAGGAAATGCACTTCAGTGTCAAAGACAAACAGTACCTCAGAGTAAAAGGCTGGAAAATAATTTTACAAGCAAATGGTCCCAGGAAACAAGCTGGAGTAGCCATCCTGATATCGGATAAAATTGACTTTCAACCTAAGGTCATCAAAAAAGACACAGAAGGACACTACATACTGGTCAAAGGAAAAATCCACCAAGAAGAACTCTCAATTCTGAACATCTATGCTCCATATGCAAGGGCACCCTCATTCATAAAAGAAACTTTACTTAAGTTCAAAGCACACATTTCACTTCACACAATAATTGTTGGTGACTTCAACACTCCACTCTCAGCAATGGACTGATCAGGAAAACAGAATCTAAACAGGGACACAGTGAAACTAATTGAAGCATTGGATCAAATGGATTTAACATATATATAACATTTCATCCTAAAGCAAAAGAATATACGTTGTTCTCAGCACCTCATTGTACCTTCTCCAAAATCGACCATATTGACTGGTCACAAAACAGCCCTCAACAGATATGAGAAGATCAAACTAATCCCATGCCTCCTATCAGATCACTATGGAGTAAGGGTGGTCTTCAATAGCAACAAAAACAACAGAAAGTCCACATACACATGGAAGCTGAACAATGCTCTATTCAATGATACCTTGGTCAAGGAAGAAATAAAGAAAGAAATCAAAGACATTTTAAAATTTCATGAAAATGAAGGCACAACAAACTAACTTATTGTCCCTAACTTATGGGACACAATGAAAAGGGTGCTAAGAGGAAAACTCATAGCCCTGAGTGCCTCTAAAAAGAAACTATAGAGAGGATACACTAGCAGCTTAATGGCACACCTGAAAGCCATGGAACAAAAAGGAGCAAATACACCAAAGAGGAGTAGAAGGCAGGAAATCATCAAATTCAAGGCTGAAATCAATCAAACAGAAACAAATTGAACCATACAAAGAATCAACAAAACTAGGAGTTGGTTCTTTGAGAAAATCAACAAGATAGATAAGGTCTTAGCCAGACTAACCAGAGGGCACAGAGACAGTATCAGAATTAACAAAATCAGAAATGAGAAATGGAACTATAACAACAGAAACTGAGGAAATTCAAAAAAATCATTAGATCCTACTACAAAAGCCTGTATTCAACACAACTGGAAAATATGGAGGAATTGGACAATTTCCTAGACATATACCAAATACCAAAATCAAATCAGGATCAAAAAGACCATCTAAACAGTCCCATAACCCCTAAGGAAAGAGAAGTGGCCATTGAAAGTCTTCCAACCAAAAAAAGCACAGGACCAGATGGTTTTAGTGCAGAATTCTATCAGACGTTCAAAAAAGATTTAACACCAATACTCTTCAAACTATTCCACAAAGTAGAAACAGAAGAAACACTTCCCAACTCGTTTTATGAAGCCACAATTATGCTGATACCAAAATCACATAAAGATCCAATAAAGAAAGAGAATTTCAGACCAATTTCTCTATGAATATCGATGCAAAAATACTCAATAAAATTCTTGCCAACCGAATCCAAGAACACATCAAAAAGATCATTTACCATGATCAAGTAGGCTTCATCCCAGGGATGCAGGGATAGTTCAATATAAGGAAGTCCATCAATGTAATCCTCTACATAAACAATCTTAAAGGAAAAAAAAACACATGGTCCTTTCATTAGATGCTGAAATAGCATTTGACAAAATTCATCATAATTTCATGCTAAAAGCCTTGGATAAATAGAGACGACCAACCAATCAATTGGTTCCTGATTTATTTTTTATAGGTGGTTTTGTGTGCTTATGGTTCTTTCCTTTTGGCTTTGTTGAGAGTTGTTTAATATCTTCTCCATTCTTTGGTGCAGGTACTTTCCTTGTGTTGGAGTTTTCTTTCTAGGATCCTCTGTTGGACTGGATTGTTAGAGAGATACTGTTTGAATTTGGTTTTGTCCTGTAATATTTTTGTTTCTCCGTTTACGTTGATTTAGAGTTTTGCTGTGTATATTAGCCTGGGCTGTCCTTTGTGTTCTCTTAGAGTCTGTGTGACCTCTGATCAGGCTCTTCTGGTTTTCATAGTCTCTGTTGAGAAATTTGGTCTAATTCTGATAGGTCTAACTTTGTATGTTACTTGGTCCTTTTCTCTTGCAGTTTTTAATATTCTTTCTTTGTTCTGTATGTTTAGTGTTTTGATTGTTATGTGACAAGAGGATTTTCTTTTCTGGTCCCATTTATTTGGTGTTCTATAGGCTTCTTGTGCCTTTATAGCCATCTCTTTCTTGAGGTTGGGAACATTTTCTTCTATGATTTTGTTGAAGACATTTTCAGGTACTTTGAGCTGGGTATCTTCATTCACCTCTATTCTGATTATTCTTAGATTTGGTCTTTTCATTGTGTACTGAATTTCCTGGATGCTTTAAGTTAGGAGTTTTTTACATTTTGAATTTTTTTGACAGTTGTGTCAATCTCTTCTATGGTATCTTGTACACCTGAAATTCTCTTTTATGTCTTGTATTCTGTTGGAGATACTTACATCTGTAACTCCTGAACTCTTTCCAATATTTTCTATTTCCATGTTTACCTCCATTTGTGTTTTCTTTACTGTTTTTACTTCCACTTTTTGGTCCTGGACTGCTTTATTCAACTCCTTCACCTGTTTGATTGTGTTTTCCTGTATTTCTTTAAGGGATTTATTTGTTTCCTCTTTAAGGGTTTCTATGTTTTGCTTCCTGATTTTCAGGTGTGTTGGTGTATTCAGGGCTTACTGTGGTGGGAGAACTAGGTTCTGAGGATGTATATATATTGGCTTCTGTTGCTTTTATGTTCTTGCACTTGCCTCTCTCCATCTGTTCATCCCTAGTGTTTGCTGGGCTGAGTGACTCTGGAGTCTCCTTTTTTTGTCACTGTGTTGCTTCAGGTCTCTTGGTAGGCCTGTGTCCCTGGCTATAGCAGATCACCTGAGGGGCCTACCAATTGGGGGCTCTTCAAAGGGGCAGAGAAGCTGCTGATCTGCTACCCTGGCATCAGGAGATTTCCTGGGAGGCCTTTAGACTGTTGAGTCTTGAGAGGAGTAGTCAAGCTGTTGTTCTGTGTGAAGATGTTCTCCAGGGTGGCCTACAGACTGTGGTTTCTGTTTCCCTGTGTGCAGCAGAACTCCTGAGATGCTTTCAGTCTGTTGGGTCAGTTGCCTTGCATGCCACAGAGCCCCTGGAAGGTCTTCAGAATGTGGTGTCTGTTGCCCAGTTGCCCCTGTGTACAGAGTAGCTCCTGGGATGCCTTCAAGCTGTGGTGTTTTCAGAGGAGCAGTTGCTCAGGATATGTTGTCTTCTAGAGAGTAGATCAGTTATCAGTCCACCCCAACAGAAAGGATTGGGTGGAATGGGAGGAAAGGGAGTAGATTTTTGGGGGCAGGGGTTTTGATGGGTGATGAGTCCTGAGTCCACTGGACTCCCAGTGGCAGCCCTGGGACTTTGGTGGGGAGGGTTCTTAAAAACTGCTCTGAGTGCAATGGATCCTCTAGGGTTGCTCAGGATATGGTATCCTGTTTTTCCTTTACTTCTTTGAGGGATTTTATGTTTCCTCTTTAAGGTCTTCTACTTGTTTACCTGTGTTCTCCTGTATTTCTTTAAATAAGTTATTTATGTCCTTCTTAAAGTCCTCTATCATCATCATGAGATATGATTTTAAATCAGAGTCTTGCTTTTCCAATGTGTTGGAATATCCAGGGCTGGCTGTGGTAGGAGAACTGGGTTTTGATGATGCCAAGTAGCCTTGGTTTCTGTTGCTTATGGTCTTGCCTTTTCCTCTCTTGCCATCTGGTTATCTCACGTGTTAGATGGTCTTGCTATCTCTGACTCTGGCTTGTCCCTCTGTAAGCCTGTGTCTCAGCACTCCTGGGAGATTAGTTCTTTCCTGAAGGAATTTGGGTATGGAGAGCTGTGACACAGGGTCAGTTCCAGGGTGCAGATCGAAACCAGAAACATTCTGCCTCAGGCTTCTCCTCCATTCCTGTGTTCTGAGGGCTCTGGGCAGGTCCCTTGAATCAGAAGTAGTGGTCTTACCTATGATCACAGGTATGTCAACAATCCTGGGACACCAGCTCTCTTCCAGTGGGATTCGGGTATGGAGAGCAGTGGCACAGGGTCAGCTCCTGTACACAGATGGAAACCAGAAAGATCAGAGTCAAGTCTTAAACTTTATTGTGCACACAGAATTGAGATAACACCAGGAAATATTTTCATCAAATTGTGCTGTGCTTAAATATGGCTAAAATAAACTATTCAGTTAAGAGCCCCACTACTAACATTTAAATGAAAGTTCTCAATGTTTATTAAAGTGTAAACTCAAAATTTCCATGGAAGGTATTTTTTTTTTTTTGGAGAGGGCTGGATATATAACAATGACAAAAAATGTGTAAGCTTTGTTACATTGCTTTTGTAAAATGAAATAAAAAAAAGAAAGAGTCATGATCACTGATCAGGCTCCTGTGATCATGTTTGCATAACCCCACCATCCTGATCTGTAGTCACAGTATCTGTGGTGTAAAGTCAAATGTACTTCATGACACCAAGTTTCTCCATACACAGATTAGCAGGTAGCTTCAATTTTACAACCTAGGGGTTCCATTAAGTGTTGGATTCTTTTGTTGCCCTGTATATTCGATTGTTTCTCTCAGCTGCCTAGTTTCCATCTGCCCCTAAGCCTCCAATCCTAGCAACCTCCTGAACCTGCTCATTATCCAGTGTTCTCCACTTTAGTAGGTAACATTTGTACATGTCAGAAAGCCAGCTGTCAACATCAAGGCATCTCTTTCTTCTTTCCACATTCAGTTCATTAACAGAGTCTGTGGCCTTATTTATAAAATGCAATGTTGATTCATCTCATTCTATTTTCCTACCTCCACTGTTACTGTTCTAGAGTAAGACAATCATTTATATACTTGTATATGGGAATATTCTTAGCTCAACTTTCTCCAATCAATTTTCCACATAATGGCCAAAGTAGTGTTTAAAAAAAGTGAAAAGAAAAGAAAAAAAAATCCTGTCTTTCCTCTGCATCATGCCTCTATTAGGGATGATGAGTGCCCTCAGGTTGGTGTCATTCACACCCCTGAGCTTCTTCATCTACTTAATCCCTTTAGTCATTGTGCTACCTTCCCTACCCCAGATTCCATGAACACCCCTCTTTTCTTTTCTTTTCTTTTTTCTTCTTTTCTCTTCTGTTCTTTTCTTTTCAGATGAAAATTCACAAGGGCAAAGTCTACAACTATTTTCTTGCTGCTCAATCTTTGGTGTCTGTCCCAATTCCTGGAGCATAATAGATTCATGGTTTTAGTAATGGTGACAAAAACAAAAAAATTAAACTTGCAAGTTTATGACCAAGTGTGGTAATCTTCTAAACAGTGACTTGAATGCAGATGTATGGGAGCCCACGGGGACATAGGATAGTGGGGTTGTGACTCTGTCTGAGGAAGCTTGTGAACCCTCACTGGGAAATGGCTTTTAGAGCCGTGTATCAAGGAGACATAAACTCTTAGCTGGAATATGGGAACAGTGTCACACAAGGTTGGCCAACCCTCTAGTAAAGTTGCTGAAACACCTATGTCACTGAGTTTTACAAGTAGGGCTGCAGAAGTAATTATTGATTTGATTGTGACAAGCCTGTGATGTCTATTGAAGATGTTAGACATCTTCCATCTAGCAAGAGAAGCAAGTTCCTGGGCCCCCACCACGAGCAAGAAGAACACCTTCATTGGAAGAAACATTGGTCTAGGATCTTTGGTGGTCAACAATGGAAACTAATGGAGATATAAGTATTATCCTGGAACAACCATGGATGGGAATTGAAGGTCACTGGGAAGAAACTGAGCATAATGTGAACCAAATGCATATTTGAGTGTATTTAATTGATAAAATGGTATCATCATTAGCACATCAAATCATGAACCAAAGATATTTTGAGGGTGATGATGGGTTTGACTTATAACTTGTGGAATTGAAGAAATCAAAAAGGAATGTCCAGTTTGTGGTAAAATTGGAGACCAGAAATAGGATTAGAAGTGCTTTTTACACCTTCTTTTGTTTGTCCTCTCAATAGTACCTAGTTCCAGGCTTTGTATCAGGCACTAAGAATGGACCTAAGAGATGCATAAACCTGTGTCTGTAATTCCCTTTTGCTCTCTGTAGTTTTTGACCCATGAAGGCATTCATTTGTTAATATATAATTTCAAAGGATCAATAACTGCCATGTAATTATTTTAATATACATCCATTTTTAAATTTTTTTACCTTCCTATGATAGACCCAAATCAGGAGTTTTATCATACACACATAGTCAATTATAATTTAAAAATTATAGTTGAAGGAAATCCCAGTGATCATCAAAACAAATTTGCAGATCTTTGTGCCTTTTGCTTTTGGCCCACAGCAGGACAATTTGTCTGTATATTTGACAAGTGAAATGACATTGAAAGAAGATGCAGAACACTAATTCCAATGTGGCTGGATGTTGGAGCTTTATGCTTCTCACTGGATCTTTTAGAGTTTTTAAATTCTGAAAATAGTTTTACTTAGGATATCAATCTGGATCTGTCTTAAAAACAGAAACAATGGTGCCTACATTCAGCCAATAAAGAAGCAGAGATGGCCATTTAATGAAATTCTTGGTACTATCTTTCTTTTGGCTGACAATGAAATATTGAGTGCAAGCTGAGGACTGTAAAACCAACTAGAGGCAGGAATACAGAGTGAAGAGGGAGAAGAACCTTGATAAAGGTATTCATTATCATTTGGTATACCCTTTGGTATCCTATTTTGTTGGCACTGTGACATATACATCAAAAGAATAATCATCTTTCCATTCTGCAGAAGAATACCAAAGCACAGGGAGGTGACTAAGGTTACATGATGTAAATCCCAGAAACCTGGGGACTGACCACAGCTTTGGTTTCAAGTTTAAGGATTCTTGGCACTTTCTAAGTGTGCTCTGGTGTCCATCCCTCACCATGTCTTTGCATAAGCCTACAGCTTTATCAGTACCTTTCCTGCTCTTACCCAAAGACTACTTATCCTTAAATCCATCTTTGTGAAACTCAATCAGATCCCATCAGCTAGAACATGCCTGCTCCTTCTCTTTACCTCTCTAGGGAGGCTCTCTTTCTCTATGGGTTGTGTCACACTTTTTCCTTGTCTTGTTTTAACTAACACTTGTATTTCATTTACTGGTAGAAAGCTAACCTGAGTAAGCCCTGGATCTAAATCACCTTTATTTCCCCATAGCATGAGGTACACTAAATGTATATGTGTTGGATGGATAAGCTAGTGCATCTTCCCCAGCTCCCCTGCTCTGAGACAGGTGAGAAACTAAATCCTGCCTGTCTCCTTAATTTATGACTCTTGGATATCATAAGGGAGAAAACCAGATGAAAACAAGAGGCAGGGCATGTTCTATTTTATGAAGATGGAGACGAGAAGATGTAGACATAGTGAATGGGGGTAGGGGGCTTCGGACTGAAATGCAATAGCTATGGTAACACAAGGGTCTTAGTGAAAATGTTCATGTAAATTGACATAATCAGCTCTCTTGTGTTATGCAGCACAAAGAGAACAAGAATCTCAAGGCAAATGTTACAGGGATGTCATCAAAGGCCACAGATAAAGTGAGACTGTGGCCTTTCCGTCATTTTCCCTTTGGGCACAAACCATAGAGGGCTGATGTCATAAATTATCTATCCTCTGGTCACACATTTTTGTCTGCTGCCAGACTGCATGCTGTACTTGGAGCAATGACAGTTACTTCAGCAGCTTCAAGACTCCCTCCCTAGAACTGCACTAAAGAAGTTTGGCATAGCAGTGAGAGACTATTTAAGATTAAAGACCAGGACATTAAGAAAAGTTGTCATGTGTCTGAATGAAATCATTCCTGACCTAAGGGAACTAAGCACTTGCTCACTTTCAGGAGAGCAGTCACATTAAAGACTGTCTTGTTGTGAAGCTTGGAACCAGGTGATGTGGGTGTGAAGTCTGAGAATCCTGGGAGCATGCTCTTAAGGAGGAGTCGGTATGTGTGCTACGGAAAACAGGGCTCTGTGTTCACTTTCACTCATAGATTTTCAAGGAGCCACAACTCCTTGATTGCAGTGAATGAAAAAGGGGGAAAACACAAAATTCGGAGTGATGTGCATTAACGCAATTTTGAACAAGAAAAATGAAAAACTGACTTTAGAATTTAAACGTCTACCTCAACAGCATGGCCCATCCAAGGAAGGCGCTTGATGCTGCCTTATGGCTTGAGTTTGATCCTCAGGACAGAGTATTCCTGAAATGCATTTCTACCCTCTACTTGTATGATGTAACATGTGGACACACACCATATATAAATAAAAGCAATTAAAATTTTAAAAATAGTTATTTGAAGGGTATTGTTTTTGTTTTTCTCTCCTTCAAAGCATTTTGCAAATAGGACGGCAGAAAGATTATTGTCAATGTCAATTGAATACCAATTTAAAATAGAAACAACATTGCACTTTAAAAAAAAAACCAACCATAGAAGCTAAAGTAATATAATAACTGACTCTACATACATTATAGTCCTGGTTAGATCACCTGGAATGGTCAACTGAAATTATAATTTCAAAAATGTTTTAAAACTATGAAATAGTATATAATTAGTAGTTACTAGAAAAACAAAAATACTGGAACATTAATTTATGTTAAAGAGAGTTGCTTCAAATAGATCTTTTTTTTTTTTTTGGTTTTTTTGAGACAGGGTTTCTCTGTGTAGCCCTGGCTGTCCTGGAACTCACTTTGTAGACCAGGCTGGCCTCGAACTCAGAAATCCTCCTGCCTCTGCCTCCCAAGTGCTGGGATTAAAGGCGTGCGCCACCACCGCCTGTTTTTTCTTTTTTCTCTTTTCTTTTTTCTTTTGCAGGGGAGGTAGCTGAGACAGGGTTTCTCTGAGTACCCCTTACTGTCCTAAAACTCATTCTGTATACTAGGTTGACATCACACTTAAAGAAATCAACTAATAACCATTATATACATGCATGAAACTCTCAATAATAATAATAATAATAATAATAATAATAAACGGAAAAAAAAACAAGTACGGTGCTTATGTGACTAGTTTTAACCATTTTCAGGAATAAAGGATGACTGGCTACCCACTAACATCGCAATATATTGACATGTATAGGTATTAGCCATACTAACATGTCAGGGGTCAATTGTTAGGCTTTTTTTTTTAAAAGAGCCCACATAATAGATGAGAGGATAACAAATGAGCTGTTGGAGCTCTAAAAATCCATTGTAAAAATTAAAATAGCTTCAATAGCAGTAATAACAGGACATGGTCAAGGACATGCAGTCTTTAAAAACATCTCACAAGGAAAACATCCCAGTGAACATGACTGAGGGTAGACCGGATGGTAGCAAACATGACTGAGGGTAGACCGGATGGTAGCCAAGGAAGACAGGTAATATGATGCAGCAGAAACATAACATAGTTTGCTTGAGCACAGCAAAAAGCATAAGAAGTAGAGTAAAAGAAAAACTTTCTGAAATTTACAAAGCATGTTTTACAGAAAACAATGAACGTACAGTGGCTAACGCCAAATAGCCTAATAAAGTTAGGGAAAGTGTTCGGTAGCTAGAGAGCAAGGAAAGAAGTCATCACCAAGAAGAAAATGTGGTCTCAGACTCATTCACCACAATAGTAAATACCAGAAAAGTGAGATGATTTCTACGGAGCAACGATAAGAGTTGTGTATCCAGCCAGCCTGTTTTCCTGAGAAAGGAAATGCGTATGGATGCCAGCATGTTCTTTCTCAGCTCATTCACAAATCCTACCTGGTTGATGGTTGTGGATATGGACAGCTAACTAAGTGGTTTTTCTTAAAATATTAGGAATGGGAAAGGCATGCTATGAACTGACTGAATGAGGAGCACAAGTATATTTAGAATGGTTACCAAGGCATTCAAAGGTACCTCCAACCCATTTGGAGATGCAATGAGAGTAACCATTTTCTGAAGCAAATTAAAATTTAAACAGTACTTGCACTTCCTCTAATAGAAGGGAGCTGAGAACCATCAGAGCCTTCACTTCTGTCTAAGACAACAGGTTCACAAACACTGTTCAGATGTGGGCAGATAAAAAAGAAAGAGAAAAGGATTGTCATATTACATCTTATGCCTTTAAAAACCTACTGTCAACCAATATAATTCTGCTTCTGAATTTTATAAACTAGTTACACTTTTAAATTATTTTGAAAATAAAACAACCCCACAGGTTGAGCAGGCCTAATTTTGTAATCAAAAAGCTGAACTGCTCTGATCTGAACCTTGAATACCAACAAGATGCCAGGGCAGGAAACTAAAGTGTGACTAGCACTCTGGTAGGACCAGGCATGATGCTAGCCAGGAATAGAGATCCTAACCAGGAATAGAATAATGGAGCAGTCAGGTACTGCCTTTTCTTCCTCTCTCTCCCCACCAACTAATTCCAACTGAAAAACAAATTTCTTTTCTTTTCTTTCTTTTCTTTTCTTTTCTTTTCTTTTCTTTTCTTTTCTTTTCTTTTCTCTTATTTTCTTTCTGTTTCTCTATTCAACTTCATAGTGTTCTGCAGGGAATCTTGAACTTTGAGGATTTTGAAATGATTTACATTCTCTATGCAGATATTTTTGTTTTAAAATATCTTGCCACTACTTCGATTAAATGTGAGGAGTATGTGCCATTCATTGTTAAAGACTGTGGAGTAGAATTAGTCCATTCAGCTTTTTGAAAAAGAAGTAACAGAGCTTGCCCCCGTGCCGGAACAACACGTTTTTCTGCTTTTGTCCAAGATTGAGCATGGTTCATTTCAGCTGATGAAGCTGCTGCCTTTGAAAACACGGTTGGAAGGTTTCAGTGAAAAGCCTTGCACTCTTTGACTGCCTACACTGAAAATACTCATTGTAATAAGTATGAGGATGAATTTATAACAGGTGATTGTGAAATTTAATAAAGAGGGCATAGAAAAGACTTAACAATACCAGAATAAAAAATAAAGACCAAGCTGAGGCTTGTTTAATGGGGTGCAGAGAGTCGTGTCCGTCTTCACCTCATGTATGCTGATTATTTTTGGCCTATAATTTCCTGAAAGAAAGATAATATTAAGCTAAGTGAACAGTATATCAGGATGCCCATAGGAGGTTATAATAAGTAGCAGAGTGAATTTTAACTTGTACTTAAAAGTATTATATTATTGTTTAGTAAACAATACCTATAATGACATAAAATCTTTTCAGGTGGTGTTTGGTTATTTTAGAAAACTGTGAGTCATGCATATCCACAACAACAGTAATAACTCCAGGAAGTAAAATTACAGAAGATGTGCTTGTCTCAAAAGCGTAATCGTGGGGCTGACAAGATGTCTCTGTGGGTAAAGCCCAGTAACTGAATATGGTCCTTGGAATGCACAGAAAGGTGGAAGGTATAGCTGACCTCACAGAGTTATCCTCTGACCTCCACACTCATACCATGTCCTGAATGCCCCCCACCACACGCATGTGTAAATGCATACATGATAATAATAAAAAAAATAGAAAAACCTTGCTTGTTGTCTAGATTTATTTTATATAAATAGGGCAATACTTTCTGGGGTTAAATGATTCCTGGAGCTATATGAAAATAAAAGGGTTGATGCTATTCAGTCTCTGTGTGAATATTACTTCTGTGAAAAGGTGAATTTTATGTAGATGTTGATTTTCTTCATAGTTGCTTTTGTTCTTCAAACTTCATCCCTTTTCTTTGAGCATCCATTTTCCTACCGAGGAGATTATTATTCTTTTAAGGTGAGGCAAACACTTATGCTCATATAAAAGACATTTCTAAACTATCTCACAAAACAACTTCTAGACGTGAAGGCCTAGGATTATCTGCTGCAGGCTTCATCTTTGAGTCAAAGAAGTGTGAGGCCTTCCCCAGCACTGTGTACTTGGACTTTCCAATCATCAGAACCCTGGGCCAAAGCAAAGGTTACTCAGGGAACTCAAGGCAGGATCTTGGAGTTAGGAACTGAACCAGAGACCAACTGAGAATCAGGAATGGGAGACTTCTGAGTGGCAGCCTCCTCTCTGGCTGCTTGGCTAGCATTCAGCTGCCTTTGGGATACAGCTCAGGCCCACCCACCCAGGCATTGTACCACCCACAGTGAGCTACTCCAACCCCATGCCAATTAAAATAAAACATGCCCCCAGAGTCATGCCCACAGGCCAGTCTGTGTGGCAATTCTTTAATGGAGGGTCCCTCTTCTCAGTTGTGTCAAGTTCACAGCCAAGGTTAGCCATAAGAATGCCACAAATAATTGAGGGGAAAAATGGACTGTTCAATTTCTCATTTGTAACTAATTCTGTGGAGAAAAACAAAAATGAATTTCACCTACTACCTCATCAAAGGTAAACCCAGAACTGATTATACAGCTGCCTGTGAGAGGTATGCTATGAGGACTAGAGTATCTTTTTGATCTAAGGAAAAAACTGAGGCTTTTGATTACTTTAAAATTGATCACCAAATTAAATACATGTTGCATGAATAAAGTTAGTAAATTACAAATGAGATTAAAATATTTTCTTTGTCTTAGATGATAAGTGACTAGTACATATAACAGGAAACTCTTGCAAACCAAGAAGAAAAAATAAGACAATAAGAAAAGCTAGCACAGGTTATGTGCAGGCAATTTACAAAAGAAAGAACTGAAGATGCTGGGTTGTCCAAAAATGCCTTCCAGTTCATGGGTAATGAGAGAAATATAAAATGAAACAGCAGGCATGCTAAATTTGCCCCAGTCAATTAACAATGTGCTTAAAACTGAATTATATAAATGCTTATATGAATATTCACTCCTAATATGGACTGCTGTCTAAAGTGTACATGTATCCGAGAACCCAGATATTCCCCAGGAATATATCCCAGAGCAATTCAGAGCAGAAACATTCCTACAGAGGTTTATGAAGGCAAAATAGAATCTTATGGCAAACACCAATTTCAGTACAACACAACCAACATACACATTTCAGTATCAAAAGTAGTATAGTATCATGTTGGAATAGAATTACATAAAAGTCATTTGGAACTGAATGGTCTTCAATTTTACCAATCTTTAAGATGAATAAAATTGAATGGCACATGCTGTTTCATTTAAAAATCAGAAAAGTTATATAGCTGTCCACAGTTCACTCTTTTTCAATATAGAACTTGACGTCTTTACCAGAGAAACAAAGGAAGAATATAGAATAAATGAGATACATTTGGAAAAGGAAGAATCCAACTATCTCTATTTGTCAAAGACCCTAAAGATGACCAGAAAACTTTGAGAACCAAGATTGTCAGCAAAGCAGACAATACAAAATCAGCAGTTTTCATGGACAGACAGAAGTCCCAAACTTTATAACCCCCAAAACAAACAAACAAACAAACAAACTACCTCTGGATAAACCAAACCAAGGGGTCTTGCAAACTGCAAAACACCAAAGAAATAAACTGAAGAAAGCATTAGATGGATAGACTCCCCATATTCGTGGATCAGAAATTACTTTGTGGTCATATTACTAAAGGCAATATCTACTGATTCAGTGTAGACTCCATCAAAATTTCAATGACATTTAACACAGAACTAGAAAAAGGTTCACATAAAAGCACAGATGACTTCAAACAGTCAGAGCAATCATTAGCAGAAGGGTAATGATGGAGACTTCACCATACCTGATGCCATATTACATACAAACTCAAAACAATAAGCACACTGTGGCATAAATGCAGACATGTAGATATACAGAATAAAAGCAAAAACAAATCTACACTGCTTCAGCCATATGATTTGTGAGAAATTGGATGTCAAGAGCATGTTGAGAGAAAGAATCCCAAGCAAATGATGTGCAGAAAGCTAAACAACCACATATAGAGGAATGAAACAAGATCCAAACAAACCCATCCTCTCCCCAGGTTGTTTTGGACAGTATTTTATCACAGCAACATGGGCCTAACCCAAACTAAACCAAGATAGTTAGCCTCCCTAGTTCTGAGTTTCCTATTCTATTACATTAATTTTACATGTGTCTTGGACAGAGCTGCTGTATTTCATGAATATCATCTTTCTGTTTTTCAATTGACTTAGATATTTTTGAACTTCTATATTTTTGTATAAACTTTGAAAAAGTTCCCTTTTGGTGGAGGAGTTTGTAGGGGTGGAGGGAGAATATGGAGGCACAGGGAGATGAGTGGGATTGGCATGCCAGATGTGAAATTTAAAAAGAATCAATGAAAGTTAAAAAATAAGCTTAATTAGGATCCTTTTCCCCTACTGGGTTGCCCATTTCTGTAGAGAAATGGAAGAGGGATGTATTGGGTTAGGGAGAGAGGAATGGGAGAGGAGCTGGAAGGAGTGGAAGGAGAGGAGAATGTGGTTGGGATACAAATAAATAAAAATTTTTAAAAGGCTTTTTAGCTTAATTTTCCATTGGGATTTTATAGTTTGCATATACTTTTTCTTACAAATCTTAAATATTAAGTCTTCATATTCAGGTATGTTTAAGCACTCTATACATTTGACTTTCTATTTTCTTTACTAGAGTTTTACAGTTTTCTTTGTAATATTTGTGTATATTTTTTGTAAGGGAAATCCCAGATATTTAGAGTTTTATTGTTCTGCTGAATGGTATCTTATTTTCAGTAGATTCTTAAAACACAGTTATTGTTAGTGTAAGGAACACCATTGGTTTCTACTTTTGCATTATTTTGGTACATTTATTATCTTGGATATTCTCATCTACTATCTGTTAATAGGTTTGTTTTTTCTGGATGGATGGTCATGCTATTTGCAGATAATAATATTCTTATTTCTTCCCAGGTTCACGCTTGTTATTCCAAGCAACAGAATTTCATTTTGTTCTATAACAGATCAATAGTATCCTTAGGTGCATGTGTATCTCCTCCCCATTTTCTATATCTCAAAATAGAGTCTTTTTAAAATTTAACCTGGCAGGCTACACAAAGTAACATTTCCAAGAATACTCTTGTGAAATTTCAAGTAAGGGCTACACCACAGAGGCACAGGGGTCTGACATGTATTCTGAACCACAGTTAGCACATTGCATGATCAATGTGCTTTTTGCCAAGAGTTCCTGGAGGATTTGGATCCTCACCTTTGAGAGTCCAAAGCACTGCTTCCCTCTCATCTCAGGTCTTCCAAGGAGTCAATATTAAGAGGAGAAAAAAACAAAACAATTTTCAATAATTGGGGAGCTATATAAGTTTAGTCTATCTTCTTGGAGTGACTAAATTATTTTAAACTTATATTAAGATCAGTTTGTAAATCAAAGTTAATCTCATTGGCCGTCATTTCCCTCTATCCCTTTCCCAACACTTCTCTATTTGATTGGATTTTATCACAGTCCTTTAGTCACATACTATCACAGTAGTTTTAGATCCTAGAGAACACCAGAACTCATGATGGGCAACACTGGAACATCATAACTTTTCACAACCTAAAACTCTTATATCAGTGAGAAGAGGAGCCCAGTGCATCGGTTCATGAGCTCACAGGTCTATGAGGTAGATGGGAGAAGCTTGGATCAAAGACTAGGTCTCTAGGATGGCTTCTCTGGTAAGAGGTGAGTCACAATCACAGTGGGCGCTGGATGGTCAGTGAGCCGGAATGAGCTATTGTCCCATCGTGCGGGAAGAAGGCAAGGCCCAACAACTACATCCTACTTTCTTCTGTCCTGTAGTTGAGTTCAGTGTCTCTTTGTGATATATACCACTGTTTTTACCAGCTGTAAGGTTGAGAGGAATACGATTAAGGGTAATACTAATCACCAGACCCCTGTGGAGAAGGGTTAAGCACTGGTAGATTTGGACAGAGCAGCAGCAAATCTGTCACTAATTTAGTTACAAAAAGTAGCACCATCTCCTAGTGCTATATTTGGACTTTTTTTTTTTAGCTTTAAATATCCTACTGAAGGTGAACATCCCAAGGGTAATGATGAAGTGGCCTTTCTTTGAGTTTCTGAATTGTTTCAGTTCTAATATTTGAATTTGGCAAGTTTTGAGTTCTTTTTGGGAGGATGAAGCAAGAATGGATTGGAAAAATATCCTGTGCCTTGACAGAAGGGAAGTGATTGGGTTATTACATCTATACAGTGATTTCCTGAATTTCACAGAATTAATGGAGAAATCAGAAAGTCATTTTGTATAATTAAATGTGTGATATAATAAAATATTTGTGAACCTTATGTTCACTTAATAGGGTTGGTATTGCTCAAAAGATTGAAGTGAACAGCAATTCTTTTTCTATTAATCATTCTATTCGTTTATATCTCAAATGATATTCCACATCCTGGTTACGCTTCCACCAACCACCCATCCCATATCTGTCCTCCTTCCTCCCTTTTGCCTGTATGAGAGTGGTCCCCCACATACACCCTCTCCCCACTACCACTAAGGCATCCCCCCATGTTGGGGCATCCAACCTCTACAGGACCAAGGGCCTCCCCTCCCACTGATGTCAAACAAGACTATCCTCTGCTACATATGTATCTGAAGTCATGGATAACTCCCTGTACACTCCTTAGTTGGTGGTCTTGTCTCTGGGAACACTGGGTGGTCTGACCACCTGATGGTGTTCTTCCTATGGGGTCGCAAACCCTACAGACTGATTCTTTTAGGGATCACCAATTCTCCATCCCAGAATCCCACACAGATTGCAGTTGGCTACTGCTCCGCTCAGTGGGATGCAGTTTATTGGGGATTTTTACTTTCATTGTTCTTACTAATTTACCCGCTCCATTAAAAATGAGGACCTGAGTTGATCCTTAGGATCCACATAAGAATTCTGGGTGTGGTAGCGTATGTTTGACATTCTAGCCCTGGGCAGATGGCTCTACTGGCCAGCAGAGCCTAACTGGTAAGATTCAGGCCAAAAAGAGACCTGTTTCAAAGAAAATTAAGTCCTTTAGGCTAATAGTAGGGAGGGCATGACTGAGAAGCTGAGTTCCGTTTAATGACATTCAGGAAAAGCAGGTTTCTAAGGCAACCCAGTGTCATCACTACTAGAAACCAGGTAAGTACCAATTTTCAGGTGGCAACTGAATGCCTGCACCAGGAGTCTGAGCATGGAAGTTATGAGGTGGAGGCTTCTGTGGACTATATATCAAGATCTGTCTCTAACAGCAATGTAAAACACATCACTTAAAATTTCATTTTGTCCACTTCACTAGGACAGGCATTCAGTTTGTCTTAAAGTCCCTCAGTACTTGTTGATTCTCGCTGTGCACTCTCCCCAACCTCTCTCTACCCAAGGGTCAGGGGGTGTTTCATGTGCATGTGTGCATGGCTATGTGCATGCATGTATGCAGGTGCACATGCACATTTACGTATGCATGTGGAGGCCAGTGATCAATGTCTTCAATTGCTCTACACCTTACTTTGTAGGAAGGGTCTCTCACTGAACCTGGAGCTCTCCAACTTGTTTGAACTTGCTATCTAGCAAGCCCCAGGGGTCCTCTTGCCTCTGTCTCACAGAGCTGAAATCACAGGTGCATGCTGCTACCCCCATCTTTTTTTTATTAAATTCTAGTTCTTTTGCCTGCATGAAAAACACTTTACCAACTGAACCATCTTCCCAGCTCCGAGTCCCTCTGCTTTTGATGTAATGTGTATTAATCATGATAGAAATTATGAATGATAAAATGTTAAATTCATTCATTTCAGCATAACAATAAACTTGTTGTGTATTAATACGATTAATATTTCAATGAGTATTTTCCAAAATATCAAAAAGTCACACTATTTTACATCTTTTTTGGTTGTGTTTGGTACTTAGTGCAGGACTTTTCATATTGGTGCTGCCTTCAGCTGCCAGTACAGCCATGCTCTTGAAACAACTACCCTGGTGTTACTTTAAATGCTCTGCGTAAATACCCTGGAGGTTTCAAGGCCCCATCAAAATGATGGTTGTGAAGTTGTGGCTTTCCTCATCTGATGCTCACCACATTCCTACTCTGCACACATAGTCTACCCATACACAAGGTATTTGCTTCCTCACAGAGAGCTTCAGAAATTCCCTTCTCATGGAAACCTACAGGAGGCAAATTAAAACAACCACAACTTCACCTCTGACAATGAAACCCCAAGCTATAATTAGGAGCACTATGGGTAAACTTATACTATGTTAAAATAATTTTTATTTTTGTAAATTTTTATTTCTAATTTTTTATAATGTCATATATGTATTACACTGCATTTTGATTATTGTCTTTCTCTACTTCCTTTATTTTTCTTTCATCTCTAGCAAATCTTCTCTTCCCTACTCAGATTCCCTTCCTTTCTCAGATTTATGGTTTTGGTTGTGTTTTGTGAACCATTTTGCTTTACCTACAGTCTTTTAGTACACTCTAGGTCCTTGAGAGGTAGGTATTTTAATGTTAGAAACGTGCCATAATACTACATTAGTTCTTAGAAACTAATGAACAGACAATTACCAAACACCACTCAGATCTGGTAAGTATTGAGACTGGGGATCCAGCCTGAGTTTACTGACCACTTAGTAGTAAACTTTGTAAATGTGGTAGCTTTGCAAATGAAATTACTGTGTCTCTGTGGTGAGTTGTTACTTTATTGAACAGAAATGTACAAAGTTAATTTACCACTAGATACCTCTATGTGAAACACAAGCAAAGCTAAAAGTTATTTCTTTATGCTGAAGGTGTCACCCCAAGGATCATGGGTCAGTCTATTCCTTGAATTACCATCCAGGGTCAGAACAGTGACAGTCACAAAAGATTGCTTGCTGGGTTTTATATTTCTTCTCAAATGGTTCTCTGTCAATTTCCTTAACAGCCCTCCAAAGCAATGTGCTATCACCTTAATGCCTTCGTAGGCATTGTCTGAATTGACCTGTGTGGAATAAAATTGTGTGAAAGCCAGCTTTGCTCTGGCTTCCCTTGGGTATCATGAGACCCATTGCCTGGACCATTCGCTCGCTCTGATGATCATTCTCTGGCTGTTTTGTGGGCTATTGTGCTTGTCCTTTGCCTGGATCATTCTCCTTGGTTAAGACATCCACTCTGTTGACTTCTACATCTCCAGCAAAGCCTACTGGCTGTCACAAGGATTCTGAAGATAGGCTGCCTGGTTAGAATATGAGCTGTGTTTATTAGCTGCATGATCTCAGGTGAATATCTTAGATCTTTGGTGGCTTCTGGTTTGGCCTCTTAATGAAAATAGAAATAGTTTCTATGCCTCATTGCTGTTTTGCTTGGAAAATGTTAAGGCCATTGCTAATGAATTATAAATAAATGATAGAGTGTGAATATATCTAATACCATGTAACCAACAGTGACAACGGATACTGAAGGACTTCTCCTTGGACTGTAGCTTTCAATAAAACTCCAAAGCATATCTACACCTGAGCTCCTTTATAAGGTGTCCAAATTGTTATCAAATAGTTTCCAAGACACAGACTTCTTTCTCAGTGGAATGAAACCTGCAATGTAAAGAGGGACTACAAGGTCCTGAGTACGTTCAGGCCAGGATCACATGATTGCTAGAATTTTCAAGGCCTTTAATGTAAGCAATGGCAGCTGGCTCAAGACAGTAGACGTGTTTGACAGGGCCAACCCACATGGGCCTTCGGCAGATGTGAGCTTTGTGTCTGCAGCTTGACACACTTTCTGATCTGTTCTGACAGGAGGAAGAACAACTGACCTTTGCCTAAGTTCTTGTCATACTAAATCTGAAGAAAATTATGACATACTTAATAACTCAGTTCATTTACTCTGGAAGCACAAATGTTTATAATTAATTCCCAATTATTCAGCATGCGACTTCTCTTCCCTTTTCCCTCCAACTGTCTGATTTTTGATAGCTTTGTGCCATGTATCCAAAATCAAATACATCTGTATGTGTTAGTCATCTTGTCTGATATTGTGCCAAAGGCCCCAAAAAATTAGTTTAAATGGAGGAATTATTTGCTCTAACCCAGGGATTTACAGGTTTGTTTCCAGTCTTTAGCTATGCTGATTCTGAGCACACAATGAGGCAAAACATCATGGTGCTGAGAGCATGTGGCCGAGGCTACCAACCTCAAGGATGATGGGAAACAGTGAAAAAAAGTAACTGGATCAACGATAGCCTTCAATGGCACTGTAAGTGATCTGCATCCTCCAAGGAAGCTGCAGTTCCTAAAGTATCCACCCTAGATAGTGTTTCTAGCTGTAGACCATGCATTAAAACAGAGCCTATGGGAACCACTTCATATTTAAGCCAAAACACTCTATCAGTGCACCCAGAAAGTGTTTTAAGTCAAGAAACTTTAACCATTGAACAATTTATAGAGTCTAAGCTAACGACCACCTTATCTAGGCCCATCTTGATATGTATAAAAGCCAATCAAGTGATATATTGCAGTAAAAGGTGAAATGGGATTGATTGGCTCTGCAAAGGCAATAAGAAGTTATCAGTGTACCGTAGGGAATCAATGATGGAAAATTAATAAGGGAAGCACCTGGTATAGGGAGGGATTCTGAATAAACTGACCTGAGAGAGTTCTTTTTAAAGATAGATCATGGAGATCCTGGGGTATGAGAGAGAGAGCAAAGAATACATGACCACACACCGAGAATAGCTAACATCAGTGGAACAGGACTCTAGTATATTTGTACATTACAGGGAAGTATACAGATTGACTCAGAAGAAGGTTTAGCAGGATGACCACAGGTTAGAAAAGAGTCTTATTGTCCATCCCTCCAAGACCTTTCCATTATGGTGGAGTCCTAATCCTCAATACTATGAAATATTAACTTGTTTGAAGGTTGAGTGTTCTCAAACATAGCCAAATTAAAATAATTCTTCCAGTATGTCTGGTGTCCTTAAAGAAGAGCTTCCTGGGATGGTACGATGCTTTCCTGGAATCCTGAGCCTTTTCAGGTGCCTGGCAACACAGAAGAATCTTAGCAGGATTCCTGCTACTTGCTATCATCTTGACAGATTCTTCATATTGATTCTATTGGAATGACTTGGTGCTTTTCTCTCTCTCTCTCTCTCTCTCTCTCTCACTGTATTTGTTTACATTCCAGCCATTGCCGCCTCCTTGTACCCCCACCCAGAGCTCTTTATCCCATTCCTCCTCCCCTTTGTCTCAGAAAGAGTGTCCCCCCTTTCCACCCATCAGGCATCCTCCTTCCCTGGTGCCTCAAGTCTCTCAAGGATTAAGTACATTTTCTCCCATCAAGGCCGGACCAGGCAGTACTCTGCTATATATGTGCCAGGGGCCTGTGTATGATGCCTGGTTGGTGACTTAGTCTCTGGGAGATCCCAGCGGTTCAGATTAGTTGAAACTACTGGTCTTCCTATGGGGTCACCCCCCTTCAGCTTTTTCAATTCTTCCCCTAATTCAACCATATGTGTCCCTGGCTTCAGTCCAATGGTTGAGTGTAAGTATCTGTATCTGTCTCAATCACCTGCTGATAGGGCCTCTCAAGAGGACAGCCATGTTAGGCTCCTGTCTGTAAGCACATCATAACAGCAGTAATAGTGTCAGGTATTGATGCCCCACAATGAAATGAATAACTGGACCTCCTTCCCTTCAGTCTCTTCTCCATTTTTGTCCCTGCAGTTCTTTTAGACAGAACAATTATGGGTTAGAAATTTTGACTGTGGGTTGATAATGCCATCCCTCCACTTGAGACCATGTCTATCTACTGGAGGTAGATTCTTCAAGTTCCTTCTCCCCAATGTTGGGCATTTTGGCTAAGGTCACTCCCATTGAGTCCTGAGAGTCTCTCACCTCCAAGGTTTCTGACACTTTCTTATTTTGTTTTGAATTTTTTAAATTAGATATTTGCTTTATTTACATTTCAAATGGTATCACCTTTCCACATTACCCCTACAAAATCCCCTATCCCATCCTCCCTCCCAGCTGAGCCACCCCCAATTTCCTGACTTGCATTCTCCTATTCTGAGGAATCAAGCCTTCACAGCACCAATAGTCTCTCCTCTCATTGATGTCTGAAATGGTTATCTCCTGCTACATATTATGTAGCTGGAGCCATGGGTACTCTTTGGTTGGTGATTTAGACCCTGGGAGGTCTGGGGGTACTGGTTGGTACATATTATTGTTCCCCCTGCAGGTGTGCACACCTCTTCAGCTCCTTGGGTCAGCATAGTCAATCTCCAGAGTAGAGGTCGCCAAGCGGAGGCTTGTGCACTCCCTCCCTGTGCGGGTGCGCTCTCTCCCAGTGCGGGTCTCTCTGCAGGGCAGATGTCCCACAGCAGAGCTGGTACATAGGTGACCACAGAACTACCCAGCTCTTGGGAGCAGGGAGCACACAAGCTGGCTGAGTCCCAAGAGATATTATGCTTGATTGTCCCTGCGTCTGGAGGTCCCAATTGCCCTGTTGCTGGAACAAAGATGGTGGAGTGCACTGTGCACCCTCTCAGCGCAGATCACTCTGCAAGGCAGATGGCCCACAGCAGAGCTGGCGCCCAGACGACCACAGAGCTGCCCTGCTCTTGGGCGCAGATGGAAGCCCAACAGGTTGTGTCCCAAGCGATGTTATATTGGGGAGTCCCTGGGTACCTGGAGGCTCATCACAGTCGATCCCCGGAGCAGAGTTCGCCAAGGGGAGGCTGGTGCGCTCCTCTCCTGTATTTCTTTAAGGGAGTTATTTATGTCCTTATTGAAGCCCTCTATCAGCATCATGAGCTGTGAATTTCAATCCAAGTCTTGCTTTTCTAGTGTGTTGGGGTATCCAGGACTTGCTGTTGTGGGAGAATTGGGTACAGATGGTGCCATGTTGCCTTGATTTCTGTTGGTAATGTTCCTATGTTTGCCTTTTGCCATCTGGTTATCTATGGTGTTAATTGGTCCTTCTGTCTCTGGTTGGTGCTTTTCCTTCCTGTGTGCCTGCAAGCCTGTCTCAGCACCCCTGGGTGACTACCTCTCCTCTGGCACAGACTACTGTGGCACTGCCCAACTCCTGGGTGCAGGTGGGGCCCTGGTGGACCCTGTTCCAACTGTTCTGGCACTCAAGTGTTCCCTGTGCTCCTGGCTGTACCTTCCTGCTCAGTCACTGGACAGAAGATGGCCTCTGACACTTTCTAGATGGTCCACCCACCTCCCAATCCCAGAGACTGAATATTTCCTTTCATTCCCCTCACCCTCTTGGCTTCTGCCCCCTCCCCATACCTAATCCTGTTTTCTTTTCCCCTTGTCTTACCTCTCCCACCAAGTGTCCTCCCTCCCTCTGCCTTCTGGGATTGTTTTGTTCCCCCTTCTAAGTGAGATTGAAGCATCTACTCTTGGGCCTTTCTGCATGTTAAATTTCTTACAGTCTTAAGATTGTATACTTAGGATTGTATTCTAAGTATTTTGTACATTTTGGATAATATCCACTTATCAGTGAGCATATACCATGCATGTCCTTTGGGGTCTGGGTTACCTCACTCAGGATGATATTTTCTAGTTCCATCCATTTGCCTGCAAAATTCATGATGTCCTTGTTCTTAATAGCTAAATAGTATTCCATTGTGTATATGAACCACATTTTCTGTATCCATAATTCTGTTGAAGGACATCTGGGTTGTTTCCAGCTTCTGGCTATCACAGATAAGGCTGCTATGAACATAGTGAAGCCATGTCCTTGTGGTATGTGAAGCATCTTTTGGGTATATGCCCAAGAGTGGTATAGTTGGGTTTTCAGGTAGAATTATTTCCAATTTTCCAAGGAACTGCCAGATTGATTTCCAGAGTGGTTGTACCAGTTTGTAATCCCATTAGCAATGGAGGAGTGTTCCTCTTTCTCCCTCATCCTGACCAGCATGTGCGGTCACTTGAGTTTTTGATCTTAGCCATTCTGATTGGTGGAAGGTAGAATCTCAAGGTTGTATTGATTTGCATTTCTCTGATGACTAAGGACTTTGAACATTTCTTTAAGTGTTTCTCAACCATTTGAGATTTTTCAGTTGAGAAAAATAATTTCAGTTGAGAAAATTTATTTAGTTCTGTAATCCATTTTTAAATTGGGTTATTTGGTTTTCTAGAGTCTAACTTCTTGAGTTCATTGTAAAGTTTGAATATTAGCCCTCTATTGAATATATAGGGTTAATGAAGATCTTTACCCAACGAGTAGGTTGCCATTTTGTTCTATTAACAGTGTCCTTTGCCTTACAGAAGCTTTTCAGTTTCATGAGGTCCCATTTATCAGTTGTTGATCTTAGAGCCTAAGCCACTGGTTTTCTGTTTAGAAAATTTCCCATGTACCTCTGTGTTTGAGATGTTTTCCCACTTTCTCTTCTATTAGATTCAGTGTATTTGGTTTTATGTTGAAGTCCTTGATTGATTTGGACTTGAGCTTTGTGTGAGGTAATAAAAATGGGCTATTTTCATTTCCTACATACAGATTGCTAGTTAGACCAGCACTATTTATTGAAGATGCTGTCTTTTGTCAACTGGATTGTTTTGGTTTCTTTGTCAAAGATCAAGTGTCATAGGTGTGTGGGTTTATTTCTGAGTCCTCGATTCTATTCCATTGATAGACCTGTCTGTCTCTGTACTAATACCATGTAGCTTTTTTTTATATAGAAATTTATTGAAAGATATAATAAAAAAGCATTTAAAATTTCCCCTCAACCACACATGGACTGAAAGTTTATTAGAATATTGTGTTCTATCTAGGGCAACAGCCTTTATCATGTCTGAGTTTGTAGAAACATTCTTTATGATCCTCCAGCTTTCAAGATTCTGCTTACAAAAGAAGCACGTTGATATTCGTCTGTCTGTATCTATGAAAATCTGAACACAAGTTATGGCTTCTTCCAAAGCTGAATTCCATGTCTTGGGATAGTGTTAAGAAATTTTTAGATTCCTGGAGGTTTTTTTTAATTTTTTGTTTTACTTTCTATATTCTTTATTTACATTCCAAATGATTTCCCCTTTCCCAGTTCCCCCCTCCCCAAAAGTCCCATAAGCCCTCTTCCCTCCCCCTGTTTCCCATTTGCCTAAAAACTTCACGAATTCATTGCTTTTAATTGCTGAGTAGTGTTCCATTGTGTAAATATACATGGAAAATATCTCTGATAAAATTGAAGAAATATATAGAAAAAGACGTTAGGATTGACTATTTCGTGGAAAAATTATACAGATAAAATGGTAGGCATAAAAATATTCCTGAATTGATTGAAAGTGGAACTATAAACATTGTCTGATAAAATTGAAAATCTACAAGGAAAATATTTCTGATAAAACTCAAGAAATATATAAAAAAACATGTTAAAATGACTATTTCATGAAAAATTATACAGATAAGATAGTAGGCATAAAAATATTCCTAAATTGATTGAAAGTAGAGGTAAAAACATTTTCTGATAAAATTGAAGATTTACATGGAAAATATCTTTGATAAAATTGAAAAAAATATATGGAAAAACATTAAAATTGAAGATTATCATGGAAAATTATACAGATAAAATGGTAGGCATAAAAATATTACTAAGTTGATTGAAAGTGAAATTATAAATATTTTCTGATAAAACTGAAGATTTACATGGAAAATATTTCTGATAAAATTGAAGAAATATATAAAAACTGCATTAAGATTGAGTATTTCATGGAAAAATTATACAGATAAAATGGTAGTCATAACAATATTCCTATGTTTTTTGAAACTGGAATTATAAACACTTTCTGATAAAATTGAAGGTCTATAAGGAAAATATTCCTGAAAAAATTCAAGAAATATATAGAGACACTTGTTAAAACTGACTATTACATGGAAATTTATACAGATAAAATGGAAGGTACAAAAATGTTCCTAAGTTGATTGAAAGTAAAACTATAGACATTGTCTGATAAAACTGAAGATCCACATGGAAAATACTTCTGACAAAATTGAAGAAAAATACAGAGAAACTTTAAAATTAAAGATTATCATGGACAATTATACCAACAAAATGGTAGGCACAAAAACATTCCTAAATTGAAAGTGAAACTACAAACACCTCCCACCCCCCGCCCCTCAACGAAACCAAAGATCTACATGAAAAACACCTCCAACAAAATCGAAGAAATTTTTTTGTGTGGTTACTTTCTTTTGGGTTTGTTGGAAAAAGATTACTTTCTTGCTTTTTCTAGGAAGTAGTTTCCCTCCTCGTGTTGGCGTTTTCCATCTATTATTCTTTGTAGGGATGGATTTGTGGAAAGATATTGTGTAAATTCGGTTTTATCATGGAATATCTTGGTTTCTCCATCTATGGTAATTGAGAGTTTTGCTGGGTATAGTAGTTTGGGCTGGCATTTGTGTTCTCCTAGGGTCTATATGAGATCTGCCCAGGATCTTCTGGCTTTCATCGTCTCAGGTGAGAAGTCTGGTGCAATTCTGATAGGCCTGCCTTTATAGGTTACTTGACTTTTTTCTCTTACTGCTTTTAATATTCTTTCTTTGTTTAGTGCATTTGGTGTTTTGATTATTATGTGCCGGGAGGACTTTCTGGTCTGGTCCAGTCTGTTTGGAGTTCTGTAGGCTTCTTGTATGTTCATGGACATCTCTTTCTTTAGGCTAGGGACATTTTCTTCTATAATTTTGTTGAAGATATTTACTGGCCCTTTAAGTTGTAAATCTTTGCTCTCTTCTATACCTATACTCCTTTCTCATTGTGTCCTGGATTTCCTGGATGTTTTGGCTCAGGAACTTTTTGCATTTTGCATTTTCCTTAACTGTTGAGTCAATGTTTTCTATGGTATCTTCAGCCCCTGACATTCTTTCTTCTATCTCTTGTATTCTGTTGTTGATGCTTGCATCTATGACTCCTGAATTCTTTCCAAGACTTTCTATCTCCAGAGATGTCTCACTTTGTGATTTCTTTATTGTTTCTACTTCCATTTTTAGATCCTGGATGGTTTGGTTCAGTTCCTTCACTTGTTTGTTTGTGTTCTCCTGTAATTCTTTCAGGGATTTTTGTGTTTCCTCTTTAAGGGCCTCTATCTGTTCACCCATGCACCCCTGTATTTCTTTCAGGGATTTTTGTGTTTCCTTTTTAAGGGCCTTTACCATTTGACCCATGTTCTCCTGTATTTCTTTAACGGAGTTATTTATGTCCTTCTTGATGTCCTCTAACAGCATCGTGAGAAGAGACTTTAAATCCAACTCTTGCTTTTCCGGTGTGCTGGGGCATCCAAGACTTGCTGTGGAGGGAGAACTGGGCTCTGATGTTGCCAAGTATCCTCGGTTTCTGTTGGTAGGGATCTTGCGCTTGCCTTTTGCCATCTGGTTATCTCTGGTGTTAGTTGGTCTTGTTGTCTCTGGCGGAAAATCTTCCCTCCTATGGGCCTGTAAACCTGTGTCTGTACTCCTGGGAGACCAACTCTCTTCTGGCAGGGTCTGTGCACAGAAGGCTGTGGAGCTGTCTGGTTCCCTGCTGCAAATGGCCACTGGAAGCAAAGACTCCTGTCCCAGCTACTCCAATGATCATATATATGCCTTCTGTGCTCCTAGCTGTACTGCTCCAGAGAGAAGGTAGAGATCTCACCTCCTTGCTCAGAGGTGAAATTGCTGCTTGGAGATCACTCTCTCCTTGTGGGTTAAGCACAGAAGGCTTTGGAGCTGCCTGGTTCCCTGCTGTACGTGGCGGCTGGAAGGGAAGACTCCTGTCCCTGCTGCTCCACTGATAGTATGCCCTGTGCACTCCTAGCTGTACCCCTCCAGAGAAAAGGTGGAGATCTCACCTCCGCACTCAGAAGTGAAATTGGTCCTGGGAGATCATTCTCTCCTGGTGGGCTAAGCACAGAAGGCTGTGGACTTGTCTCGTTCCCTGCTGCCACCATGTAGTTTTTATCACTATTGCTCTGTAGTACAGTTTGAGTTTAGGGATGGTGATTCTCCCAGAGGATCTTTTATTGTTAAGAATTGTTTTGGTTATCCTGGATTTTTTTGTTTTTCCATATGAAACTAAGAATTGCTCTTTCCATGTCTGTGAAGAGTTGTTTTGGTATTTTGATGAAGATTGCATTGAAACTGTAGATTGCTTTTGGTAAGATGTCCATTTTCACTCTGCTAATCTACCAATCCATAAGCTTAGGAGCTCTTTCCATCTTCTGAGTTCTTTAGTTTCGTTCTTGAGAGATTTGAAGTTCTTGTCATACAGATCTTTTACTTGCTTGGTAAGAGTTATACCAAGATATTTTATATTATTTTTGGCTATTGTGAAGGGTATTGTTTCACTAATTTCTCTTTTAGGCAGTTTATCATGTTGTGTATAAAGGAAGACTACTGATTTGTTTGAGTTAATTTCATACCCCACCACTTTGATGAAGTTGTTTTTCTGCTGTAGAAGTTCTCTGGTGGAATTTTTGGGGGTTGCTTGTGTACACAATCATGTCATCTGCAAATAGTCATCCTTTGACTTCTTCCTCCTCAATTTATATCGCCTTGACCTCCTTTTTTTTGTATGTTCTATATAGATCTTCAAGTACTATATTGAATAGATAGGAAGATGGTTGGCAGCCAGGCTTGCCTCGTTCCTGATTTTAGTGGGATGGCTTCTATTTCCTCTTCATTTGATTTGTTGTTGGCTGTTGGTTTGTTGTTTATTTTTTTTTTTACTGTGTTTAGGTATGTGCCATGAATTCTTGGTCTCTCCAAGGCTTTTAACATAAAGGGTGTTGTATTTTGTCAAAGGCTTTTTCAGCACCTAATGAGATGACCATGTGACTTTTCCCTTGAGTTTGTTTATATTGTGTATTACATTGATAGATTTTCAATGTATATTGAACTATCCCTGCATCCCAGGGATGAAGTATATTTGATCTTGGTAAATGATGGCTTTGATGTCTTTCTGAATTCTGTTTGTGAGATTTTTTTTGAATATTTTTGTATCAATATTCATTAATGAAATTGGCCTGAAGTTCTCTCTTTTGGTTTGGTCTTTGTATGGTTTAGGTATCAAGGTAACTGCATCTTCATAGAATGAATTAGGTAGCGTTCCTTCTCTTTCTGTTTAGTAGAATAATTTGAGGAGTATTGGTTTTAGCTCTTCTTTGAAGGTATGGTAGAAGGTGCTTACATTTCTTTCACAGTATTTATGACCTATAATCATATTTGGTGATTATTTTTATTTGTCACTACATTTCCTATGCTATGTTTTAGCTCTATGACATAATTATAATTTTAGTCTTAAAAAATCTTTACTGCTCTATCTCTGTATCTGGATACAGTAGTTTTGACTTCTACCTACATCATAACACACCACTGGCTGATCATTACATGACTCATTAAAGTTTGTTTTCTTTGTCTCTTGTCTTCACATATGTTCTCCTAAAATGATCTTATATTGATCATATTTTTAAGAATTCATTTGTTTTTATTTATGTGCCTGTATATGGTGGTTTGAATAAGAACTGCTCCCATAGGCTCATATACCTGGGAGTGGCACTATTTGTAAGAATTAGAAAGATTGGGAGTGTGGCCTTGGTGGAGGAAGTATGTCACTAGGAGTGGGATTTGAGGTTTCAAAAGCCCATGCTAGGCCCAGGTTCTCTCTTCCTTCCTCCTGTGGGTCAGGATATAGAACTCTCATCAGTTTCTCTAGCACCATGTCTGTCTGTGTGCTGTCATGCTTCCTGCCATGATGATAATGGGCTAAACCTCTGAAACTGTAACCAAGTCCCAGTCAAATGCCTTCTTTTTATAAAAGAGTTGTCTTTTTACAGCAATAGAATTACAACTAAGACAATATGCATGAGTGTGCTTGTTGAAATGTATAACATATTTTATACAGCCTAGGGAGACCAAAAGGGGCATTAGATCTCTAGAATGAGAGTTACAGGTTATTATGAGCCACCATGTGGGTGCTGGAACCGAACATCAGTCCTCTTCAAGATCAATGGCTCTTAAGTGCTGAGCCATCTCTCCAACACCATGATCTGATTTTGAATTATTATTTGGCTATTATGACTCAGATGGAAGACCACTTCATTCAGGAAGTCTTCCCTAGCTTTTCAGGACAGAGTCATGAATCCTCCTATATTTTCAGAGTGCCTAATACTTAATTCTTAGAAGTTGTCATCGATATGATTCATTCTGAGTCCCAGGCAGAGTAGCACAAGTGACTCATTTCACTTGGTTAGAGTTCAGTAGGGGAAGCAAATGGATACTTTATGAACATGGGGTGCTGGTTCTAGATATTAAGACAGAAGACATCAAAGGTACTTTCCAATCCTGTGTGAATTTGCATTGTTCCTGAAGATATGTTTGGTAGCTGAGTTTCTGAACACTGGTCCACAGTGTAGTATCAATCTTTAAATACTATTGGGAATCCCTCACCAGCTATTTGCACAAGTGAAGGGTTCCTTCCCTCAGTCTTCAAGATAGAGGTTTATTTGGGGTAACATCTGTCATCTTTTGATAAAATGTTTTTACTTTATTCTCTCAGACCCCCAGGATCCCAATGACAGATAAAAAATGTTGATTCCTTTTTAACCAGTAGATTTTAAAATTATTATTAAGCTGAAAGTCTTCAAGACTTTCTGGGTCAGCTCATCACCTCCCTCTGCTCCCCCAAAGAAGGGATGCTAGATGACATCAGGGATGTTAGGACCTCAGACCAATGTGGCCAGAATCTAAACTCAATAATTACAAGCCCAAGGGCCCCTGAGCTTGCTGTAACTCAGACTATTGACAAAGAGGAAAGAGAAGTTCTTAGAGTCAAGGTGAGAGATATCTAACTCATACTGAATGCCTTGGGTTGACAGGCCACCATGGGAATGGAAAATATTGCTGTAATTCTACCCCATATCCTGAACTTTCTCTAAGAATTGCATCTAAATTACATATGAATAGTGTAGGGAGAAAAGAAACTAACAGTCAAGGAAGTTTTTAAGTGCATTTTATCAGGCACAGTGTAAATCCTGGGGCAGTTCAAAGTGCCATTTAATGAGCATCAGTTTCCCTGGAGAGAGGAATATTTTTCATCAAGCTTACTACTCCTTCAGGGCTTGAAGTGGATTTGGTTTTATGAACAGTTATGACTTTTTCATAAGGTATGCTTTGCTTTCACCCAGGATGGCATGATTCACAAATGAAGGCATAATTACCTTTTCCAGGAACAAACCCCTTTCCTGGTAGCTGGAAGTCTCACTGAAACCAGAGAAGTTCTTATGCATAGCTTATGCAATTGATTATTTTCTCTATCCATGGTAAATACCAACAATTCCTTTCATGGAAGGTAAAAGAGAAGAAAGATGCAGAAGGAATGACTAGAGGGCCCAGCGACTTTTAGTAGAACTCTCTAAGACTGTATCTCTAATACCCACCTATACATTGGTGCTTTGGGGAGGAATGGAGGAGGTGGCCCATCTTTTTCATTATCAAGCCATCACTATAGTAGCAGCCTTTGTCTATAGAAGTTTGATCATAATGGTCAAAGCTCTTGTCCTAGTGTTGATCGGTGGGCTTAACTCATTCCTCCTCGAACCTTCTCCATCATTCATCCCACCCACCAAAACTCACTTATCCATCTTTAGCCATTGTCATTGCAGTGCTGGACTCTTTCCTTAGCTTGATAGAAATGTCAAGTGCTGGAATTACTTGCCTGACACCCACCTGTAGGCTTCTGGGTTGGAGCACTTTGGTAGAACTTTCCTCTAGGATAAGGATGCAGGTAACCAGAGATCACATTTACCTTCTTCTTCTCCCTTCTGAGGCCTGAGGTTAGCTTATAGGAGAAACTACACATGCTTTGGCATGGGATACAAGCAGACCACATTGATCAAGTAATGGTTGGGTAATAATAGTCTGGCAGCAAAAACTGAAGGCAGAGAGTGAATTAGCAGCTGATTAGAGCAATTTGGTTCTCTATTGGCCTCAACTGGGAAGGAATTCTGCCAAGACAATTATTTTGAGACAATGAATGAGAAGTGTACAGTGACCCTATTGGGAGGCAAGCCCTATGCCAGATGCTTTACACACACACACAGTACATTAGGAATAAAGTACTTCTTGTTCCAGGTGCCTCTTGTGAAACCTGTACTTTTACACTTTGGTACTTTCAACAGCTGCTCATATTATATATTTATTCATGAAGACTGGGATTCCAAAACATGTGTGCACACATTAATCCTTCCAGCACTCTATACTGGTAAACACCACTTGGATTATCTTCGAGCATTCACTTTCCCTGAGCACTGCCTCACTCACTGCCCATGGAGAAGAGCCCTGTGTTACATACTATCCTCTGTTGTTTGCTTTTGTTTGAGACAGGGTCTTGTTATGGAAATACCAATAGTGTCTGGAACCCAGGTTGGCCTTAAACTCATAATCCTCTTGCCTTAACCTCCCAAGTGCTAGGCTTATACAAGCATACACCATTGCATACCAATACAAGATCAATTATTTTCATGCTAGCCTCTATCTGCCGAATGCCTGGACTTTATATTCAAATAAGTCATTAAAATGAACAAATCTTCTAGTTAGGACATTTATACGACCTATATGTAAAAGAAAAACTCACAGAACTGTAGTCACAATAACAATACAAGAAAGAGTTAAGCAGATTCATTCTGGGATCCTTGGCAGCACATTGTCACTTGGAAACTTATCTTTTAATGGACATTAGTTCTTCATAATTCTGAACTATGGCCCTATTTAAAGTGCCTACAGAGGTTCTGATTGTCCCTTTAGCTTGGGCATCTGGTCATGAGTATATCAGTCATATCCGGAAGAGTAGTAATAGTGTGTGTCTACATAGGAATCTTCCCTGTGGGCAGTGTAGGCATAAAATGTATTTATACACTGTGTAATGTTTACCCTTGTATTATGAAAATGCTGATTTCTCTACCTGCATATCTTGTTTCAATCCAATCCATAATCTCTTGTCTCAAGTTTGTGTAAACAGTCTTACCAATTATTCCATGCCTTGTCAATAAATGCTGATCACCCAGTGGCTGGGCAAAATAGAGAATAGGGTAGGATGTCTCCCAAATAGAGGAGGGAGAGAGGGAGAAAGAGCAATGCATATCAGTGGGGCAGATGGAGGATTTGGAGCCATGAGGAATAGGTCCAGAGAGAGATTACAGAAACACACCTGAAGCTCAAAGAGCCGGATCAATAATAATACGCAAGTATCATGGAATGGGGCTGGGCGGTATTCAGATTAGCATAGAAAGTAAAGATAGATCATTTAACTGCTCAGTTATTGAGGTAAAGTATTAAATAAATATTGGTTTTTCTGTGTGATTATTGGGGAATAGTATAAGGTAAAGAAATACAACTGCCAGATTCATTGTTTCATTTATATTAAGAAAAATTTCATTGACAGGGCAGTAAGGAGGGCAGTACTCAGAAAAAGCCATTACTGGAAGGTAGCCTAAATGGTGTTCACCATGATACATTACTGGAAGGGTTAATGTGTGTAGACATATTTGGAATCCCAGTCTCAGTACTTATAGATGTAAGTCTATGTGATCCTGGACAAATTAATCTCTCTGTACTTCAATGTCCTCATTTGAAGAGATAGGACCATAACCATTTAAATGTATTGTGTTGAATGTTGCAAAGTATGTAAGACACTTAACACAGCCTGGCACCTGAAGCTTTTATGGTAGTTAGCTTGTAGTAGGAAACAGGGAGCTGTTACCAGGTCTTGATTTTTCCCTCTGAATAGAAATAAAGAAGTCCATAAAGATTCTCAGGGTCACTAACTTCTGAGAGAAAGCAGAACTGATTATAATTGAAAATTTCAAATTTAGGAAGTCATGATTTCAGTAAATCCAAACTGTTCATGAAGTCATTTGATCCCTACTTTTAACATGTTATTGAGAGAGCAAAACAAATTTAACATCAGTATCCATTTAGACATGAATGAAAAATCACTTTTCTGAACTTGTTAGTTCTACTGAGTGTGACAGCAAGAGAATCCATTTTAAGGTCAGAGCCTCCTCAGTACACCAAGTTCTGAAGCCTGATATCCACTTGTCTGTGCTAATGAAACATCAGGGAGTCAAGCCATTCAGCAGTTGAAGTGTGCTGACCCAATGACTACTAATGCTGTTGAGGGATAAGGCAAAACTCTTCTAATCCTTAGGCAGATCCAGCAATTATCTATCCTTATGAATCCCCTCAAACCAAATATCCATTTCTAAGCATAGCTTCCTTTAAAGAAAAGTGGAAATTCTGGGTGGCCCAGTGCTTTGCTGTAGCCTTAGGGAGTGTTTTTAGAGGTTTGGTCTAGCTTGTGTGTTCAGTTCTCTCAAAGATTCTGTAAGTGAGCAATTGTTGGAAGACCCTGCTATTAAGGTAGCAGTCCACCATATCTGGATAACTCTCTGAGCTATAAATATCCTGTCAATCTCAGACTGGTCCCCAAGGGGTTCTAGAATAGACTGGGAGACACTCCACACAGGTACCTATTATGCTCTTGCAGGCTTCCAGCAAGCCTTCCAAGAACTTCGTCCTGTTGCCAATCTGCCTCTCTGCATTCAAGACCCTGTGGGCCCCTAATGCCCCTTCCTTGCCCTTCAGAAGGTGCAAAATGGAGGACTTCCTTTCTCAGTGGGGCTTCCCCTTCTCCACTGGTCTTATCTGGAGATTTCTCTAAGCATAGGTGCCTGACCCTCTGGAGGATGGCCCTGTACAGAGTTTCCTGCAATCTCTGCATGATTCAGCACATAAGTCCATCAGCTCAGCCTTTCCCACTGTCCTATAATTAGGTAATGTGTTATAACCAACCAGCTCTTCCCACCTGTTTGATAATTAGGTACTGTGTTATGATCAATCATTCCTTTCCATCCACATACCTAAGAGGCCTTATATACCCTACCCCTGGAACAAGAAAGTAGAGCTGCCTCACTGTTTCTGGAAGCCCTTCCACCATTCCCATGGCTATGCAAGCCCTGTGAGCTGGAGGCCAAGGACCACCAAGAAGAAGGGAGACCCACAAACAATAACCTCTGATACACTCGTTTTGACTTTACTGGAGTCAGAAGAACACAATTGAAAATCTTACATGCAGGGTTTACTCTAAAGCTATAATAAGTATGACCATGTATTAATATGAGGAGAAAAAAACACAACTGGTTAAAAGGAAGTCCAAACAAAGCAAGACAGATATGGAAGTTTGTTGGGGAAAAAAGGGTGATAATATGCAACAGCGGGGAAAACAATAAATGAATCAACTAATTATACACATAGAGAAAAAGAATCTTGATCACTGTTTGAAACCAACTTAAAACCAGATGAGCCACCCAAGGAAATAGGAAGGTAATGTACAGGAAAATATTTCTTTGTGGTTCTGAAATATAAAAGGGATTTCTTAGCTGAGAATAGGGATGCTTACCTATAACTCCAACACTTGGGAAGCTGAAAAAGGAATGGTAATGAGTTTGAGGTCAGCCTGAGCTACATAGTGAGTTCAAACCTTAGTTTTCAAAGTGGCAACCAACAAACTGGGAAAAGATCTTTACCAACCCTACATCAGACAGAGGGCTAATATCCAATATATACCAAGAACTCAAGAAGTTAGACTCCAGAGAACCAAATAACCCTATTAAAAATGGGGTACAGAGCTAAACAAAGAGTTCTCACCTGAAGAATATCTAATGGCTGAGAAGCACCTAAAGAGATGTTCAACATCCTTAGTCATTAGGGAAATGCAAATCAAAACAACCCTGAGATTCCACCTCACACCAGTCAGAATGGCTAAGATCAAAAACACAAGAGACAGCAGTTTTGGCGAGGATGTGGAGAAAGAGGAAAACTCCTCCACTGCTGGTGGGATTGCAAACTGATACAACCACTCTGGAAAGCAGTCTGGCAGTTCCTCAGAAAACTGGGCATGACACTCCTGGAGGACCCTACTATACCACTCCTGGACATATACCCAGAGACTTCCCCTGCATGCAATAAGGACACATGTTCCACTATGTTCATAGCAGCCTTATTTATAATAGCCAGAAGATGGAAAGAACCCAGATGTCCCTCAATGGAGGAATGGATTCAGAAGATGTGGTATATTTACACAATGGAATACTACTCTGCAATTAAAAACAATGAATTCACGAAATTCTTAGGCAAATGGTCAGAACTTGAAAATATCATTCTTAGTGAGGTAACCCAATCACAAAAGAACACACATGGTATGCTGTCACTGATAAGGGGATATTAACCCAGAATCTTGGAATACCCAAGATACAATTCACATATCAATAGATTTCCAAGAAGATGGAAGGAGAGACCCCTGGTCCTGGAAAGACTGGATGTAGGGGGAATACCAGGACAGAGAAGAGAGAGGGGGTTGAATGGGGAACAGAGGGAGGGAAGGGGGCTTATGGGACTTTCGGGGAGGGAGGAAACGGGAAAGGGGAAATCATTTGGAATGTAAATTAAAAAAATATAGAAAATAATAAAACATTTAAAAATAAAATAATTTAAATTTAAAAAAAAACTCTTAGTTTTCAAATGGTAAGTTGCCAGAACAGCTCTAATTAAAGTCATATTAGGCAAATCATGAGGATACCTTTATAATCCTGGCTCCACAGTTCAGCTTTTTCTCTGAAACCACCGTTTAAAACTGGAACGCCTGTTTCTCCATCACTGCAAGCAAAGTGAACACCCACAGCTTGCTTCTCTTCCACACTTAACTCAGCTCAAGTCTCCCAGACAATGCTGGATGGTCTACCTGTAATTACGCTGAAACGCCTGCTGAAATGTTCCTTCAAACTGGTAGTTTTGAGGTTTTATTTTTCCTTTGAGGCATACAGACAATGACACCAAAACAGGAGGTCAGAATAACAGTGGAACAAAACAGTGCCTGGAATCAGCTGCCTTAAGTATTACCGATGCTCTTTCTAATGTGGCCAATTCAATCTATACCCCGGGTAGTCATGTAGAAGAGTATCTGTGGCATCCCATCCTTGCCAATGTTTGGTAATGATTGGTTTTTATTTGGAAAGGCTATCTTATTATAATTTTAATTAATAGTTGTGTAATTAACAATGATATTTAATATGCTTTTATCTATGTATTATCCATTCAGATATAGAGTTTTCAGAAAAGCTTTTGTCTTCTTCACATTTCTTAGTATTGTTACTGTTTAGGAGTCACTATTGGATAATGACTCTTTGTTGGCTCTATTTTATTTTTTTGGAAGGTTACCTTGGGTACCTTGAGCCTTTGTACTTTTGAATTTCCATAAAGCTTTTAGATATCTTTATGGTACCATCATAAACCTAATGTGATTTTATTTTCACTTAGGCCTTAGAATAAAACTGGGAGTAATTAAAATATTTGCAACATATAGTTTTCAAATTTATAGATATATTTCCTTCTACTTTTTTAGGATTTTGTTGGCATTTCTCAATTCAATTTATAAGTTTATTTTATATTTTATATTTCAGGATGAAATATAGAAGTGAAATGAATTTATTTTATGCACAGAAACTCTACTAAATGCAGTTACACGTCTAATTTAGACTATTATGAACTTTATATGAATATAATTATATTAATAATAACAGCTCTGTTCTCCCAGTACTACAGTATTTTCCCATGATGCTCTATGTTTCTCTTAGTCTTTGTTTCCATTTTCTCTATTTTACTTGGTAATATTTTTGTTCACTTTCCAGTTTATTAAATTTTCTTTAGTTCTATCCAGTATGATGTTAAATCTACTCATTTTGATTTTAATTCAAATTTTCTTCTTGGTAATTTCATTTTCAAGTTTTCTTATTACTTTTTTATAATTTTTATATTTCTTAAAAATATTTTCAAGCTTGACTTTCACTTTTTAAAAAGAACAAACCTTTAAAAATTCTATTTTCTGAGCCTTTATCAGACATAGTTTCAGTCTGATCATAATGCTTATTTTTTTATGTCATTTCTGCTGCCAGTTAGGTAAAAACAAGTCTGGCATTATTTTCAAGTAAGAATCTGTTGTATGGTTTATGAGGACTGTTTGTTAGGCAATTTTGCTATATAATTTCAGGAAATGGGTTCTGTCCTTTTAACAGGGTCATAAATTACATCTAGGTCCAAGTGAAAATTACTGAGCTAAAATGTATGGCTTTCAGCATAGGGAGGGATTCAGTTTTCTATTGTGTCCTGCTTCATAATTACTACAATGGCCCATTTTCAAAATAAGCTACTGAAGAAAGGTTTTATCAGGTAGAATCAGAATGGTCACCCCCCTATCCATCACTTGGCCATCACTGGAACACCCTTGAAACATCTGTGTACAAATGAAAGTAATGTAAAGTGAGACATTATTTTCAGAGCTGTGTATGTGTCAGTAAAGTTTTGGTTGATGAAAACAACTCTTATTGGCCTAGAGAAATTAATATATTGACACTTTTAATGCTATTTGCAGATTAATACCAGATTCAACTAAAATTTATGTAGACCTACTAATATTTTCCCAGTAGTGACATGAAAAATTCATTTTAAGCATGAATGAAAATGAAAATAGTTTTATTGTGAATAAGTGTACCTACCACTTAGATACCATATTTACTATTTTAGAGAAACTATTATATAGCCCTCTGTTATAGCCTTCTCTTGTTTGCTTTTACATTTCAATGTATATTGAAAACATTAATAAATGTACACCTAAGTAATTTAGTAGGCATACCATTAAATAGAGTTCAAAACTTATTTAGTTACTTCTTGAGGTAAGTTTCATATTTATTCTTGTGTGACAGCATTTTTTCTTTGCCTTGAAGCAGAGTCTCTCTGAGACCCCAGATAATCTGAAATGTACTATGTAGCCCAGGCTGGACTTGAACTCATTGCTGGGGTTACATTTTGGCACTAATACCAGTTTCAACTTTAGTAAGTGCTGTTTAATACATATCCCAAGCTGTATTAGAAGAAAAGCAGTGCCATAGCTTAGAAAATTACCTCAAAACCCATCTCAGGCATTTCCTGGGACACCTCAGACTAGTACCATTCTTGCCCTTCAAAAAAAACTTGTACAAATGGACTCATGCTATATAATTATTTTTAAGAAAATACTTTATTTTGGATTAACTACAGATTCTAAACACAAAAATAAAGATAGCACGGAGAGATTCTGTGTGCAGATACTCTTATCCCCATAAACCCACTGTAAAGTAAATCTTGCTATCAGTACTCTACCTCTTTTTGGTTCTATCACTAAAAAAAAAAAAAAGGAAATTCTTCAAGAAGACTGACTTAAGCATGGTTGTCTTAGGGTTTTACTGCTGTGAACAGACACCATGACCAAGGCAACTCTTTTAAGGACAACATTTAATTGGGGCTGGCTTACAGGTTCAGAGGTTTAGTCCATTATCATCAAGGTGGGAACATGGCAGCATCCAGGCAGGCATGGTGCAGGAGGAGCTGAGAGTTTTACAAATTCATCTGAAGGCTGCTAGCAGAATACTGACTTTTAGGCAGCTAGGATGAGAGTCTTATAACCCATACCCACAGTGACACACCTACTCCAACAGGGCCACACATTCTAATAGTGCCACTCCCTGGGCTGAGCAGATATAGACCATCACAATGGTCAAGTGATTCATAGAAGAATAAGCCTAACTAAACACCTGACTTGGAAGACATGGCATTTAAGAGAAGAAAAGAGCCTTCAGAAATCAGTGAAAGAAAATTGCAGTTTCTTCCATGTATGAGTTCCACTTTCATTTTCTTCATAGAGTATTTCATAGAATGAAATTAAGAAAAACAAGTTTTACTGAAATATACATCATATACAATCTTCCTATTTAAAGGGTCTGTTAAGGTTAATGTTAAAGTACACTCACAGATATGTATAACTGTTGCCATAGTCTATTACAGACTTTCTCATTGACTCCCAACAAATCACCTTCCAGTCAACACTCCTTTCTTCAAAGTAATCACCAACTGTTCTCCACTTCTCCAGATTTCCCAATTCTGGACTTGCTTGAGTGGAGTCTTACAACATATAGACTTTGTGACTGGCTTCTTTCACTTAGCATAATGTTCTCATTTGTCTAAGTTGCAGCCACTTCACGGTTTTCAAACCTCTTCACGAATACGTAATATCTCATCATATGGGTGTTTCACATTTTCTAAATCTACTCATATATTAATGAGCTTTTAGATTTTTCTCCTTCTAGTTATTATGAGCAAGTCTTTCATTTTTCTAGATAAGTTATAAATAATGTTTAATAATTTGATTATAGGATCTGTCACTTTTATTCCTATTGTTGAACTTCTGCCATATATCAGTCATTGTCCCCGCCCTTGAGTCTACATCATGAAAACATGCAGTAATGACATTTTTGTATTCTTAACAGTTTTGTATTCTAAACCTGAAATCAATAATGATCATTTTTTTTAATAAAGTTTTATTGAAATCTTCCTACACTCTTGTTTATATATGCTCTAAGACTGTTCTGCTGGTATGGTAGAATTGAGTTGTGACAACCATTGCAAGACTTTCAAAACCTCAAATATTTTTCTTTGACTTTTTACAGAAAGTTATGTCTGGTCTGTTTTATACTATCCAGAACACTATATTGAATTTAATAGTTTTCATTTTACATGGACATATGGAAGTATAGAAATGCAAGTTGTTAAAAGGAAAGCCAGATTATAATATTTGCCCAGTTTTGTGTTGACACTGTGGGCTAACATTAAGAAAATATTTTTCTTTTAGAAAAGCTATTTTAGATTTCTTATTGAGGAGGCTACTCAAAATCTTATTCATTTATTAATATAAATTCCCTATGATATTTGCTAGCATTTTGAGTGAAATTTATTTAACTATTAGGTTTGAGGAATACTGAGCAGAGGGAAATAGACAATGAATTTATATATTGTTTGCAATCTTCACTTTCTCCTTGGGGTGACTTGAATTTAATTTTTTGTTAAGGACAGAGGCCAAATAGTATAAATGAGTGGGATTGTAAGGAAGATGGAAACGAAACAAAACAAAGCATTACATATTAGGCAGTGTGCTATAGGAAACAAAACAAGGCATTACATATTAGGCAGTATGCTACAGACAAAATCCAGCGGCATATCCTGGAATTGTATCTTGTATACTTCTTGTGGTGTATTTTTTATACATACAGATATAGACTATGAAACAGAAAACAGATGTTTCAATTTGTCAAGTTGTTCAATCAATTCTTCAGTCAGTGTGGGATTTGATCTCATTGATACTACCCTCAGTCAGGTATTGGATGTTTAGAACCTGATGGTAATCCTTCTGCCTCAAATTTGCTTATTTTTCATTGCAAAGTTCAGTTCAGTTTGCTACTATTGATGGACTGTGTTTCTTAGACTCCCCTTGGTTTTCAGCATAACTATGTCAGCCTCAACTTCCTTTCTGCACTACCTCTTGGTGTACCCATCACAAAACAAATATGAAGCAAAGTGCAAAATGATGAGAGGAGCTGGTTGTGTTCTCATTTTCAGAAGAATTTATTTGGCATAATTGATTGGGAAATAATGTTTTCAATTCCATTTTATTGCACACACCAGACTAATTTCCTGTCAACTACAGTGATGCTAACATGATCTCAGTATATCTTGGTATAGCTATCCAGGGACAAATGAGACATCTGAGAGACAAATTGCTCATCTCGGAAATCAGAGGTTGTATCTGACTCACTTGCTGTAGCTTGTATTGTATCACAATAAAGTTTCCTTTAAAACCTTAGCTGACTTTAATTTAAAGATAATTTTATATTAGGAATGCTGATGGGTGAGCCAGTCAAAGTTCACATCAACATTCACAGTATTTTTTATTTTAATTCATCTCTCATCCTTTGTGTCAGCAGGTGATGCTCCTGACCAGTTGTCGTAGCACCTGTACTTTATGTGTTTTTTAGCATAGTACTGATGTCCCAATTTGTGACCTACTCTAGGTAAATGATGTACAGGATAGAGCTTCTGTCTGCTACAATCTCATAGAATCTTGGAGGAGACAGGACATAGGTATCTGTGACATATCATAGAGAGAGTACTAAAGTCCATGGAGTAGTTGTTCAGATGAACTCCGATTTTGAAAAACAATAACTGTGATGTTTGCACTGTGAATTCACTGGAAGTCAGGGAGGAAAAGTTAGTCTTTCAGAGATAACATTGACCATTTCTGTCTTCTTTACACTTCTTATTTATTATCTGATATGGCTAATTAAATATTTATTTCTGACTCATACATTTGTCTATCTTTCTCCAAGAATGTAATTTATCAGCGCCTGGGTTTAATGTAAGATGTCTTCCCTCTACAGTGACACAAACAACTCATTAAAGGGAAGACTTGTATGCTATAGGAGACAGAGAGAGGTGTCTATAGATGTACTGAGAATTACTCTGTGCCAGGAGAAAACCCAACCATTTATGAGTTGCAACTGATCAAAGGGAAATGCCTATTTAATAGAATGTCTATATACGCACCTTCAAATTGCTCTTCTGTGTTTTGAAGACTGATGCAAATTTATTTGTGGAAGGATTAGAAAAGGCATGACATTCCCAGCACAAAGAACAGCAGCTACAAAGAATGGAGAACAGGCATGGCATGTAAGCGTGACTCTGTACTATGGCAGGAAGCCAAGGAGGAAATAACTAAACAGGAAGAGATCCAGGGAATTTAGGGGCAGTTGAACAGTCTGGCGAGCTAAAGGCTTCAAAGCAGATAGCTCAGAGAAAGTATCATGCATCCACCTTTGGAAAGCCAATAGGACATAAGGTAGGGAGAAGTAGGGGCTGCAGCCTATTTCTGTGGACTCTCTCTTTTCCTAGGCTTTTTCTTGTTTTATTACCTGATTGTTATACTTGCTTTTCTGCCTTCTCATACTGACAGTGATCCTGATCTATTCAAGGTACGTTTTTAGTTGTTAAAGGAAATAAAACAAAATTCTGCTATCATGCTGTTTGTCTTCTAGTGAGTGAGATACATGATGATTGAATAAAAAAAGAAGGGAGGGGGAGAAGGAAAGGAAAAGAAGAAACCCATGGGCTGGTGGAGTGGCTTAGTCAGTAAGGTACTTTCAGGAGAACAGGAACTCAATCTCCAGCACCCAAATGGTAGACCATGCTAGGTGTACTTTCAGAAAAAGGAGGATGCCTGGGAGGCACTGGCTAACCAATGTAGCTGAATTAACAGCTTCCAGGTCAAATGAAAGACTGTATCAAAGGAAGTGGACAGTTCTTGAGGTTAACACTAGAGGTTGCCAATTAGCTTTTATGTGTACACAGACATGTGCACCTGTATACACACACACACACACACACACACTCAAAGAGAGAGAGAGGAGGAGGAGTGAGGAGAGGGAGAGAGAGAGGAGAGGGAAAGATAGAGAGAGAGGAAGAGGGAGAGGGAGAAGGAGAAAGGGAGAGTAATGCCATGGGGGAAATAATGAACTAAAGGGGAGTTCATGGTGAGCAGTCAGTGGCCAGTGGGGTGAGGAGGAGAAGGCTCCTGGGAGAAACAGATACCACACACTCATCATCACTAGCTGAAATCCTGCCTGTGGTTGGAGGTGCAGTGACTTCCACTGACACCCAAAAAACAGGATTGGGGTGCCCCTCTGCTACTTCTCAGGAAAACGGCTGAGTTCTATCTCTTTAACTCCCACATTTGGAACATAATGCTTAGAAGAACAAAGTCTTATTTTTGCTAACAAATTCTATTTTCAAAAACAACAACTTACATTACCTAGTGTCTTGTTTCTCAGGAAAGTAACATGAAACATGATCCCTTTTCCCAAAGAACCCTTCTCTCCTGCTGAGCTCCTGCAGCACATTCACTTCCCTGTGGGTAACAACCACCACCTTCCATCTGGAATAAGATAAAGGGCCTCTAGTGTGGTGCTGCTGACCTCATAATGAGAATTGCCAGCAGGCCTGGATGGAGTCCCATGGAATGGGCTTGCAAATCTTTAATAATTAATGATAAGGAGGCAGAAGGTATGATACATGTATTTTGTTAACATGGAAAGTTTCAGTAGATTTTCAGTGTTCAAATTTAAACTAAAAAAGAAATGAAAGTTATATTGTTTTGGGCTTTTGTGTGTATCATGAAATCATTTTAGTTTGGAGAGAGAAAATAACTCCTTTGGGATCAGAGGGGTTTTGAAAATTATGGCTACATCCTGGCTTTGGATAAATTGCAGATAGTTATAATAAAGGTTGATGCTGTGAATAAAGGTACTCCAGAGAGGAGGGAGGAAGGGAAGGAGAGAGGGAAGAAGGGAAGGAGGGAGGGAGGAAGGGAGGGAGGGAGGGAGGAAGGGAGAGAAACACAGATTGTATATGTCAGTCTTTATCTAGCTATATTTATGAAAAAAATAACTGACATGCAATTCTGAGAGCCTGAGAGGTCCCTAAATCTATAGTTGACAGACTATAAACCCCAGAGACTCAGGGAAAGAATCCCTGTCAAGCGTCTGAATGCCTGACAACTTGGGGAACTGATGATATAAATTCAAGCACATGTTTGAGTTCAAAAGCAGGAAAGATCAAGGCCCCAGGCTGGAGTGATAGTCACAGAGAACTGAAGTTCCTTCATTCAGCTTCATTGTGCTACATAGGTCTTTGGCAAACTGAATGACATCCATCCACATTGGAATAGTAATCTGTGTTCCTCTATCTATCCATTCAAACATTAATATTATACACCCTCCCAAACACAACCAGAATAATTCTTAACTAAGTACCTGACATTGCATGGCCATTCATGGTGGCATATAAAATTAACTATTAGAGTAATGTTACATATATCATATATAAAATTTATGGTAAGTGGCTTATGATCAAATGTGCAAAGTGAGGGTCATGGGGGGCTGGAGAGATTACTTGTGGTTAACAACACTGACTGCTCTTTCAGAGGACCCAAATAGTGGCTTACCAGCACCTGTAACTCTAGTTCCAAGTGATCTGATACCCTCTGCTGCCTACCATGGCCACTATACACACATGGCACACAGACTTATACACTTAGGCAAAATGCTCACATACATAAAAGTAAAACTAAATAAATTCCTAAAAGAAAAGTACAAAATCTGAGAGGCTGGAGATACAGCTCAGCAGTTAAGAGCATTTGCTGATTTGAGAACCTGTGTTTGGGTTCCCGGTACCCACGTCAGGTGGTTCACCATCTTCCCTAACTTTACTTCCAAAGACTTTGACAACCTCTTATAGCCTCTATGGACACTAGGCATGCATGTGGTGTAAACTCACATGTGAAGGAACTCACATTAAAAAGTCAAAAATAAATAAAACTAAAGAACAAAAGTACAACCTTTGAAAAAATGACAGCTTTCTTTTTCAGTTACATTACTGCTTGATAATTGGTCATGGGGGAGCACAATGAACATTTAGAAACATGAGCTGTGAGGACTGGAGGGGTTAGTGGCCAAGCCTCTTCATCCTGCAGATCTGAAACAGTGCCATAAAGTACTGATATGCTCAGGGAGCAGCTGAAGCATACTTGCAACTTAGGCCTTTTGATGTGATCAAATTCACCTACTTGATTGGCAGAGATAAGCGCATGAGTAGAAAAATGCATGTGTATGCTCTGTTGATCTCCTGTCATCTCAGCAGGCTGCCTTTGTGGCTAACTCACTATTAGCATTCATTTGATCTCCATGAACCTTAGTTTATTTGTTTATAAAATGCATGAGATTGGTTGACAGTTTTCCCACTGCTCATGTATCCCAGACTGGCCTTGAACTTGCTATGTAGACCAACCTAGACTCAAGCTCATGATCTGCCTTAGCCTCCAAAGTGCTAACATACAGGCAGATGCCACCATGCCCAGCTTGCAGACTCTTTTCTGAGATAATAAAGATAATGGTAGAAATAACCTGAGGCTTTTCCATGATCATTTTGTCTTGTGCCTCTGTTGTCTCTTCAGTCAAATCTCTCATCTCCTCCCTGCCCATCATACCTCCTGATGTACCTAAGTTCTCTCCTCTGGGAGTGTGCTCACATATGTGCACTCCTTTACCCTGCATCTCTTATTTGTTCTGTGAGGTTTGATTTAAGGATCAGCTTCTAAAGTTCTCAGAAAACCCCCTCCATGTATGTTTGTGTGTATGTGCATACGAATGTGTGCCTATACACATGAATGGAGAAACCAGAGCAAGACATTGACATCTTCCTCTCTTGATTTTCACCTTATTTTCTTGAGATAGGGTCTCTCACTGGACCATAAGTTTGCCATTCCAGCTAGGCTGGCCAGCCAGTAAGTTCTCTCTCAAGATTGACCTGTTTCTGCACTGCCCACCCCACCCTAGTAGTGGGCCTACATGCATACACATTATTTTATTTGTATTTTATGTGGTTGCTAAGGATCTAAATTCAAACACGCTTATCTACTGAGCATCTCTCCAAAAGCACTTTTTGATGCTCAATTATAAAGCTGCCCTGATGTCCAGTGCCTCCTCTCCTGCTCTCTCTCTCTCTCTCTCTCTCTCTCTCTCTCTCTCTCTCTCTCTCTCTCTCTCCCAACTTTGCAGTGGTCAATCTCAACCCTGAATACCAGTGTGAATACTGTACCTACATCATAGAAGAGGCTCAACAGATGTCTAATGCTATGTAGGTAGATGACTGGTTGGCTATTCTATGTTTCCAGATTTTGAAATCTGGTAGGCACAGTCAATTTCTGTCTTGAGTAAAAATAATGATGGTGTTAAAATTATTTTCCGACAGGGTGAGCGGCGCCACGGAGACTGCCCTCCGCCATCTTTGCTCCAGTGACCAGGTAGTTGGGACCGCCAGGCTCAGAGACAGACAGGCATAATATCGCTTCGGTTTCAGGCAGCTTGTGTGTAACCTGCTCCCAGGTGCTGGGCTGATCTGCAGTGACCAGCGCGCCAGTTCCGCGGTGGGACCTTCTGCCTGGTGGAGGGACCCCGCGCAGGGAGGGAGCCTGCCAGCTTCCCTTCCGCGACCTCTGTTCCCGCAGACTGCGCTGGAGAGACCGGTACCCAGGCTCTCCCCCCGATATAACATCACTTGGGACACGGCCTGTTGGGGCTTCCTTCTGTGCCCGAGGGCGGGTTGGCGCTGTGGTCGTCTGGGTGCCAGATCGGCGGGCCATCGTGACCACAGGGTGAGCAGCGCCACGGAGAGTGCCCTCCGCCATCTTTGCTCCAGTGACCAGGTAGTTGGGACCTCCAGGCTCAGAGACAGACAGGCATAATATCGCTTCGGTTTCAGGCAGCTTGTGTGTAACCTGCTCCCAGGTGCTGGGCTGATCTGCAGTGACCAGCGCGCCAGATCTGCTGTGGGACTTCTGCCTGGCGGAGGGACGCCCCCTCCCCCCCCCAGGAGAGATCACACACCCCTGCACAGGGCAGGAGCCTGCCAGCCTCCCTTTGGCGACCTCTGCTCCAGGAATCCACTAGGCTGAGCCTTTAGATGTGCAAGGCCTCCCCAATATAAGATCACTTGGGGCAAAGCACATTAGGGCTCCAAAGTCACTAAGGAGCAGGCAGGCCCCAGAAATCGGTGCCAGGGGAATCCTGGTAATCCAGGGGGGGCAGAAATAGCTTTGCAGGCTCACAGGAGGTCCAACCAACAGCCAGTGGCAGCAGGACCAACTAACACCAGAGGTATCCAGATGGCAAAAGGCAAACGTAGGAATGTTACTAACAGTAATCAAAGTAATGTGGGACCATCCGAACCCAACTCTCCAACAGCAGCAAGTCCTGGATACCCCACCACACCCGAAAGACAAGATCTGGATTTAAAATCACTTCTCATGATGCTATTAGAGGATCACAAGAAGGACACAAATAAATCTCATAAAGAGTTACAGGAGACCATGAATCAACGGTTAGAAGCCCTTACAAAGGAAACACAAAAATCGCTTAGAGAAATGCGGGAGAACATGGATCAAAAGATGGAGGCGCACAAGGAGACAACACAAAAATCGCTTAACGAGATGAATCAACGGGTAGATGCACTCACAAAGGAATCACAAAATTTGCATAAAGAAATGCAGAAGAATATGGGTCAACAGACGGATGCCCATAAGGAGGCAACACAAAAATTGCTTAAAGAAATGAATCAACGGTTAGATGCCCTTACAAAGGAAACACGAGAACTGCTTAAAGAAATGCAGGAGACGATGGATCAACAGATGGAATCCCATGAGGAGGAAACACAAAAATCGCTCAGAGAAATGCAGGAGAACGTGGGTCATCAGGAAGAAATCCTGAAAGAGGTAATGCAAAAATACCTTAAAGAAATACAGGAAAATACAAACAAACAAGTGAAGGATCTCAGCAAATCCATCCAGGAACTAAAAAAGGAAGTAGAAACAACTAAGAAATCACAAAGGGAGACAACTTTGGAGATAGAAAACCTTGAGAAGAAATCAGGAGTCATAGATGCAAACATCAACAATAGAATACAAGAGATGGAAGAAAGAATCTCAGGTGCTGAAGATTCCATAGAAAGCATCGACTCAACAGTCAAAGAAAATGCAAAATGCAAAAAACGCGTAACCCAAAACATCCAGGAAATCCAGGACACAATGAGAAGACCAAACCTAAGGATTATAGGTATAGATGAGAGTGAAGATTTGCAACTTAAAGGGCCAGTAAACATCTTCAACAAAATTATGGAGGAAAACTTCCCTAACTTAAAGAGAGAGATGCCGATGAACATACAAGAAGCCTACAGAACTCCAAACAGACTGGACCAGAACAGAAATACCTCCCGTCACATAATAATCAAAACACCGAATGTTCTAAACAAAGAAAGAATACTAAATGCAGTAAGAGAAAAGGGCCAAGTAACATACAAAGGAAGACCTATCCGAATCACATCAGACTTCTCACCAGAGACTATGAAAGCCAGAAGATCCTGGGCAGATCTCATGCAGACACTAAGACAGCACAAATGCCAGCCTAGACTACTATACCCAGCAAAACTCTCAATCACCATAGATGGAGAGACCAAGATATTCCATGATAAAACCAAATTTTCACAATATCTTTCCACAAATCCAGCCCTGCAACGGATAATAGGTGGAAACCTCCAATACAGGGAGAGAAACAACACCCTGGAAAAAATGAGATAATAACCTTCTTGAATCAAACCCAAAAGTAGATAACCACTCAAACATAAAGATAGCGTCAAGAATGGCAGATGGCAATAATCACTATGCCTTAATCTCTCTTAATATCAATGGTCTCAATTCCCCAATTAAAAGACATAGACTAGCAGACTGGATACGTAAACAGGACCCAGCATTTTGCTGCATGCAGGAAACGCACCTCAGTGTCAAAGACAAACACTACCTCAGAGTAAAAGGCTGGAAAACAATTTTACAAGCAAATGGCCCCAAGAAACGAGGTGGAGTAGCCATCCTAATATCGGATAAAATTGATTTTCAACCCAAAGTCATCAAAAAAGACACAGAAGGACACTACATACTGATCAAGGGAAAAATCCACCATCAAGAACTCTCAATCCTGAATATCTATGCTCCAAATGCAAGGGCACCCTCATTCGTAAAAGAAACTTTACTAAAACTCAAAGCACACATCGCACCGCACACAATAATAGTGGGTGACTTCAACACCCCGCTCTCTGAAATGGATCGTTCAGGAAAGCAGAAACTAAACAGGGACACAGTGAATCTAATTGAAGCCTTGGACCAAATGGAACTAACTGATATATATAGAACATTTCATCCTAGAGCTAAAGAATACACCTTCTTCTCAGCTCCTCATGGTACCTTCTCCAAAATTGACCATATAATTGGTCACAAATCAGACCTCAACAGATACAAGAAGATAGAAATAATCCCATGCCTCCTATCAGATCACTATGGAATAAGGGTGGTCTTCAATGGCAACAGAAACAAAAGAAAACCCACGTACACATGGAGGCTGAACAATGCTCTACTCAATGATAACTTGGTCAAGGTGGAAATAAAGAAAGAAATCAAAGACTTTTTGAAAGTTAATGAAAATGAAGGCACAACATACCCTAACTTATGGGACACAATGAAAGCAGTGCTAAGAGGAAAATTCATAGCCCTGAGTGCCGCCAAAAAGAAACGGGAGACAGCATACACTAACAGCTTAATGGCACACCTGAAAGCCCTGGAACAAAAAGAAGCAAATACACCAAAGAGGAGTAGAAGGCAGGAAATCATCAAACTCAGGGCTGAAATCAATCAAGTAGAAACAAATAAAACCATACAAAGAATCAACAAAACGAGGAGTTGGTTCTTTGAGAAAATCAACAAGATAGATAAGCCCTTAGCCAGACTAACCAGAGGGCACAGAGATAGTATCCAAATTAATAAAATCAGAAACGAAAAGGGAGAGATAACAACAGAAACTGAGGAAATTCAAAAAATCATCAGATCCTACTACAAAAACCTGTATTCAACACAACTAGAAAATCTTGAGGAAATGGACAATTTCCTTGACAGATACCAAGTACCAAAATTAAATCAGGATCAAATAGACCATCTAAACCGTCCTATAACCCCTGAAGAAATAGAAGTTGTCATTGGAAGTCTTCCAACCAAAAAAAGCACAGGTCCAGATGGTTTTAGTGCAGAATTCTATCAGACCTTCAAAGAAGACCTAACACCAATACTCTTCAAACTGTTCCACAAAATAGAAACAGAAGGAACACTACCCAACTCGTTCTATGAAGCCACAATTACGCTAATACCAAAAGCACACAAAGATCTGACAAAGAAAGAGAATCTCAGGCCAATCTCTCTTATGAATATCGATGCAAAAATACTCAATAAAATTCTTGCCAACCAAATCCAAGAACACATCAAAACGATCATTCACCACGATCAAGTAGGCTTCATCCCAGGGATGCAGGGATGGTTCAATATAAGGAAATCCATCAATGTAATCCACTACATAAACAATCTCAAAGAAAAAAACCACATGGTCATCTCATTAGATGCTGAGAAAGCATTTGACAAAATTCAGCATCCTTTCATGCTAAAGGTCTTGGAAAGATCAGGAATTCAAGGCCCATATCTAAACATAGTAAAAGCAATTTACAGCAAACCAGTAGCCAGCATCAATCTAAACGGAGAGAAACTTGAAGCAATCCCACTAAAATCAGGGACTAGACAAGGCTGCCCTCTCTCTCCATATCTTTTCAATATAGTACTTGAAGTTCTAGCTAGAGCAATTAGACAAGAAAAAGAGGTCAAAGGGATACAAATTGGAAAGGAAGAAGTCAAACTATCACTATTTGCAGACGATATGATAGTATACATAAGCGACCCAAAGAACTCCACCAGAGAACTCCTACAGCTGATAAACGACTTCAGCAAAGTGGCCGGATATAAAATCAACTCAAGCAAGTCAGAAGCCTTCCTATACTCAAAGGATAAGCAGGCTGAGAAAGAAGTAAGAGAAATAATACCCTTTACGATAGCCACAAACCATATTAAGTATCTTGGCGTGACGCTAACCAAACAAGTGAAAGATCTGTATGACAAGAACTTCAAGTCTCTGAAGAAAGAAATTGAAGAAGACCTCGGAAGATGGAAAAATCTGCCATGCTCATGGATTGGCAGGATTAATATAGTAAAAATGAGCATCTTACCAAAAGTAATACACAGATTCAATGCAATCCCCATCAAAATCCCAACTCAATTCTTCATAGAGTTAGAAAGAGCAATTCAAAAATTCATCTGGAATAACAGAAAACCCAGAATAGCTAAAACTATTCTCAAGAGTAAAAGAACCTCTGGGGGAATCAGTATCCCGGACCTCAAGCTGTACTACAGAGCAATAGTGTTAAAAACTGCATGGTATTGGTACAGTAACAGACATGTAGATCAATGGAACAGAATTGAAGACCCAGAAATGAATCCACACTCCTATGGTCACTTGATCTTTGACAAAGGAGCTAAAACCATCCAGTGGAAAAAAGATAGCCTTTTCAACAAATGGTGCTGGCTCAGCTGGAGGTCAACATGCAGAAGAATGCAAATTGACCCATCCTTATCTCCTTGCACTAAGCTCAATTCTAAGTGGATCAAAGATCTCCACATAAAACCAGACACACTGAAACTAATAGAAGGGAAACTAGGGAAGAACCTTGAACATATGGGCACAGGGGAGAATTTCCTGAACAGAACTCCAATAGCTTATACTCTAAGATCAAGAATAGACAAATGGGACCTCATTAAATTACAAAGTTTTGCAAGGCAAAAGACACCGTCAAAAAGACAAAGCGGCAACCAACTAACTGGGAAATGATCTTTACCAACCTTACATCCGACAGAGGGCTAATATCCAAGATATACAAAGAACTCAAGAAGTTAAACTCCAGAGAGGCAAGTAACCCTATTAAAAAATGGGGTACAGAGCTCCACAAAGAGTTCTCACCTGAAGAATATCTAATGGCTGAGAAGCACCTAAAGAGATGTTCATCATCCTTAGTCATTAGGGAAATGCAAATCAAAACAACCCTGAGATTCCATCTCACACCAGTCAGGATGGCTAAGATCAAAAACACAGGAGACAGCAGTTGTTGGCGAGGATGTGGAGAAAGAGGAACACTCCTCCACTGCTGGTGGAATTGCAGGCTGGTACAACCACTCTGGAAAGCAGTCTGGCGGCTCCTCAGAAAACTGGGCATGACACTTCCGGAGGATCCGGCTATACCACTCCTGGGCATATACCCAGAGACTTTACCTGCATGCAATAAGGACACATGCTCCACTATATTCATAGCAGCCTTATTTATAATAGCCAGAAGCTGGAAAGAACCCAGATGTCCCTCAACGGAGGAATGGATTCAGAAGATGTGGTATATTTACACAATGGAATACTACTCTGCAATTAAAAACAATGAATTCACGAAATTCCTAGGCAAGTGGTCAGAACTTGAAAATATCATCCTTAGTGAGGTAACCCAATCACAAAAGATCACACATGGTATGAAGTCACTGATAAGGGGATATTGACCCAGAATCTCAGAATACCCTAGACACAATCAGCATATCAATAGATTTCTAAAAAGATGGAAGGAGAGACCCCTGGTCCTGGAAAGACTGGATGTAGGGGAACGCCAGGACAGAGTAATGAGAGGGGGTTGAACGGAGAAAAGAGGGAGGGAAGGGGGCTTATGGGACTTTTGGGGAGGGAGGAAACGGGAAAGGGGAAGTGATTTGGAATGTAAATTAAAAAAATAAAATAAAATTAAATTAAAAAAAAATTATTTTCCATGAACCAACTTTAAATATTGCCTCCATGAAGCCTTTGCTACTACTCTGCCAGTGGAGGAACACCTGGTAGGTGACTTCTGAGTCTCATCAATGACTACAGTTTGAAACCAACCACTTGCCATCTATCTACACCTGAAAAATAATTTAGACAAGGGACTTCCAGAAAGATGATGCTGCTATCTCCAAAGAGTGTTTGGAATCTGTGTGTCCACAAGATTGAGTGTACACTGGAAGTCTCTTCAGGAGAGTAGGGGATGATGCCTCCCTGGGCAAGCAGAAGATAAGATAAGATAAGATAAGATAAGATAAGCCATCCTAAGAGTCTCAGAGGGGTTTGAAGGAACTCTAGCCAGCCCAAGCATAGAAAACATGGCTCTGGCAGGCTTTGTCCTTCCCCCATTCCCTCTATCTTGTTCCCTCCCCCTTCCCCTATCTTCTGTCTTTGTCTCTTGTTTCCTGCCCTCTGTACATTTGAGGCAAATAAATATTCTTTGTGCTAAGAACTCAGTCACTGTGTGTCTTGTGCTGACTTCAAGATCTTTTCAGGGTTCTCCTGGGAGCTTGCCAAGTGCTGTCCAGTGGGTGTGCTAACTCAGATTGCTGCAAGCCACTGATAATTCCTCATTAACTGTTGGCAATAGCAGGTGGCTGTTCTGGCAGCAACACATCCCCAGACTACAAGACTAGGGAAAGAGTGGTCTAAACTGCATTGTGTTGTGGTGTCAAATCCCAAAGTTCAGATGGCCCAGACAACATAAACATCTATGAAGCAAGGTCAGCCCTGAAGAAAATTCTCTTTAGGAGAAAAAGGCACAGAAACAGGAGGCAAATTCTGGCAGAAGATGGACTCTGCTACATTCAGCTTTCGATGAAATGATTGGACACTGACCACAAACCAAAGGTACTTCTCAACCCCCAGTGTCAGAACTCTAAGAGAAACCAACAAATCAGGGAAATAATGCCAAATAAAACAAAGAAAATTAAATATTCTGATGACCTAATCCAAATTGATGAGGAGTGTGCCACAGAACTGTAACAAGATTATTGAAGATTAGTGAGGATAACTAATATTTCCCATTCTTCCTCCTCCTATAACTCACCAAGCAGAAAGGGAGAGATTCTAGAGAACTTCTGTCCCTGAACCTGAGTGTTAAAGTATTGAAACAATAGACTCTAAAAAAGTGAGAATTTTCCCAAGCATCTCATGCTAGGAGAAGGAAAGGGGATCAACCAGAGGAAGAGCTTAGCTCCTGGGAAGAGATTTCACACATTTGTATGGAATGAGACTGAAACCTAAATAATGATAGGTCCCTAGTAGGCAGGACCACATCCTGACAGGGAAAACTTAGATGTGCAAATCTGTCACCCTCCCTTTAAACTTTGATCTCACTTCAGGGCCCTGAAGATGGACTTGATGGGTTTTCTGAATTAATTACTCCAACAAGGCCACACTGAATAAATCTTTTTTTTTTTTTTGCTGTCCACTTTCATCTGCTTCTTTTATTGGCTTATGGAGGATGTTGGCTGGACCTTACGAGGAATACGGGCTTTGACCCCTAAGTTGATAAAATGCTCTCCAGTACACCTTACCACTCCAGCTTTTCCTTTGTTCCTGGCCTGGAGGGATTCCTTTGCTGAGCAAACATCTACTGTGGTCAATGACTTCATTCCACAAGACTTCGTGAATACAACACAAGATCATATGTTATTTAATTAGTTTTAGTTCTCCCTGCTTTTCCATTACTCCTCTGAACATTTAATGGAACTACTGACCTTGCCTGATGTTCCTTCTTATTCTGGGGTTGGGGTGGGGTGGACAGAGGTGGCAGGCTAACGGTGTTCCAACAGGGAGACGAAGGCACTTGCTTGGTAACTGGGAGCAACAGGCATGAAGGAAGGAAAGGATTTTTATCCCTGGAGCATGTCTCCACTGTTGCCTAGGAGGTCTGGCTCTACTGGAATTCTGTCAGTGCCAAGTTACTGCAGCTAAGGAACAGTGACTGCCCTGTTGGGACTCTAGCAGGAAAGAAATGGCACATTGAAATAGACTGTTGAAGGGAATGAGATGAATTAAATTTTTATAGCAGAGCTAAGGAAATCAGACAAGGATGGGGAAGCATCAGAGTACAGTGACAGGATGATTGACAGCTGGATAAAGCATGACAGTCTCATGGGGCTGCCACTGTGATCCATGTCTCACCAAGGACCCTGAATGTGTGGTGTAGTGTCCCTTATTCACTGGAATTCTTATGTGGATAAGCAAACCCACCGTATAGATGAGACATGCCAAGAAGTTTCCACATATCCAAAAGACAGGGAACTAAATGTTGACTCCAGATGCCATGTTGTTTCAAGCCACTGCCATTTTATTGTTCATTCAAGACAATAAGAGAGGGAATTAGAGGTAGGACCACCCTAACCTTTGTCTTTTATGAAGAAAGAAAAACTGCCTTAGACACCTCCAGAAGGCATCTACTTATTTCTCACCAGAAATATGTTGTGCTGTGGACCACTTGCATGACTCCCTTATACATCTCTCTATATGCCTCCTACACTTCCACATGTGGCTTCTGTGCTGGTTTCTGATGCTGCAACAGACTGAGGAAGTCATCACAGTTATATAAGCTTGGGGGTGCAAACTCAGGGTTAACATCTGCTTTGCACCTTCCTGCTGTGTCATAACATGGCAGCAGATATACTGGGAGGACAGAGGCATTGAGAGAGGAAGAAAGAAGTGGAAAAGAGGCAAAAGAATGGGGCTACCACTTCCCTTAAAAACTAAGCTGATTCATTAATCCATTCACAAGGGTGATGCCTGATGACCTAGTCAGTTCCTGAAAGTCCTCCTCTTAATAGTCTACAATGAACTTTGCAGGAGACATTCAAATTATAGGGCAGAGACAGTGATGCCTGGCTCTATCCTACATAACAAAACTGACAAGTTAGGGATGACTTTTGAGTTGACCAGATAGTGGTTGTTTTTTTTGTTGTTGTTTTTGTTTTTGTTTTGTTTTTACTAAAATTTTTCTTTTGTGATGCATTCTTTCATGGCAACAGTCTGAGTTTCAAGGTTGACAACACATCTCTGGTCTATTATGTATTGGTTTTATAGTTTAGCCTTTGGTGTACTTTAGTTTCACTGGTTTCTGAGTTCATGAGAGATATTTCATCAGAAGCCCACAGATGCTGATCATAATTTACTTGGTCCCAGGATCAGAGTCCAAGAATGATAAGCCCTGAGTACATGCTCTCTCACATAGCAAGTATTTAGAAAATGGATTGAATGACTGAGTTCATGTGAACTCATGATGGGATTCAATTTCAGTTGTAATAAAATTAAAATATGACATTATTAAGAGGTTATTAGATCACCTAACTCTGACTGCATGCATGGATGAATACAAATCATAAAGATGTCTGAGGGTGTGGGTAACATCTCCTGCCCTCTGCCTTGCTTTTTCTTTGTCCTATGGTGCCTTCTTCTATGCTGTGATACCCCAGGGAGCCCCTTACCTGATTCTAGCATGGGCTTGGTACTAGAATTCTCAACATCCACATCATTAAAAGTAAATGTTATCCAGTGGGTGACAGTCCATCTCTGAGCATTATCAGATCTACCTTCTTATGAGATACAGTGATGGATGAAGACCTTGGTTGGCTATGAAGATGGGTTGATATGGGCTTTGGATTTGTGATGAATCTTAATTTAAGACTTCAGAGCAAAGCATCCCCATGCATGTAGAAGGGCTGGAGAGAAGAATGTACTACTCATATGGCAGCTGACAAGCACCCTATCCTGACTTCACAGGAAAGAAGGAGAGACAGCCACCATGGACCAAAAATAAGCTTAATAGAGAATAGCAACTGTGAATTTAAAAAGGGTAAAACCATGGAAAGTTATGGGGTGTCATAGGAGATCACTGGGTGCCTCCATGTATTGTCCCCACTTGCCCCTACCTCTCAGATTACAGTCATGTTATATATCTGTTTACCTTGATTTATGAACACAATGTGTCTTTTCCAGACACATCACTTGGTCTAAACCTCTTCCAGGCAGCTCTGCTGGTGTCTGCTTCTTCCAGGAAGCTGGTCTGGTCTTAGAACACCTATGCAACTTTATTTGTTTGATAGTCTCCTTTACAGCTTAGTTTTGTCCCTCTGAGAGATACTCTCAGCTTTTATTTCTCACTCTGGCAGGGAGAGGCTTCATGAATCTGATCAGTTTCAGGGACTTCCTGAAGCTATTTTGCATTATTTTTCACCTTCCTGCTTAAGAAGCTTCCTGTAGAATGCAATGTTTCAGTCTTGGAGGAAAGTATTAACATATCCTCAGACACATCTCTTTTGTTTGTTTATTTTTAAGACATGGTCTCTCACTGGCTTGTAACTTGCAAAATGAGTTAGAGGGCTGTCAGTGGGCCCTATAGATCTTCTTATCTCTACTTCCTGATTGCAGGGTTTATAAGCACATATATTATGCGGGAACTCTTTTTAATTTAAATGATTGATTGATCAATCGATTGATTGGCTGATTGAGATAGGGTCTAACTATGTAGTTCTGGATGTCCTGAAACTCACTACATGAAGAAGAGGACTTTTTTCTTGTTCAGAATCAGGTGGATGAAGTTATTGATGTAATGCAAGAGAATATTACAAAGAAAGCTTATCGGATAATGCAACCGCTTTCAGCAACAGATCCAAACAGCTTCGAAGGCAAATGTGGTGGGGTGGATGCAAAATAAAAGCCATCATGGCTTTGGCTGCAGCTATCCTTTTGCTAATGATTATCATTCTTATAGTTGTGAAATTCTGTACTTGATTTGATGACAGAGATCCTCATTAAACAAGATCTGGGACAATAATATTTAAAGATTGCAGCATAACTTAAATGACACCTATGTATATAACTCAAATTTTCTTTTTCTTCAAGAAACTAAAAGGTAAGTACTAATTCAAATTGGAGCATTGAGAATATCTAATTATCATCATTCCAACTAACAAAATGTGTTTTGAATAATCATATTTGGTGCAAAAATAACTCTATTTTGCTTTATTCCAAGGATCTAATTTGAAACTAGATACTTGCCAGTTTATTATTTGTATATATAGTTAAGCACTGATGATGATACCCCATACTTGTGTTTTAGTTGCATTAAAACATTATCGCATCACAGTGAGAGTCAGTCTGGTGATCAGGAAGCCTGTGACTCTCTGCTGCCAGAGATGCATAACCATCCATCCTATCAGTATTTGCAAGAACGCCATTCCTTTCATATTGTAGTTGCTTTGCAGGCAATTTCCACATTTATGGATTAACAAAAGCTAAGCGTTGTAAATGTTCCTGCCTTCAGCTCTAACTGAAAACACTCCAGTAAACCTATTCTGACTGTATAAGAAAATACGTGGTAATTTTTTTGGTATTTGAATTTTGAAAATGGGAAATTTAAACAGTGTGAAAATCATTATACAGTAAAACTGGAGATAATAAAATTATTGGAGAATGCCAAAAAAAAAAAAACAAAAAAAAAACCACTCTGATCTTGAACTTTGCCTGCTTCTACTTCCCAAGAGCTGGAATTAACGACCTACACCACTAAACCACAGCCTTACTTTTTTATTTCTTTAATGTGGGTTCTGGGACTCAAGCTCAAATCTTCATACAAGCAAGGTAAGGTAAGTACTTTACTAGCGGAGCTATCTCCCTCATTCCTTAATGAACATTTTTTTATTTTTTAATTTTGTGTGTGCCCAAGTATGATAAGTTTGTGCATGTGAGTACAGAGCCTGAAGAGGACAGAACATGGCATCAGATCTCCTAGAGCTGAACTTACAGGCATTTGTGAGCCGCCTGACATGTGTACTGGGAACCAAACTCTGGTCCTCTGTAAGAGCAATATGCACTCCTAACCACTTATTAATCTTTCCAGCCTCTGCCTCTTTAATAAACATTCTTAAATGCTAAAGACCCATAGCACATATGTGGTACAAAACACAAAAATGCACAGTATATTAGGTTATAGCTGAGCACACTGGACTATCTATGAAGCCCTAGTTCTATTTATTATTAATTTATTCATTCTTGGTTTATATATTACATCCCTGCTGCAGTTTCCCCTTTCTTCTCTTCTCTCAGTCCCTCCCTCCAGTCTGCTCTCCTCTACAAATCTATTTCTCTTTTTAAAAAAGGCAGGCCTCCAGAGGATATCAGCAAAACATGGCATATCAAGTTGCAGTAAGACCAGGCATCTACTCTTGTATCAAGGCTGGATGAACTGATCCAGTAAGAAGAAAAGTAGGCAGGAAAAGATCCCAAAAGTAGTCAAAAGAGTCAAAGGCAGCTCCTGCTCCCACTGCTTGGAGTCCCACAAGAAGACCAAGCTACACCACCATAACATTTATGCAGAGGGCCTAAGTCAGACACATGCAAGCTCCCTGATTGTTGATTCAGTCTCTGTGAGCCTCTATGAGCCCAGGTTAGTTGATTCTGTGGGTTTTCTTGCGATGTCCTTGATCCCTCTGGCTCCTAAAATACTTCCTTCCTTCTTCCTCAGGATTTCCCAAGCCCTATCTAATATTTGGCTGTGAGTTTCTTCATCTGTTTTTATCAGTTGCTGGATGAAACCATTCTAGTGACAATTATGCTAGGCTCCTGTCTGTGAGTATAGCAGAATATTATTAGGAGTTACTTTATTGTCTTTTACTTTTTACTTTTATCTATCTATCTATCTATCTATCTATCTATCTATCTATCTATCTATCTATCTATCTATCATCTATCTATCTATCTTTGCTGGTTGTGTTTTGTTTTATCATAGTTTTCTGGGCTCCCAAGCCTCTAGGTTCTGGCCCTCCAGGCAGTGCTCAGGGTACATGATACAGACACAAATGAATCTTGCTAACTCAGGATTTAAACAAAGTTCTTCCCGCACTGTCTGTGCTCAGCCCTCATTGTCTTACCTTATTTTGGTCCCCTCCTCTTTCAGTGTGTTATGAATTTATTTTAAGAAACATTTCATGACTTACTGCTAGTATATTTGGCATTCATAATGACATCTAGATGTTTCCCACATGACAAAAAATAGGCTCAGGCAATTGAGACAAAACAAATCCCTTGGTCATCACACATGAGGCATTGGTAGACACACAGAAGCTCTGAGGCACCCTAAACAGCAAAACTCTTGGCCTAATGCTGGCACAAGGTATGTGCCTAGTACCTGGGAAGGAGTCTTCATTTCCTGCAAAATCTTGCTGTCTGACATACAATGTAGGCTGACCAAATGGAAAGATATGGAAACTACTGAAAGCCTTTCATGTTGGAGAGAAATTTCATGTGCTCTGCATCCACCCTCTGGTTTGGGGGAAATCAGTTCCATTTGGGGAAAGATAATGGGGTGCCAGGGGTGTGGAGGTTTGGGGATTAGTCTGGGGAATGTAATAGAGTAGGGACTTGGAGGTACATAGTGGAGAAATGGGAAAGGATGGTAACCAAGTCTGAAGACTAAGCCAAGGCAGGAAGGAGTGATGATAGCCCCACCCCAGGTATGTGTGGTGGAGGAGGGTAAAAAAGCAGGGTCCAGGAAAGGAGCATCATAGAGTAGGAGGTAAATAAGGCCATCCATGCTCAAATTGAAGGGCCAAGACTCTCTGAAAGGAGGCTGCTTTCACCCAGCTTCCTGCGTCTCATGCCCAGGGTCTTCTTTGCTTATGACAAGCCAAATGGGATCTCTGCACACAGCTAGCAGGCATAGAGGGATGTATACACCTCAGGGATCCTCTGGAATTCTGACTTTTATGCTTCTGATCAATTCTTACTATGATTTCTTCTAACTCTGAATCATCAGGATGGGGACTTCTGAATCTGGCTGGATTAGTCAATATTCTCTAAAGAAACAGAATTGATAGAATGAGTACATGTATATTAAAGGAGAATTTATTTGACTGGCTTACAGAATATTGTCTGAGTGGTTCAACCGTGGCTGTCTCATGATGGAAAGGCTAAGAATATGGTAACTGTTCCATCCATGAGACTGGATGTCTCCGAAGTCTTAATCTGGTGCTCGAGTAGAAGGAGTTCCTGGACATCTGCCGGCCTTCAGTCTGTGTTAAATGCTGAAGATTTAGTGTTTAATGCTGTAGGATTTAATGTTAGCCTACCAAAGAGGATAGGTAATAAAGGCAAGGAGTCAGCAACAGTTTCCCTCTTCCATGTTTTTGTTGTTGTTTTGGTTTGTTTAATGCAGGCTGTCACAAGAAGGTGCAGACCAGATTTAGGCTGGGTCTTCCTGCCTCAGATAATCTCATTTAAGAAAACCCCTCACAGGAATTCTCAAGGGCTTGGACTTTAGTTGATTATGGTTATAGTCAAGTTGACAAAATTAGCAATCACACTAGTTTTTTCTAAAGAAGTAGCTTTCATTTTTTTTTTGTCCTTAACTCATAGTAAGAAAGACATCATAATCTGGTTTATACATATCAACATTACACACAGGGAACCAACACAAAGCATTACAAAATTGGCTTCTACCTCTAATAATGAACTCCAAGTTGGTTCATTGCATCTCACTAAAAAAAACCCACCCAAATGACAGTAAACTAAATAGATGGACATTCCAGTAGTGGGCCATGTCCTATGGATGGGTAAAAAGAACAATGTTCAATGATTCAGACTTGACTTTTGTCCTCTCTGCACTTCCAGACCCTGTGTTACCTGATCTCAGAGAACTCAACCTAAGATCCTCCAGTTGCCTTGTCATTTACTGGAAAGTCCAAATATCTATAGTCCAAAGGAATCACTTCCATTTTGGTTCACATAACCATTCTGGTTGGCTATGTACTTTCTCATTTAAAAGTGAATGAAACAAAGGTAAGAAAACAGTTGTGTAGTTTCAGAGAAAATAAGTGGAATAATTGAGATTTTCCTAGGACTGTTTGAAGACAGCTTCAGGACAGGTATTTATCTTCTGTCCCACCAAAATTTTTACTCACAAATCTTTTCTAAGAGAGTCTGAATTTCTTTCCATTTCTCACTCTAAACCTAAGTCCTCTTGGCAACATATGACAGTAGAATAACTCGAGGGTAGCATTTTTGCCACTGTTCTAGTTGACTTTTCTATTGCTGTGATAAAATACTGACCTAAAGCAACTTAGGAGATGGCACTTCCGAGTCACAGTCTATCACTGAAGGAAGTTGGGACAGGAACTCTTGCAGAACTGAAACAGAAACCAGGAAGGAACACTGGTCACTGCTGGCCGACTGGTTTATACTCCTATCTTTCTTATATAGCTTAGGACTACTTCTATCTAGGGATGATGCTGTCCACAGTGGACTAGACCCTCCTATATCAATTAGAAATCAAGAAAATGCCCACAGACATGTCCAGAGGCCAAGCTGATATTAGGTAGTTCTTCAATTGAGCACCCTTCTATCCAGGCTTCTCTGGATTGTGTCAAGTTGACAAAAATTACCAAGACATAAAGGCATATTCTATAGCTGTCATTGACCCCAGAGCAACAGTGTATATATTATATCTGCACAGGTGTTTCCTAATAAGTATCTTGACTGATGAAAGAGCTGCCATCCCAGAAGTAGATGTTGTCTGACATCTGACTACCTTCCTCCTTATTTAAGAATATGAATATTTGATTTATATCACTGGGCAATGCCTCTGAAACAGATGACATCTCAGTAGTTAATATTTCCAATAGTTCTTAAAGCTAATGCAATGAAATAAAAACAGAAAAAAACTAGTTCTTGATAAAATTCCATGTTTTTCTGTATGTTTATAAATCAAATAAATATGTTGAAATACATAGATTTTTAAGAAGTCTAGCATCTACTATTTTGTTTTGTGGTTCAACGTTTTTTGTACTTAAAGAAAATTGTAATTAGGGAAGAAATAGGCTTATTCCTGATGAAGACATGAAATATTGCACAGGCAGACAGGAAGGATCCTAGAATGCAGTCTTGATTACCTTAAAAATATATCATTTTCTAATTATAAACCAATACATGTGGAGGTTTAAATATGCTTGGCCAAGGGAGTGACACTCTTAGGAGATGTGGTCTTGTTTGAGGAAGTGTGTCACCATGAGCGTGGGCCTTAAGATCCTCATCCTAGCTGCCTGGAAGCCAATCTTCTCCTAGCAGCCCTTGGATGAAGATGTAGAACTCTCACCTTCTCCTTCATCATGCCTTCCTGGATGCTGCCATGCTGTTTTGATGATAATGGACTGAACCTCTGAATCTGTAAGTCAGCCCCAATTACATGTTGTCCTTATAAGAGTTGCCTTGGTCATGGTGTCTGTTCACAGCAGTAAAACCCTAACTAAGACAATACACATTTACTTTTACTTTGAAAACAAAACCACTGAAAGTACTGTTAAGCCCACAGTTAAAGTTAACAATTTTTGTATGTTTCCTCAAATGTTTGTTTGCTTTATCTCTGAATGTGCCCATATATTTATAAAATTGGAATCAAAATTAACATACTGTTATTGAAAATATAGTTTTATGACTGTGCCTTTTAAAAATTCAATGTTTCCTTTTAATCTGTTTAATAATCTAATTTAATTTTTTAATAATTTTATACATGTATACAGTATATTGTGATTGTATTCATCACTCACCTTCTCTTATACCACTACCACTCTTTACCATTCCCCTTTCCCAACCAGCTTCTCTCCTGCTTTCGCGTCTCTCTCTCTCTTTTTTTAATCCACTGAGCTTAATTAGTGTAACTTGTTTGAATTTGAGTAAGGGTTATTGACTGGAGCATGGGCATTTGTCAGTGGCTACAACACTGAAGAAAATGAGACCTTGGCTACCAATGATAACCATTAAATGCCATTGATGCTTCTGGAAGGGGTGGAGTTTCATCATTGCCCACATGATAAAATGTTGAATGTCCAAGTGTCTGTATAGTTCTTGTGTAGGTGTCCGCAACTGCTGTGTGATCATGATTGCCATGGTCAGGTCACATCCAGAAGACACAATTCCATAGTACTTCTTATTACAGTATTTCTACCTCCTCTCCTGTCATAACTCCCTGGGTCTTGAAGAAGCTGATATAAAAGATCCCATTTGGAGCTGAGCACTGAACAGACAATTATTCTCAGGACATTGACCAGTTCTGAGTCTTTGCCTCACCCATTACCTCTTGCCAAAAGAAGTTTCTCTAACCAAGGTGAGAGCAGCAATAATGTATGGGTATAAAAATAAATATTTAGAAGAGTGTTGGACAACATGTCCATCTAGTCAAACAATAGTAGTAGGGTTCCCACCTAGGCCTATGACTTATACCTGTAAGCTTTGTACCAGGTGTGTATAATGTAGGTATTCCCTCCCACATAGTGGGCCTCGAATCCAATCAGAAAGTAGTGTTTAACTCACAAAGGGTCATGCCACTACTTCACCACTGGGCATACATTATCTGAGGCTACCTTGCCTATTTCTGACTGAGCCAAGAACTTTTCACAGTCATTTTAATCATTATGTGAGAATATGTGTTTTTAATTGTATTTGTTCCTCAAGAAGTCTTTGTTTTTAGAATATTAAAGATATGGTCAAAATTATCATTTTTATGAGCCCAATTCTGATATGCTTGCATACATGCAGAAAATAGAAAAGATTACTAAAAAGTTCATGTCAACTGTTATCATAAACATTGCCCACTAACAGTGTTGTGGCTTATGAGGATTGCTTCATGATTAAGGCCACTTGCTGCTCTTACAGAAGATCTGAGTTCAATTCCAAGTTCTCACACTAGAAAGCTCCCAGAGGCTTGGAACTCCAGCTCCAGAGGACTCAATACATTTTCCTGGCCTTTTTCTGCATCCCCACACATGCATGCATACATAACATGAACAAACACATAAATAAAATAATAGGTAAGTAAATAATAAAAAGAAATAAGTATTATTTCCATACAGTTGACATTATGCAGCACACATCCTTGCACTGTGTCTGTGCTCTGTCTGCATGCTAGGCAAGCCCCAGCCATGATCAATCATAGCTGATGGTGTTGAAGAGTTAAATAATTGGTGTCAACTTCAAAAGAACACCTTTTATTAATGACATTGCTTGATAAATGGATTTCCTTTTAAATACCAAGTTTCCATAATAAGATGTTTCAGTAGGCTTGGTAGTTACTAACTTTTAAAAAAGGTTTCTTCCTCATGAAAAAGGAGTGTGAGAGGAAAAATGACCTGCAATTTCCTCTATCACTATGTATGTGTGTACACATGTGCATGTGTGTGTGCACGTGTATGTATATGTGCATGTATATATGTGAATATATGTGTGTGATTGTATGTACACATATGTATGCATGGTGGATGTGTCTGTGTGTGTTAAATATTTATTAGTCTACTTCTGCTTTGATAAATTGTATTTTATGGCTGAGAGGGATCTTGAGTTTTTCAAGAACATTTAGATCATATAGAAAACCTATGTCCATCAACATATTAAGTTTCCCCAAACAACTGAACTTAAGATATGAACTCTATGTTGAAATTTAGCAGGTTTAGGGGGGAATGATTCATTTGACTACATCTTTATGTCTTAAGCATTGATATTGTGCTATTTGACCATTTATTAAATTGCTGTCAGTATGAGTACAAATGCTTCTAGTCTTTGAAAGAAAATCTACTTATTATTGCGAGAAAAACATGTCTATCACAGTGATAGATGCTATAAAGATCAAGTGAGGAAAAGTATGTTTAGGATACATTTTTAGATTGGTCGCTGAGGCAAAGCTCCTTAGAGAAAGTGGCACTTCACTGGACTGACTGGAGGGACTGAGCCACGGAACTACATCTGGGAACTGAGATGCTCCAGACAGAAGGGACAACTTGACCTCTTTATCAAAATGAGACTGTGTAAATGTAATGCTGGGGGAGTCTCTTTTGCTCCTAAATAATTATAGGGTGTTTCTTATGTCCCTTTTGCTTCCAAATAATTATAGGGTGTTTCTACCCTCTGCTCCAGTACGTTTTAGCTCCCAAATAAAGACACAGAGACTTGGTATTTTTATTAACAAGCTGCAAGCACTAATAGCTGGGCAGATTCTGATCTTTTCTAACCCAACTAGGCTACATACTACTGAGGAAGATGTCCCATTACTTGCCATCTGGCCTTGTCCTAGCTTACTCTGGTCCATATGTATTCTCCGGCCTGCTGTCTTTTAAAGACCTCATGATGAATAATCCTGTTTCCTACCTATGGTCTCCCTACTACTCTTATTTTCCTTTTTCTGTTCCCCCTGCCCTTGCACTAGGATTTAAAGTCCTACTCTATTCTGTTCTACCCAAGTAATTGATTGATTAGCTCTCTTATTAACTAATCAGAGGTGATAGAAAATTTTTTCCCATAAAATCTAGGCCAGAGATGCTTGAACATGCCAGTGTCCAGACTGTAACCAGATGTCTGGGCATAGAAATCAGCATCTGAATACACAGTGCACGAAACCATCTTCCAACAGAACTGTACACTCAGTTAATTGTTGATTTTAATTGTAAATACACACACACACACACACACACACACACACACACCCTTTCTCAAACAGATCTTGTGGACTGGCCAGATTATGTTAATTATCATATTTAGTATTTCACTTAAAATGTACTTAGAAATTTTCATTTACATGAGATGTTATTAATTATAGTAACCAAGATGTAGAATAGGTTTCTTGAACTTATTCTGAGGATTAGACTTTTTTTTCACATTTTAAATAAGTGGATTGGGTTTTTCATTTTGTACAGTGGATTTTAGAAATAGCTTTATCTTTTTTAAGAGGGTGGTGTTTCAGGTTAAACTGATGAGTTACTCAGGAATATCTTAGAGATACTTTCTGTGATGGTTTGAATAAGAATGGCTCCCATAGGCATATATATTTGAATGCTTAGTTACCAGAGATTGGCACTATTTGAAAGGATTAGAAGCAGTGGGAGATGTGGCCTTGTTGGAGGAAATATGTCATTGGGGGTGGGCTTTGAGGTTTCAAAATCCCATGCCAGATCCAGTCAGTCTTTTTTTCTGCTGCCTGCAGATCAGGATGTAGACATTTCAGCTTCTTTTCTAGCACCATATCTTCCTGAATGCTGCCATGCTCCCTCCCAAGATGGTAATAGACTAAACTTCTGAAACTATAAGCAGGTTCCGTTAATTGTTTGCCTTCATATGAGTTGCCATGGTCATGGTGTCTCTTCACAGCTGTAGAACAGTAACTAAAGACACTCTCCATTAGACATGAAAGATACAGAAAACTGGGGAAACATCTCCCTTCACATGAACGGTTGGTGCTTGAGGACTGAATGTGATGCGAGAAGGTTCTGGTCATTTGATACTGAAATTTTTAACATGAGAATTTATGTTTTTACCCTGGAATTATTTATTATTATTATTATTATTATTATTATTATTATTATTATTATTATTCATTAATGAAAAATGTAGACAAAGAAACTAAACAGAGCCTGGGTTATCATCAAGAAAGCAGGTTGCCTCTGTGATAGCTGTTAATAAATGACTACATTTCTGGTAGAATTTAATCTGGGATCTGGTTTTCTTGTAACTGTCACACATAGAAGCATGTATTTGTAAGTTGGTACAAATGTACTGTCAGCAACATTCATATAAAAATTATAACTCAACAAGGTTTTGTTTTTAAAACCAGCCATTAATATTATGAAAAAGTTCATGCTTGTAGGCATAAAATTTTCAAAACCTACTTAAATAAGAGTTCTTAAACACTTCAATCTCCCTTCTAGCCTGTCTACCAGAGGTAGGGAAAAAGAAAGGTTAATATGAAATGGGGGATGTGGACATTTTAGAAGCAGTTCTTTCGGGTGACTCTAATGATCAGGGTACCAGCAGTGCAGTCCAATGGAAAACATCATATATGAATGAATACCAGCAGCAGCTCAATCCTCACAAAACCACAAGGCCCAGCCACAGAAGTGGTCAAAAGTAGCTGGAATAGTACCACAAGAAGTTCTCTGGCACATTTCTCTCTGTGAGTTCTTTTTTTTTTTTCATTTTTTTCATTTTTATTTTGATTTTCTATATTCTTTATATACATTCCAAATGATTTCCCCTTTCCTGGTTCCCCCTCCCCAAAAGTCCCATAAGCCCTCTTCCCTCCCCCTGTTCCCCATTTGCCTAAGAATTTCATGAATCCATTGTTTTTAATTGCTGAGTAGTATTCCGTTGTGTAAATATATATGGAAAATATCTATGATAAAATTAAATAAATATATAGAAAAACACATTAAGATTAACTATTTCATGGAAAAATTATACAGATAAAATGGTAGGCATAAAAATATTTCTAAGTTGATTGAAAGTGGAATTGTAAACATTTTCTGATAAAATTGAAAATCTACAAGGAAAATATTTCTGATAAAATTCAAGAAATATATAGAAAAATATGTTAAAACTGACTATTTCATGAAAAATTATACAGATAAGATAGTAGGCATAAAAATATTCCTAAATTGATTGAAAGTAGAAGTAAAAACATTTTCTGATAAAACTGAAGATTTACATGGAAAATATCTCTGATAAAATTGAAGAAATTTATACAGATGAATTGGTAGGAATAAAAATATTCCTAAGTTGATTGAAAGTAGAATTATGACCATTTTCTGATAAAACTGAAGATTTACATGGAGAATATTTCTGATAAAATTGAAAAAATGTATGGAAAAACATTAAAATTGAAGATTATCATGGAAAATTATAAAGATAAAATGGTAGGCATAAAAATATTTCTAAGTTGATTGAAAGAGAAATTATAAACATTTTCTGATAAAATTGAACATTTACATGGAAAATATCTTTGATAAAATTGAATAAATATATAAAAAACACATTAAGATTGAGTATTTCATGGAAAAATTATACAGATAAAATGGTAGGCATAAAAATATTCCTAAGTTTTTTGAAAGTGGAATTATAAACACTTTTTGATAAAATTGAAGATCTACAAGAAAAATGTTCCTGAAAAAATTCAAGAAATGTATAGAAAAATATGTTAAAACTGACTATTACATGGAAAATTATACAGATAAAATGGAAGGTATAAAAATGTTCCTAAGTTGATTGAAAGTAAAATTATAGACATTGTCTGATAAAAATGAAGATCCATATGGAAAATACTTCTGACAAAATTGAAGAAAAATACAGAAAAACATTAAAATTAAAGATTATCATGGACAATTATACCAAAAAAATGGTAGGCACAAAAACATTCCCAAATTGATTGAAAGTGGAATTACAAACACATCCCCCTCCCCCGCCGAAACTGAAGATCTACAAGGAAAACACCTCCGACAAAATTGAAGACATACACAGAAAAAAATGTTAAAATTAAATATTATCATGGAAAATAAAACAGTTAAAATGGTAGACACAAAAGACATTACTAAATTGAAAGAGGAGTCACAAACATTTTCTGATAAAATTGAAGATCCACATGAAAAACATCTCTGTTAGACTATGTTTTTTGTTGGGGAATTGAGTCTGTTGATGTTATATTAAGGAATAGTGATTGTTGCTTCTTGTTATTTTTGATGTTCTTTTTATGTTTGAGTGGTTACTTACTTTTGGGTTTGTTGGAAAAAGATTACTTTCTTGCTTTTTCTAGGGTGTAGTTTCCCTTCTCATGTTGGCGTTTTCCATCTATTATCCTTTGTAGGGCTGGATTTGTGGAAAGATATTGTGTAAATTTGGTTTTATCATGAAATATCTCTGTGAGTTCTTAACAATAGAAGATCAATAAAAACTAACAAAGCATTGCAAGGCATGCCAAAGCAAGAACATCATCAGCGAAGTGTTGCAAGGCAAACCAATGCAAGCATGTCCTCTCACTTTCTGCTGGGGCTATATTTATACATTTTTTAAACATCACAGACCCTCGCAAGCATACATTCCAGCAAAACATCATATGCCCTCTCACAGGACAGCTTCCAGGAAAACACCATCTGTCTGTCTTCAGGAAAATATTCTCTCACATGTCTACTTCAACAAACATCCTCTAATAAAACAGTTTCTTGAAAAACATCATATGACAGAATTGAGTCTCCAAAGAAACCAGAAATTTTCACTTTATATGCTTGCTGTAAAACAGCAATTTTCTGTTGTTATATATCAGAATAATGTAGATTTAACTTAAGATTGTTTTTGTGTGTGATGACTAGTGTATTATTTACCTGACAATATAATCACTAGCAGCTAAGGAACTGTCTCAAAATGCCTGGACCAGTGACAGATAGATAGATAGATAGATAGATAGATAGATAGATAGATAGATAGATAGATAGATAGATAGATAGATAGATAGATCACTGTCTGAAACTCACTCTGTAGACCAGGCTGGCCTCAAACTCAGAGATCTACCTGCCTCTACCTCCTGAGTGTTGGGATTAAAAGTGTGGTCCACCATCCAGCTAATTAAACAGCTCACAAAGAAGTACTTCTGCTTCTGAGAAGATAGAAGACATTCTTTCTCCTGTAATGTCTGCCAATACAGCAACAACAAGATCCCATACCTAGAAACTGTAACTAAAACAACTAAGAATCCTGAAGGGTTCAAAAGAGAAGCAAACCAGGCAGAAACCTAAGGATTGGCAGCATGAAAGCTCCTTTGGAGTTTCTTCTTGCCTGACAAGTCCCAGATTTGAAGCTTCTAAAGTCTCCAATTAGGAAACACCAACAATTAATAAGCACCAACAAGAATACTTCAATACAAGTCTGCTGTATAGCCAAAAAAACTAGGAAATAATGCCACATAGCAACAGAAAACTTTGCGGAAAACTATTTTACCAGACACCATAGGATAGCTATGACCCACTTCAATCAGTGCCAACCAGTCCACTCTCACCAGAACCTAACAAGAAAAATCACTACATAGGTTTCACAGAAACTTGGTAGAGAGTCAGGACTTTTACTAGAGCTCATTGGTAATAAGGGTACCTTTCTAACTCCATCTTGTGTGTTAAGGTGGAAGTTACATACATAGCATGCAATAACTGAAGCATTCACTAAAACCCATACAAAGAGATACATGCAAAACAATATAGATACATCTCAATGGAATTCTAAAAAAAGAAAATTAGATAATCAATAGGAAGACAGGGGCAGGTGATGAAATTAGGAACTAATATAAAATAAATAAAAATCTGAAATGGCCAGATTTAGTCATAACACATCAGTTATGACTGACTTAAAAAGACCAACTAGGAAATTGGTCACTCGAAGCAAAACAAAATAGAAGCATTGAAGAGAAATAGATGCAAAAAGACAGCATGCAAACAATCAAAATAAACTAGGAGTAGCTATGTTAGAGGCACATACCATGACTTCAGAGCTAAGAAAGCACAGACCCAAGGAGACCTTATCCGATGACCAAGGGGAGCATATCAATAAGAGATAATTATTCTGAAGGTCTGCACACCAAACTCCAGACCTGTAGAGTGTGTGAAGCAGAAACTTCAAGGAGAAAACAAAATTCAATAAATATGAAGATCCCCTATAAAGGTTGATAAAAAATAAATAAAATTATCAAGGCAGTAAAATAACTCAACAACATGATCAGTAGGCAGAAACAACTTGACATTTACAACAAGTGCCCCCAGACAAACCAGTATACACATCATTCCATGTGCCTCTGGAACATGTACCTTGCTTTAGTTCATAAAACAAACCCCATAGTTTAAAAGAGTTGATGTCATTTAGTGCTTTTTTTTCTGACCACAATAGGCTAATTTAGAAATTTCAATAAGATATCATCAAAATAGTCAAACACTGGGAACTAACACCATACATCTGAAATACTAAAGTATAAAGAGGAAAAAAAGAATGGAATGAGAAGAATGTATGACATAAAAATTAGTTGAACACAGCAAAAAACAAGGTCAAAAGGAACATCTTTTTAGCATTAAGGGCACATGCCAAAAAAAAAAGGAAAGTCTTAACTCAGTAGTCTAAATTTCATCTCAAGAACTTAGACAAAAACAACTGCAAACTATACTCAAAGCAAACACAGAAGGAAAAGTAAAGGTTTAAATCAGGTGTGCTCAAACTGGCTTGTGATTCATATTCAGTGAGTAAATGGTTAATAAAACAGTACTTCCCTGTAGTGTGTAGTTTTATGCTATATTCACTTTTAGCTCCTGGAGGTGACCACACTACTAGCCTGCTTCCAGCTTCCCTTCAATCTGAGGATGAAAAACACAGACACACAGTTGTTCAATTTCAACTTGCCTTCTTGGTACAATTGCTGGGTACTACTATCTCCTGCCTGGAAAATATACCCTTACCAACTTTTTAACTCCATCTCTCCTACTTTCCCTAAAACTTCAGTTGCTAAACTCTCTTAAACACCCATACAGGAGCAGCTGAGTGGCCACTTCATTTTGATATCTTATATAGTTGCCAGGTTCTCCTGTCTCCAAAGCATGGCAAACTCCGTATTCCTTTCTTACATCTCTCTGTCTGCCTCCAGGGACCCTGAAGTCTCTCCTGAACCTCCATTGCTGGTGGGATTGCAAGCTGGTAAAACCACTCTGGAAATCGGTTTGGCAGTTCCTCAGAAAATTGGACATAGCACTACCTGAGGACCCAGATATACCACTCCTGGGCATACCCAGAAGATGCTCCAATATGTAATAAGGCCATATGCTCCACTATGCTCATAGAAGCCTTATTTATAATAGCCAGAAGCTGAAAAAAATCCATATGTCCCTCAACAGAGGAATGAATACAAAAAATGTGGTATATTTACACAATAGAATACTACTACTCAGCTATTAAAAACAATGAATTCATGAAATTCTTAGGCAAATGAGTGGAGCTAGAAAATATCACCCTGAGTGAGGTAACCCAATCACCAAAGCACACACATGGTATGCACTTGCTGATAAGTGGATATTAGCCCAAAAGCTCATAATACCTAAGATACAACTCACATACCACATGAAGCTCAAGAAAAAGGAAGACGAAAGTGTGGATACTTTGATCCTTATTGGAAAGTGGATCAAAATGCCCATGGCTCACAGCCAACCAACAGAATGAGAATGGAGTCCCCAATGGAGCAGCTAGAGAAAGGACCCAAGGAGCTGAAGAGTTTTGCAATCCTGAAAGAGGAACAATAATATGTACAAATCAGTATCCCCAGAGCTCCCAGGAACTAAACCACCAACCAAAGAATACACATGGAGGGACCCATGGTTCCAGCTACATATGTAGCAGAAGATGACCATTTCAGACATCAATGAGAGGAGAGACTATTGGTGCTGTAAAGGCTCAATTCCCCAGAATAGGGGAATGCAAGTCAGGAAATTGGGGGGAAGGGGGATGGGATAGGGGTTTTCGGAGGAGTAACGTGGAAAGGGGATATTATTTGAAATGTAAATAAAGTAAATATCTAATAAAAATTTTTAACAAAAAAAATTAAATGTCACATTCTGTGAATTTCTGGCATTTTTAAAGTATATATATATAAACTGTTAAACCTTAACTACTGATAGCTATCTATAATTAAAATATATTGAAAACACCCTTTTACAATTAAATCAGAATCTAACATATCCATATGTTTGCTATCTGGCCCTTAACTCTTAGTGCTTAATCATCTAAAAACAGTTTGTAATAGCAAATATTAGAATGACTGGGTCTAAGCTTTGTATTCTCAAATGAGTTGCATAGGCACAATGTCTAAGAGTAACAATATTAATCCCAAATTTTGTATCAATATAAGAAGTTTATACCAATGAAAACCTTAAATCTATATCCAGATAAATTCTGTACCAATGTAAAAAATTATAAATTTAACTTTGTATCAATTACAAAATTTTCTACCAATTAAGATTATGGCTACACAATCTAGTTCTTCAGGGAGTAGGTCTCCCTCTGTCATACCTAATCCATATCACTCTGGAAGGGATCCAGAGCCTATTCTCCTTTCCTGTCAACACAAATGCAGAGGCTTTCTCCCAAGGTAGCATGTCCTTGGTCCAGTAACTAGAAATAATTAAACATTTAACTTGACATTTCTCTCAGAGGAATTTTAATATAACCACCAAACTTAAAAATCACACTCATTTTGAATAACTAAAACAATTTCAAACAAATAAAGCAATCTAAACAACTATTATCTTTTGAGATGGTGCTCCTACTGTCCCCTGCCTGGACTTTTATGAGATCAAGGAGTGAATTATTTAACATCTCTGTCTACTGATTGTATGATCCTATTTCCAGGCTCTCTCTCTTTAGTTCTCAAGACCTGAATTCCTACTGTCTGAGGTAGGCTAGGCACCCTATCCACTGCTTATTGTGTAAGTCTATTCTTAGACTTCTAATCTGTCATGTCAGGAATATTGATCCCAGAATTCCCATGGAGCCCACTTTCAAAGAATTTGAGCATATCCTGTAAGACCTTTTTAAATCTTCCCTAAAGTATTTTTTCATTCAATCTCTCTTCTATCCCTAAAACAATTAAATCTCATTTATCTCTATCTTTTATCTGGTTGTTGGAGGCCAGCAGCCTCTCTCTGTCTTCCTCCAGTAAATCCTGTCTTTTTTCAAAGTAAGGGATCCTAGTGCCTATGAGCTGAGCCTGCCCATGTATTCCTTTAAGTTTCCTTACACACTGGAGCCACCACGTGACTCCTTCTGTTCTTTGCAGTGAGAAACCAATTTTCCTTCTTCTTAGACTTACATCACCATGTTTATGTGATCAATCCGAGAATTCCTAAATTAACAGTAGATTCTCACCCCACATTGAGTGCAATCTGTAGCATGTAGTTCTACTCTTTATCTGCTTTTAGCTCTGGAGGTGAACGTGTTATCAGACCCCTCTTGACTTCCCTTGAATCTAAGGATAAAAGACACAGACACACAGTTGTTCAATTTCAACTTGCCTTCTTGGCACAATTGCTAGTTGCTGCTATCTCCTGCCTGAAAAACATGTCCTTGCCAATTTTTTATCTCCATCTCTTCCACCTTCCCTAAACTTCAGTGGCTAAACTCCCTTGACCATCCACCTATAGGTGCAAAATGGAGTGGCCACTCCATTTTGATATCTCACATGGTGCCTGGTTCTCCTCTCTCTAAAGCATGGCAAACTCCACACTCCTTCCTTGGGTATCTCCGAAGTGCCACCTGTACCTTCGGCCCAGCAATTGGCCCATAGCTTTCATTTCTGACAGATCAAAAACCAATTGGAGAACAGGACTTTAGCATCAGAACTTCCCTACACTTCCCCACACCAGAATTGCTTATGCTGCAACAGAAAGGACCAGGTCATCTCTACAGGCAATGACTTGGATGAGTTTTTAGCTAGTTATTGTGATAGAATGATTTCCCTAAGTTATATACTATCTAATATTAGTTACTCAATAAGTCTTGAAAAGAAGAAATTCCAGAAATTTTTAGACTCAATGGGCAGCTGTCAGGATTTAAGGAGGCAGAGGAGATGGAAGACATTTAGGAGGGATCAAAGGGGAGGTGGGTGTGATTGTGAGAGGGCTGAATGAGAGATTGTTGTGATGAATTGCTATTTACCTTGACAGTCATGGGTGTTACAGCTTAGCAGAATGTATCAAAGGCATGTGGCTGTATAACTTTGTAAAGCCTAACTTTATAACCTCCTGTAAATATACGATTATCTCAAAATTTAAAAAATAGGGAGATTGTTATATCCATTTTCCTTTATATTTTCTAGTAAGAGAAAAGAAAAAAATTAGGCTCACAATATCCCATTTTCTGTTGTTTTAGCATCTATTTATACCTATTTCTTTACTTTGGTCAATTTAAGTAACCAGTCTCTGTGATACTTTCCATGACTGACTTACAGTCTTTTGAACCTTGTCAGTCTCAAGGGCCTGTGAGTTATCTTATCTCATATGCTCCTGCATGTTTTCACTCTTGTGAATTTGAAGTTAAGCCATAGTATTGCTATGATATTCAAGATATTGAATGAAGAACGTCATTCTAACTCCTGAGTTTGAGAAAGTTTTTAGAACTATGATGGTTGCTACCTACTCCAGAATGTAGGCCATTTTCGCTCTCAGTGATGTTTTCCTTAAGTGCCCTCAAAATAAGGCAGAAGCAACACACTGGTCCTTAGGTGACCATTGTAAGATGTGAAGCATTGAACTTTCACCACTGAGCCCTAGAAAATGCACTTTAGTGGCATGTGTGCCTGGTGGCCTCCCAGTACTTCACCCCAGAGTCAGTATAAAGGATTGGAGTGATTCCTAGTCTCCATTTTGTTAGATAAATGAAGGAGGGGCCATACGAAACTAAGATTCACTGGGATGTCTTAGAGTACAAGGGTCCTTTGTCTTCTGTCTGTTCTGCCCACCTCCAAACTCAATGCTTCTAGGGGTTCTACACAAGAGATTCTCTTTCTATACGACCCTGCAAAGCTTAATGGGGCAAATACTTGAATTTAACCAAACATTAGTCAAAATCAAGGCTATAGCATTCAGATGCCCCAAATTTTTACCCCTTTAAATACCTCTCTACTACTGAGAAGGGTGGTGGTTTGGGACTATACTGGCTAATATTGTCAACTTGATCTAGAATCACTTGACAGACAGCACTCATGTGAAAGCATTTCTATTCATAGCAGTCTTCTAATAGCCAGAAGCTGGAAAGAACCCAGATATCCATCAGCAGAGAAATGAATACAGAAAATGTGGTATATATACACAATGGAGTACTATTCAGCTATTAAAAACAATGAATTCATGAAATTCTTAGGCAAATGGATGGAACTAGAAAGTGTCATGCTGAGTGAGGTAACCCAATCACAAAAGAATACACATGGTATGCACTCGCTGATAAGTGGATATTAGCTCAAAAGCTCAAAATAAGCATGTTACAATTCACAGACCACAGGAAGCTCAAGAAGAAGGTAGACTAAAGTGAGGGTGATTTGGTTCCTCTGAGAAAGGGAACAATATAATCACAGGAACAACTATGGAGACAAAGAATAGAGCAGAGACTGAAGGAAAGGCCACCCAGAGACTGTCCTACCTGGGGATTCATCCTATAAACTGTCACCAAACCCCAAAACTACTATAGATGACAAGAAGTATGTACCAAAAGGAGTCTGTTATGGTTGTCTTTTGGAGGGGCCATGCCAGAGCCTTACAGATATAGAGGCGAATACTAGCAGGCAACCATTGGACTGAGCATGGGGTTCACAATGGAGGAGTTGGAGGGCAAGCTGGAGGAGCTGGAGGGGGGTGTTGCAGCCCCATGGGAAGAATGAAAATGTTGGCCAACCAGACACCCCAGGGCTCCCAGGCACTAAGCCATCAACCAAGGGGTACACGTGGTTCCAGTCAAAAGATTGGCAGAGGAATGCCTTGTGGTCCTGTGCCATCAGTGGTCCTGTGAAGGCTCAATAGATGCCCCAGTGTGGGGAAATCGAGTGTGGGTCGTGGGAGTGGGTTGGGTGGAGGAGCATATTCTTGGAGGCAGGGGGTGGGAGGATGGGTTGGGGGTTTTGGGGGAGGGGAGAAACCAGGAAGGGGTATAACATTAGAAATGTAAATGAAGGACATATTCAATAAAAAATAAAAAGAGAGCATTTCTCGGTTGGGTTGATTGAGGAGAAAGGACCCACCCTAAATGTGGGTGATACCACTTCTGGATGAAGGTCTTAGATGGGATAAAAAGGAGAAAGGAAGGGAGAGGAGCCCTAACATTCATTTCTCTCTTCTTCACAGACTATGGGTACCACATGACCAGCTTCCCCACAATCCTACAGCCATGCCTCCCAGCCATAGTGATGGATGACACTTTATAACATGAACCTAAATTAACACTTCCTTCTCCAACTGGCTTGTCAGGTAGTCTGTCATCACAGTGAGGTAAATAATGTGCACAAGGACAGCTGGGGTACTAGCCTGCACTTTTTACTCTTCTCAACCCTGGGAATCTGTACAACTGTTAACCCAACTGTTAAGTGTGTTAAGTTCCCAGAGCAGGAAGCACTATGCAGTGGATTGGGAAGTTCAGCCTTAACTATGGGAAAGTCTACTGTAGTTCACATCTTGGCCTGACTAACTTCTGCTCCTTCCTTCTCTCTTTCTGTAACTTTTGCTCACTGCATCTCAGCATCACCAGTTCTTCCATTTTACTGTAATTTGAAAGGCAGAGGTAGAAAAGAAGAGGGTTTTGAATTCCTACTATTTTGGTTTAGTATATAATGTTTTCCTCCCATATTGGAAGTATATAGATAAGGCAAGAATTTTATCTTTCCTTTAGTAGGTTTCCTTCATATTTTTTCATATTGTACTGCTCAAATTTGCTGAAAGTTTGTGTGTGTTGAATAATTTTGTTTTACAAGAGTCTTCAGGCATGAGTGGTACTTATTTTGTCAGTGGTATTTCAGCATTCACAAAATACATTATGCACATATTTATCTAGTCATTTTTGGTGATAAAGCTTTTTAAGATATGGGCTGTTACAAGAGAAGAACACTCAGATACAGTTTATAGAAAACTGAATGTCTTTATTCTAGCTGACTGGGACTACACTCAGGTGTTTGGGACCCTAGTATAGCCCTGAGCATTTAGAGTAAGAGGCATTTTAAAGACAAAACTCATGTCCTTTCATTTTGCTCAGGAACAGGAGTAGGTTCTGATCAAGCAAGCAGTTTAACAGAAGCTAAGATAAGCAGTTAGCTAGAGCAGGAGGTATGCACAAGCAGGCTGTTTAACAGAAGCTAAGTTAATAAGGGTATCTTAACCTCAGGTTCCTAGAATAAAGTTTGGTAATTTTCCATGGGATTCTCCATCAAGAAAATCAAATTCTAGTTAAACATGAAATGGCTTTGGCAAGAATATAGGATGTAGGAACCTCTGCAGGAAACTCTTCACTGCCCTTCCCTGCCACAAGATGACAAAATTATTCCTAAGAGAAAATTTAGTTATAAAAAAATAAATTTCACATTTGAGGCAAATGAATTTTCCAACACAGTAACAACTTGCAATGTTTATTTATAAACCACAGTCCTGTGAGGACCCTGCACTGAAACAATGGGAAAAACCAGTAGTAAAGAGACAAATGGAAACAAAGAAACAGTGAAGGCCTGCTGTGTACAGGATTTACTGTTCCCTCTCATTTCCAGGCCGGAAGCCTTAGTTATCAGGCATGAGAGCATCCCTCGCATTTCCTGGACAAGCTATCACTCAGTGACTCACAGAGGAACAGGGGTGTGCAGCAAAGGCACATGGGGTTGTTCTCACTGAGAACAAGACAACATGATGTCAGTGTCAGCTCTCGATGATGCATCATCCATGCATCATTACCAAGCAGCTCCGGCCTTGATTCTGAATCTCAGAAGATTCTGTAGAATTCTGGAGGGGAAAATCTGTCTAACAAGATTGTCTTCTGTAGGCATAGAATGAAAACCAATTTGATGCATTGGAGGTACCTTTACTCCCAGAAGATCAAGATGTACTCTGCTCCTGCCCCAGGGGAATTAGTCACACGCCTCTATTGTGTCAGAAAAGGCAAGCCCCTCTAGGCAGCCCACTTCTGAAATAGGCTTTATTTTGAGTAAAATATGAAAAAGCACTTCTAATTTGAATGGCAAGAGAAATTGTAGAAAAATAAAATGTAATTTCTCTAGCTGGAATTCAACTATGTTATAAGGATTAATAATTCTTTTTCAAAAGACTGTCTGATTTAAGGGGAAAGCCTTTCCTCTACTGCAAAGGAGAGTATAGACTTATGGGGAGTTATATAGTATTAAAAGGTCACAACCCTGGTTGGGAAATGGGTGGACAGAGCTAGTAACAACAAGGAGAGGAAATCGAAGGTTCAAAAAGATGTGGAAACTGTATGAGAATATTTACCTGTTGCTTAGAAATCTTTGCTAGAGTTTAATCAGTCATCAAAGAACACAATATGATTTTTTTAAGATTTTTTTGTATCCACCCCTCTGTTTCTCTCTGTATCTGTCTCTTTGTCTCTGTCTCTCCTTCTCTCTTTCTCTCTCTGTCTCTCTGTCTCTGTCTCTCTGTCTCTCTCTGTCTCTGTCTCTGTCTCTCTCTCTCTGTCTCTCTCTCTCTCTGTCTGTCTCTGTCTCTCTCTCTCTCTCTCTCTCATGTGTTATGTGTATGTTTGTGTTGATGTGTGTATATATATATATATATATATACACATATATATGTGTGTGTATGTGTGTGTATGTATATGGAAGACAGAGGTTGCCATTGGGCATGCTTCTTATTCACACTTTGCCTTGATTTTGAGGACTGGTCTTATACTGAACCTGACTAGCTGGCCAGGAAGCCCCAGCAATTCTCCCTTCTCTGCCTTTGCCACTGACTTTTTTATAGACCTGATTTTTGCATGGGTGCTCGGATTAGACTCAGATCCTTACAATTGCATGGCAAATACTTTAATGACTTAGCCTTCTTGAAGCTCTTGAATCCCTGCTATTAAAGATGGAGAGTCCCTGGAGCTGATGAGATAGCTTGGACTGTTAGGAGTGCTTGATATTCTTGCAAGGGACCAGAGGTAGGTTCCCAGCAGGTACATGGGCAGGCTCACAACTGTCTGTTACTTCCAGCTCCACATGATCTGACCCCCTTTTCTGTCCTCTGTGGCATTGACACACATGTGTACATACACATATACAGAGACATATCAATTAAAACAAATAAATATTTAAATGGAGGGTACTTAAAGACCAAGACCATCTGTCTTATCTGTATTCACACTGAACTGTTTAAGGCCATCTTAGAAAAATGAAATGTATTCCACATGATAACAGAATTTCAGGGAATGAATGTCTCAAAAGCAGCAAATTATCTACATGTTACCTAACTTGTATCAGGTTTCAATTAAATAGAGCTATTGTTATTTTTTACTTAGAGAAGTAGCTTTTCAGTGTGTGAAAGTCATTCCTATACCTGAAAGACCTAGCAATCCAGTTTCTTACAAGTTTTAAAGGTCTTCTATCTCAGCTTCAGCTTTGCAAAGGATCACTTGAAGCTCTGATACTGAAAAGGACTTGCAGCTTGCCGAGTCTCTGGTTATTTAAAGATTTTGTTGTTGGATTCATTCTAGGAATTGACAGAGGAGATGGCAGTGAGCTGATGTGCTGACAGATAGAAAGGAAGGGCCAACTAAGCCTGAGAATTTACCTATGCAGGACAAGAACCAGTGACAAGTTAGAAACTGATGATAGGAAACATAGAACAAAATTAGTTTCAATTGGACTGAGTTTCCTGATGCCACCTGTCATAAGTGCCTCTGAGTATAACATCACAGGAGACACTAGCTAGCACTTGTTATTTGATCCAACTCTGAGGTTTGGACCTGATTGCTTCTATTTTCCTTACAACCATGGTCCCATGACAACTATGGCAGTCTTTCAGGCACAATTCCAAGGAGTAGTGAGGATTATTGGAAGAACAGTCTTCACAACATGGGTTTGATTGCAAGGATACTGGCTTCCATTGGATCCCCTGGGTCTGGAGTAGTAGCAGTGGCAAACTACCAGACATGGGTGCTAGGAACTGAACTTGGGTCCCATGCAAGAGCAGAGTATGCTTTGGGCCATGAAGTCATATCTCCTGCCTCTGGTGAAAGTTTTTTGAACTGTCTTTACACTGCTGCACTCTGGGGCTGTCAGTGGGTGAGATCTTGGCTTCACGGTACCTATTGCAAAGTCTTAATTTTTTGTCTTGATAGTGCTAATCTTTTTAGCAATACAGATGTCCAATTTACACTGCCCTTGATGTTAGCAGTAATTTTTTACCAATATTACACTCCTTTCATCACTGGACTACACATTTTCCACATATTTCTATTCTCTCTCGCTGAAAATCTGGGTAAAGTCAATAAGCCACAATCATACCACAGCTTGAATGTTTTCTATGCTAAGATTACTTCTGCCAAACAACTTTGTCCATCAGTTTTGAATTGTCTCACTTAAATCTTAACGCACAGGAAGAACACAACCATGTATACTTCTCAAAATATATTAAGAGTGGCCTCAGGCAGATGTCCCTGGTCTACACTGCTGCCCAGGAACATGTTGGTGTCTGAAGGCTGGGCAGAACTGGCCCAACCCCTCACCTGGGAAACTGTTGGAGAGTTGGCCCTGGGGGTGTGAGAGCAGGAGAGCTGCTCCTGCCCCTAATCAGCAGCAGTACACAGAATAGCAGGCCCTGCATATCACCCAGGAAGCATAGTGGACCAGGCAATTCAGTAGGAGGAAAAGAGTCCCAGGAGCAGGCAAAAGTCAGAGACAGCGCCACTCCCAGTATTAGGAGTCCTACAAGAACACGAAGTTATACAACCATAACATATGCAGAGGACCTAGTTCAAATCCATAGAGGTTTCCTTATCTCTTTGAGCCCACTTGAATGGGCTGTGTTCTTGTTGTGTCCTTGATTCTTCTGGATCCTCCAAGCCTTTCTTCTCTTCCTCTGCAAGACTTTTGGAGTTCCACCCAATATTTCAGCCATAGCATATTGGTTACTTTACTATTGCTGTAATAAAACACTATGACCAAGGAAATGTATACAGAAAGCATTTAATTTAACTTACAGTTTCAGATGTTCAGAGTGCACAATGACAGATTGAAGAAGTTTAAGTCTTGATCCACAGCCATGAGACAGGGAGAAAAGGAGGAAAGGAGGAAGAGAGAGAGAGAGAAACAGAGAGAGAGAGAGAGAGAGAGAGAGAGAAACAGAGAGAGAGAGAGAGAGAGAGAGAGAAGGCAAGCACTGGGAATCCCACAAGTCTCAGTGAGACTTTCTTCCGAGAAGGCTATACCTCCTAACTCTTCCCAAATAGTTCTACAAACTTAAGATAAAATATTGAAACAGATGACCCTATTGAAAGCCATTCTCATTCAAATCACCACATAGGGCAAAAAGTTATTAATTAATTAATGCTAACAGCCAAATGGCATATACTTTTCATTAAACTTCAATTCAGTTCCATTTCTGCCTTCTGGGTAACTCCGATTAAAAACAAAAACAAAAACCACTTGAAAAGTTTCACTTGACAAATCCCAAGTCATCTTCTCTTGCCCAGTTCAGCAACAAACATTCCCTATCACACGCTAGGCACTGAGCTCTTTGTGATGAATAGCACACCTGACTCGGGTTCAGTGAGACCTCTGTCCACTGGAACAGTCTCCTGGTGAGTTTCCCACGTCTTTGGAAATTGTGTTTGAAAGAACTAGAGTCACCACAGGGCATACCAAGCCTAAACTCTCAGCACAAAGATTTAATTGCCCCAGAGGGACAAAGGCCAAGGAATTTGAGACAAAGACTGGAGACAGAGTCTGAGGGAAAGGGGACAAAGAACAAGAGAGAGGGGGAAGGAAGATGTCCCTCACAGGTACAAAGGACTGCCTTTGAATAGAAAGGAGGCAGACATGGCCCATAAGCAAATGGCACTTATAAAGGGGAAGGGGAAACCCTGAGTTGGTTTGTTTTGATTAAGCATGTTAATTAGGGTAGCAAAAATGGGGCTTTTGATTGTGGGCTTCAATACTTTGATAGCTGGACCTTGGTGGTCAGCTTTAGAAGGAGGAAGAGGTCAAATAAAGGACTAGCCCTTGAAGGTTAGCTTTAGGAATATAACCTAATGTTTTTTACCAAGTGGGGAAAGGCTAAAAGGCAAAACCTGTTAGTGCCATGTCAGCCTTGCCCAGGATTATGTTTTCCATACTTCCCTCAAACCTGCTAGAGCCCTTCAGTGCTTGTTTCAGGATCCCCAACACCTGCCATATGCTTCTAGTTTCTGAATTTTAGAGCAGAAAGGGTGCTTCAGCCTTCGACAGGATCAGAGAAGCCATAATTTAAGGCAGTTCAAGTGCAGGACAGTTCTTTTGTAGCTTTTCTCCAGTTCACTAGAGGAAAGCACTGTTTGATTCTTTCTTCCCCTTGTGGTAAAACAGAAGAGAGTCTTGTGTACAATATGTGTCCCATATTAAAAATTAGTTACTTACTTAATCGACTTATTTATCTGTTTTCAAGTGAGCAAGTACCTTGGTGGCTTCCAAGTCACTTTATTTTCCTCCCGTTCCATTACATGAAGAATTTAGCTTCATGTGTTGTTTCTTCAAACTTTATCTGCTGTGACTTTTTAATAATGTCATCATAAGCTTACCTATATTTTTAAATAAACACTTATTAAAACAAATTTATTAAAATTGTACATGACAATTAATTTAAATGGGGTACAGAGCTAAACAAAGAGTTCTCACCTGAAGAATATCTAATGGCTGAGAAGCACCTAAAGAGATGTTCAACATCCTTAGTCATTAGGGAAATGCAAATCAAAACAACCCTGAGATTCCATCTCACACCAGTCAGAATGGCTAAGATCAAAAACACTGGAGACAGCAGGTGTTGGCGAGGATGTGGAGAAAGAGGAAAACTCCTCCACTGCTGGTGGGATTGCAAGCTGGTACAACCACTCTGGAAAGCAGTCTGGCGGTTCCTCAGAAAACTGGGCATGACACTCCCGGAGGATCCAGCTATACCACTCCTGGGCATATACCCAGAGGTTTTACCTACATGCAATAAGGACACATGCTCCACTATGTTCATAGCAGCCTTATTTATAATAGCCAGAAGCTGGAAAGAACCCAGATGTCCCTCAACGGAGGAATGGATTCAGAAGATGTGGTATATTTACACAATGGAATACTACTCTGCAATTAAAAACAATGAATTCATGAAATTCCTAGGCAAATGGTCAGATCTTGAAAATATCATCCTTAGTGAGGTAACCCAATCACAAAAGAACACACATGGTATGCAGTCACTGATAAAGGAATATTAACCCAGAATCTCAGAATACCCTAGACACAATTTGCATATCAATAGATTTCCAAGAAGATGGAAGGAGAGACCCCTGGTCCTGGAAAGACTGGATGTAGGGGAATGCCAGGACAGAGAAGCGAGAGGGGGTTGAATGGGGAAAAGAGGGAGGGAAGGGGACTTATGGGATTTTCGGGGAGGGAGGAAACGGGAAAGGGGAAATGATTTTGAATGTAAATAAAGATATAAAAAATAAAAAAAGACAATTTAAAAGAAGAGATATGTAGAAAGAAAAACTGGAATTCCATCTTCTAAACATATACATATAATTTCTTTACCTGTATCATTTTAAAATGCAAATTCATATACACTGCACACATTGGTTCTCTACACCCTTTGATTTAAATCTTAAAGATACCCACAGTGCTGCATATTCTTTAGTATCTTTATTTTGAATGTGTCATAATATTCTCTTTTATTGAGTAACTTATTTAATTCTATTCTCTTAGACATAAACTTCCATTATATTATAAGCAAGGTGAATTCAAACTGTGCAGCTCAAACTAAGAATGCACCAATTTCTGATTAATTAACAAGGCCTATCATAGGGATTTAAAATACACTTTGAACTCAACCATCCTTGCATCCCAGGAATAAATCACAGTTGACTACATTAGTTGAAGCTTTTTTTTTATTTCTTTTTTTTTATTTCTTTTTTCTTTGTTTTATTTCTTTTTTTTTGTTTTTTTATTATTTATTTTATTTTATTTTTTTAATTTACATTCCAAATCATTTCCCCTTTCCCGTTTCCTCCCTCCCCGAAAGTCCCATAAGCCCCCTTCCCTCCCTCTTTTCTCCATTCAACCCCCTCTCGCTTCTCTGTCCTGGCGTTCCCCTACATCCAGTCTTTCCAGGACCAGGGGTCTCTCCTTCCATCTTCTTAGAAATCTATTGATACGCGGATTGTGTCTAGGGTATTCCGAAATTCTGGGTTAATATCCCCTTATCAGTGACTGTATACCTTGTGTGTTCTTTTGTGATTGGGTTACCTCACTAAGGATGATATTTTCAAGTTCTGACCATTTGCCTAGGAATTTCGTGAATTCATTGTTTTTAATTGCAGAGTAGTATTCCATTGTGTAAATATACCACATCTTCTGAATCCATTCCTCCATTGAGGGACATCTGGGTTCTTTCCAGCTTCTGGCTATTATAAATAAGGCTGCTATGAACATAGTGGAGCATGTGTCCTTATTGCATGTAGGGGAAGCCTCTGGGTATATGCCCAGGAGTGGTATAGCCGGATCCTCCGGGAGTGTCATGCTTTTAATGAGCTGTTTTATTCCATTTTATAGTGAGGACTGACCCCACAGGCTCATGAGTTTGAACACTTTATCCTCAGCTGGTGGCGCCATTTGGAAGGTTGTGGAAACTTTAATTGGTGGTGGAGTCTAGCTGAAGGAAGTGAGCTTCTGAAGGGTGGGCCTTGAGGCTGATGCCTGGCTTCACTTCTGGTAGAAGATCTCAAATTCTTAAATCACTAAGAGATGAGGAACATCCCTGCTGCAAGTTCCTACTGTTCTGCATGGAGCTTCCTTGCCTCCCAGCCATGGTGAACTCTATGTCTTGGAGCAGTATGTCAGGAGCTAAAATAAATTATTCTTCTCTTGAGTTGCTTTTGTCAAGTATTTGGTTAAAGTGGTCAGAAAAGTTACTAATGAGCCAGTGTTTTATGAAGGTTATTATTATTATTTAAATCTGTGTCCATAGAAAGAGGTCGGACAAAAGATACAAAGTTTCAGTTAGAAAGCAGGAATGAGGAAGTCTGTTGCATACTATGATGACTATGCATCACCTAGTCTCATTCCTAAAAATAAAAACGTAAGTATAATGGGTATGTTAGATTATTTTAATTATATTATAGTGTGTGCATGCATTACAACATGACATTGTGTCCTATAAACATATTAAAATTATATTTTTCGATTAAAAATAGAATAACCCCTCATAATGTTAAAGGTGTTAACATTCCTGAAACTTTATGTGTAGTGAAGGTGTTGTATGTGTGTATATGCATGTGTGCATGTGTATCTGTGCATGTATGTTTGGAGGCCAGAGTTAAAAGTGTTGGGCATCTTTCTCTATCATTCTCCACTTTATCATCACTATTATTATTGCTATTATTATTATTATTACTATTACTATTATTATTATATGCAGTAGCCCTCACATTATTTGTAGCTCACAGATTTGCTATACTGACTGTCCCACGAGAGTTCCTGGGAGTCTCTTTCTACTCTCACAGACCTGCAGTTGCAGGTACACAATACCATTCCTGAATGTTTGCATGGGTGTTGGGCATACATACTCAGTCCTCCATCCTTACACATGTAGCATGTTACTCACTGAGCCATCTCCTCAGCCCTTCTGTTTCTGGTATTTTTTCTAACCACTGGATGGTACTACTGACTGGTTCACTGTTCTGTTTGAGGGTAATCCTGTTTTTCTACATCTTTACTTCCTATTAACTCGGTCAGTTCCCTTCCCTAACCTTATCAGTTAAAAATATAAATGGCCAGATTGTCTTTCTGGAAATATGACTGTCACCTTATATGTTTCTGTCTCTGAAATGTGGATTCTGGCCGCCATCTGATCTAACCCAGGAGATTCTTAGAAACAGTTTAGGTTTAAACTGTTGAGTTTGGTTGGCATCAGGGCTATTGCAATTTTGTGGTATAAAAATGGGGTATGTTTTGGAAGAGGGAAAGACACATTTGTTCTGCTTAGCAGGATATGGAAGGTTTCCTCTCTAGAGCTCCTGCTATAAACAGGTGTCTCTCTGATCCTGCAGCCCAGGGAAGCTCTCTGGTGCCAATTACACACTACATGCCTAGCTTTCACTGTATGTGGCTTAGAACAAGAAGCCCCATTAATCCATCAATATGCTTAGCCTTGTTTCCAAGGTATCTTCTCTAACCAATTTCTGGAGGTGGGCTGTCCAGTCCTGGTGCAGATGCAATCTAAAGAGTCTGTACTATTATTTGTGGTGTTGAATATTAGTCTTAATGAAGAGTTATAATCTGTAATGTCTTGTAGGTTAATTTTAATGGGGTGTAAGACAAGAACCAGATCAATGTGCTCATTAGGAAGGAAAAGAACCTTTCCTTAAGCTAATATTTTTAAAACTTTAGCTGACACATGATGTCATATCTAGTCAAAATTGGTTAGTCATCCTAAACACAGGGATACTATTTCTCACCAAGCCATTTCCAACTGTTTTTCTGCAATGGGTTTTATGAAACCTTGAGGAAGAATATTTAGAGGAAGGAATCAGTCTGCAAGTTGATGGACAACATGTTAGGAGTAGAGAACTTGATTTGAGAGATGTATGAACTGATGGCTAACATGTTAGGAGGGGAGAACTTGGTTCGAGGGAGGCATGAGCTGGTGGCTATGATGTGAGGAGGTGAGAACTTGATTTAAGGGATGCGGTTGCGATGAGTAGATGACTCAGAGGAGAGGAGCTGTTGTGTTTTTCTTATCAGCTTTGCTTTTGTAAGGGGAGAAGTGATGTTCAGAAGCAGTGGTGGGAAACTGTAGGAATGTGCACACACTGACTTGCTGGCATGTGGGAAGCACACAGATGAGCAGCCCTCTTCAGCAACCTGTAGGGACGGTGATATGGACATTCATCCTGTAGATGTTGACTATTACCTCTGATGCACCATGTTAGGCCTGATGCCAGGAAGCAATATTTCAAGGCAGTCCTGGAAGATAAATATGGCATTGAGCCTAAGTTGAACCCCTGTGAGCCAACTGTCGATCAAGCCAAAGCATATCAGTGAGGGACAATCAGATCATTCTGGAGCTTTAAGGTATAGAGTGATTAGCTTACAGTGGAAAGGGGTTGGGGTTAGAGGGGCGGAGTATAGTCCTTGATTCTGGCCTTTGTAGTTCTCTCTCTCTCTCTCTCTCTCTCTATTTCTTCCTTTTTTGTTTTTTACACTGACTTTCTTTACTATTTAGTTCACACCATAATATATGTTTGCCCTCCAAGCTTCTCTCTCTCTCTCTCTCTCTCTCTCTCTCTCTCTCTCTCTGTGTGTGTGTGTGTGTGTGTGTGTGTGTGTGTGTGTATGCAATTATCTTCAAAACACCAGCCCCAGATTGCGAGTAGTCATTCGTAGAAGTGAACTCAAATGTTCAAGTATAACACTCGTTAGGTCACCCTTTGCTAAAGTACAGGTAACAGATAAAAATATACTTAAGACACTTAGGTTAATAAAGGATTCTTTACAGAGGGGTGGCCAGCCTAAGAGTTGCCTTCCCAGGGCCACTTTTTCAGAGCTTAGGGAGAATGTCAAGGACACAAATTTCTTTGTGGAGTTTGTATGAGGGAAGCGCTTGAATTTGTACTCACTGACAAAATGAATGACCATTCAGACCAAAATGCCAAACCTTCTGGCCTAGTCAAGCCAACCTTAATACTAAACAGTTTGACTAGTGTTCTGATATGAGAGGCCTTTCTGAGCAGGCCCATGGTGATTAACAGCATGTTGTCATTTGTAAAGGAAATTTGGTATATCTTTAACCCAAGTGAAAAATTAATATACATCTTACTGACAAAGTAATGCATGTGGAGTTCTCATTTCATTGCATGAGAGACCTCTTTATTTCCTTGACACAATGTTATAGAATCCAGAGGCAATTTTTTCAGAGCCCATGTAGTTCCTGGTATCCTTGAGCTGCTGGGTCTGAATCACTCTGCTCATTTCCAATGCCAGTGTTAAGATCATTCTTGTTATTGATGGTGGCAGGTTTGGCCTTTGGTATCTGATAGATGGAACCTTGGTGCAGGTTTATGGATTCTAATTTCAGTGGAACACAGTAGAAATCCAAATGCTAAGGTGGGTCTTTAGCTTAACCCTCTTCTAGTTGCACAGACCTGAAAAAAAGATTCTAGCAAGTGCAAGGCACCTCTCAAGGGCAGAGGCAATTCGTCAAGTTTCTGTGCTCATTTACTTACCTCATTCACTCATCAAGACACATGTTAACATGATATTGAAACAATATTATGCACATCAAGAAGACAATAATCTGAGTCCTACCTTCAGGGACCTTTCTGCTTTCTAAGGGTAATGTTCACCACCATGATGCTTCTGCAGGGTCACCAAAGTTTTATATCAGTCTCACAGGAGTGACTAGTCCAGTTTTCTTAACATGTCCAGAATCAGTAGTGCATAAGTTAGACATAGATTAAAATGTCTATATAGTTTGCTAACTATTGCTGTGATAAATACCACAGCCAAAACTAAGTTGGTAAAGAAAGGGTTTATTTGGCATAAAGGAAGAGACCATCACATATTCTAAGGGAAGCCAGAGAGGAACTCAAGGTAGGAACCTGGAAACTAGGAACTGAAGCAGAGAGCATGGAAGGACATTGCTTACAGGCTTGCTATCCATGGCTCCTCAGCTTGCTTTTCAAATACATCTCAGGAACACCTGTCTACAGCTGGCACTGTTCACAGTGGACTGTGCCCTTTCATATCAGTCATTAATCAAGAAATGCTGCACAGGCTAATCTTATGGAGGCATTAACTCAATTGAGAGTGCCTCTTCCCAGGTGACTCTAGCTCTTACTGATTTGACAAAAACTCACTAGGATAAAAATGAAGAAATTTGTATATATATATATCTATATCTAGCTCTTTCTATTGGGGTTAGATGAAGCCGTTTCTTTTTTCTTTTTATTTATTTATTTATTTATTTATTTTTTTTTTTTTTGGTTTTTCGAGGCAGGGTTTCTCTGTGTAGCCCTGGCTGTCCTGGAACTCACTTTGTAGACCAGGCTGGCCTCGAACTCAAAAATCCTCCTGCCTCTGCCTCCCAAGTGCTGGGGTTAAAGGCATGTGCCACCACTGCCCAGCGATGAAGCCATTTCTTACCTTCCTTTTTTTTCACACATGTGTTTCTGAAAGCCAGTGTGACATAAAGCCAGGACTCATCTAACTTAGCCTTTTGTGTTGGCATATAAATGACTTCTTTAAAAACATGTGATGTAATTTCATCTCCTTCTGTTTTCTTTAAATCAGGTTTCTTCCTCCATGAGTATGTGGGAACCACTGTAATTTCTGTAGTCTATAGATGTGCCTGTACTAGAGGATGATAGAGGATAGCAAACAACAGAGGAAGGTTCTACCTATGTCAGCATGACCAGTTTAAGTGCTCTATACGATATGCTGACGTGAAATTTGTTTAGCTCAAAGGTTAGTACTGACTTTGGTTTCTCAAAATTTGATGATGGTGATAATTTAGCCAAGAGAGCCCAGGCCAGAACTGAACTGACTTAGGCTATAATCTTATGTAGATCTGTCACTTTCTGGCCACGTGAATGTTCTCAGAGCTTCTCCAATACATTAAGAAAGACAACAGTGTCTAGTTCAGAAGGTTGCTGTGATAGTACTCTAGAAGCGATCACTATAGTAATAGAATTATATTTAACATAAAGGAAGTCATTAGTAAACAATGACCAATGGTGGCCAGGAAAGGCTCTAAAGACTCAGCCCCAGAGCACTCAAGAGTACTTGGTAGAAGTGATGAGCTCCTTCCCACGTGGGATGGCAGTTCCACAACATGGTCACCTGATTTGCTTTCACCACAATTGATCTTGGAACATCCAAAGGACACATGAGGCAAATTGCAGCTCTGCTGTTACAAGAGTCCACTCCACTGCTGTCACCCCAGAGCATACTGGGGGAAATGTGTGCTGAGTGTGAACCCCTCCTCAACAAAGACAGTGTTCTGTCACAGCTTACATTAAAGAGTGTACACCCTACCTGGATTTATAAAGTGAAACCTAGTCTCAATGCCATAGCAAGAAGAACCCTTGTTAATGGGTTAGTACCCTTACAACAGGACAAGAGGGGTTGGTCCTACTATGTGAAGACACATAGAAGGTGTTATTTTTTTTAAATCTTGAATCTTCTACCTAACCATCAGAACTGTGAGCAATAAGTGTTTGATATTTCTGAATTTCCCAGTCTAACAGGAGAGGAATGGACAGAGACAATGGTAAAAAGATAAACACAGAGAGCCAACAATTTAATGACAACAGCTATTGCCTACACTTCAAAAGTAATTTTCAAGTATTTTAATTGTCAAACTTATTTCAGGCAGGGTAGTTGCTATACATAGAAGTTAAGCCTGGCACTATCTTATATCCTGATTGAGCTTATTGATACACAGATACAATAGGTGCTGACTCAGTCTTACAGGTTCCTTGTATCCTGGGAGAGAATTCCCAGAGGACACAAAGAATGATCACTGGGTAAGAAAACCAGAAAAGGAACCCTTCTTATTTTGTCAATCATCCATGACCAGAGCTTAAAAGATGACATTCAAGAAAAGAGTTTGGAGTTCCAGAAGCTTTACTCTTAGGTTCTTTCCCCAAAAGTTTCCAATTGTCAAGAACAGGCTGGCATAAGACAAATGGTCCCAAAGTGTTGGCTCAGCTAGTCCTGAGGGCCAGAGTCTGGACAGAGGCCACTGTCCATGTGTTCACTTCTAATCCTGTGGTGAGGGCAGGTAATGAAGCCAGCTCCACAGCTGGAAAGGTCCATCACCATCTGCACCCATTCATCAACAAACTCCTCATGCTCAAAGTGTACCTGGAATTGAACTGAAAAGACTCTGGGGATACAGAAAAGATTGCTTCCTTTTTGCCTTCTCAATTTACAGTCAGAAGGGAATAAATAGTAAGTAGACTCTACAATGCAGCATGCCAAGGACTTGGTAGAACACCCAAGAGGCAAGGTCACTTAGCCAAGTTCTACCAAAAGTTATACTCAAATTGTAGGTTTCAGAACAGTTATGAGCTGATAGCACCCAAAATAAAAGATCCACTGATCTATTGGCAGTTAAGGTTTTTACTGAGGTAATCGCCAGGATAGGCATTTTAAGACACCATTACTGTTGTCTTAAAAGTGATTTATTTTGAAAATGTGTAATGTGACTTCAGCCAAGCAACCATAAAAAACACATCCTCCCCAAACCCACTGTAAAAACTGAGTTCTTGTGTTAATGTATGGAACATAGGAATGTACAGGTGATGTTGTAATAGTTTAAGATGAAGAGTCTGATGCAGGTCAGAGTCCCTTCTCCTCTGCTTTGTCCAAGTGTTTGTATCCTTTTAAGAATTCACATGAGGCATAATCTTTAATAGGCCAATGATAAAAGTCAGGCCTTGAGGAGATGTCTGGGCCATGATGGCTCCTCCCTCATGAGTAGATTAGTAATTTATAAAAAGGCCATATGGGTGAGCTCATCATTTCAGTGTCCCTGGCATGGAAAATATCATCTGTCCCCATCAAAGAAATGGGATGCCACCTTAGAATCAGACAGCATCCTTCTCCAGATGCGGCACCTTCTCAGATCCCTTCACTATGATAAATAAGAAAGTTCTGTTTGCCTCATAGAAGAGGAGATGGAAAGAATGTAACAGACAGAGGGTATGGAGGACACCAGGAGCACAAGGCCCTCTAAATTAAGTAAGTAAACTTCATATGAATTCACAGATATTGAAGCAGAAAGCATAGATCCTGCCAGGTCTGCACCAAGTCCTCTGTGTTTACATATCAAGACTTCCAATTTAGTGTTTATGTGGGATTCCTGAGTGTGAGAGACTGAGTGGGTCTCTGATTCGTGTGCCTTCTCTTTGATTCCTTCTCCTTGTTTGTTTGTCTTGTATAACTGCAATATGTTAGTTTCTGCTTTATATTATTAGATTTTGTTTTATTAATATCCTTTGGAATCCTGGTTTTTTTCTAATGAACAGCATAAAGGTAGTGAATCTAGGTGGGATAGGGAGAGGGTAGGAGCTGGGAGTTGTGGAGAGTGGGGATGCTGAAGGATATTTTGTGTAAGGGGGAAAAATCTATTTTTCAATAAAAGGGGAAAGGAGAATTTTTTGTTATAAATTACAAAGTCTCAAGGGTTCTGTTCTAGGATCAGGAAAGAATAAAGATATCCTTTTTGGACTTGATAGATGTCTCAACTGTTACACAGACCTTGTTTTCCCAGAGAATCTGAATAGCATGCATGTTGGGCAGCTCACAACAACCTGTAACTCCAGTTCCAAGATACAACATCATTTTCTTGCCTGGATGGGCACTCCCCCAGTCCTCTGACATGTGCCACATTGACACATACACATAAAATATGAAGATATCCCCTTTCTCCTCCAGGATAACCTCTGAGCCACACACTTTCCCCCTGCCTTCCCAGTTCCTGTTATCAGAAAGGCTGGAGAAAAGGCCGTTGCTTAATCCCATGAGATGTGAGCCTAGTGTCATATCCAAAAGCATGTTTTGTTTTAAGAGACGCGGAGACTATGAAGGATCTTTGGCAGTTGACTTTCCTGATGGGCAGGATGGCAGAGATGGAGTCACAGGCTTCATAGGCTTATGGTGAAGGAGGCAATGAAGTTTTTCAATTGTAATGACCTGACCCAACCAGTGTGTGAGGAGGTGCATCCTTGGGGCTGCTAAAATACAGGGAGAAGGCACTTTGAGGATGATGAGGAAGAAAGGAAGAGGAGGAGCTGCAGGTCTGGGGAGATGTGTGGCATGTGAGGTGTGCTAAGCTTGAAGAACAGAAAAGTTTCTTAGCAGAGTTATGGCAGGAACTTTGTTTCCACATAAGACCTGAAGGGGCCTGTCTCATTTTCTCTCTGATGTGGATAGAGTCACCTGTGAAATATGTGGAGAGGATGATGGGGCTAAAAGTGGCCTAACAGTTGTCTACTGTGCTCAGAGGGACAACACTGAAAACTGGAGGGGCTTCTTTATCTTTCTGCATGGCCAAGATTTAGACAGGAATCCTTGGGCCATATCTAATGGACAATTGCTTCCCAAAGCTGAGACTTGACAGGTGTATGCTTATTCATGCACCTGTCAGTAGAGATGAGTTAAAGTTTGCCAGTGTACCCAAACAACTCATCAAAGGACCCATTGTCCCGATTCTGCTAATCATCACTGGACTTCAGTACTGCCATTGTAGATACTGCCAGTGTCGTGGAACAACTGCTGGGCTTGGAAAGCACACTGGGTCTGACACCTCAGATTGACAGCTGTATGTGTCTCTGTGTCCACATCTCCATCCTAATCTCACTCAGCACCAAGCAGACACCACATGGGTAAAGCAGATGGCATGGAAAGGTACTTGGTCTTCTGAGAAGAGCCTCCCAGCTGCCAATTTATTATGCTATTAGCACTAGTATTAAAATCTCCATCTGGGAGGTCATGCTTGGTATTGGATCTCTTTCCATTCACCTTTTACCTTTTTCAAAATGAGATTACTTTTACTCTTTTATTCATTTATCATAAGTCATTTACTTACTTTTTTATTTATACCTGATGTTAGGTCATTTTTCCATCAGTGCGTTTCTGTCAGTTCTTCTCCAGAGACTCTTATGGCCTTTGCTATTCCTCCTTGAGACAAAGCATTCACTCTCCTGTCAGGCTGAGCTGGACACCAGTGCTTCTTGTAGCAACTTCTCCAGGAAGAACTTAGTCATATCTTATCTCAAAACTGTGTGGATTGCTTTAATCTTTGTTTAAGACAAGGAGTCTGGCTGTCTACAGTGAGATGGAAGGATTGAATTCTTATTAGAAGGTACTCATAGGGTTAAATGGTGAAGCTTTATTGCTATTGATATTAGTTGATAGCTACCAGGTAGTTAATAGAGCACAAGGTCCCATGTGGCCAAGAGAGCTGCACAGCTATGTTGTGACCTGAAAATTCTAGAGAATGGCCAAATAGGGGGAAAAGGAAGAGGAGGAGGAGGAGAAGGAGGAGGAGGAGGAGGAGGAGGAGGAGGAGGAGGAGGAGGAGAAGGAGAAGGAGAAGGAGAAGAAGAAGAAGAAGAAGAAGAAGAAGAAGAAGAAGAAGAAGAAGAAGAAGAAGAAGGTAGCATTTAATCAATAACCCCTTAATTCTAGTTTCCAGTATTCCCGAACCTGTGTGTTCATATGCTTCCTAATCCTGGGAGCTCAGAGTTTTTGAGGTGGAGCCAGGAGACTGTATGTGTTTTGTTGTTTTTGTTGTTGTTCTGCTGCTGCTGCTGCTGCTGCTGCTGTTTGAGGCAAGATCTCACTATATAGATGTGGCTGACCTGGAACTTCTTATATAGACCAGCTTGGTTTTGAACTCATGGAGTTCCACCTGCCCCTGATTTCTTACTGCTGAGAAAGGCATGGATAAGCATGCACATCATTTCAACTCTGGACAGCAATGGTCCATTAGATGTGGTCCAGAGACTCATGTCTAAATCCTGGCCATGCAGAAAGAAGAGAAGTCCATTCAATTTGCAGTGTGTCCCCTCTGAGCACATAGAGTCTGTTTTTTTAAAAAATCTCTTTATGGAGATTCAGCCCGTGTTTCAGGCATTACTGTACTAGTTTTGAGCAATTGTACTGTAGACATACTCTCAGAGCAACTTGTTCATTGTAATCCTCTCTGAGTTCACTCACTCTTTCAAGAAAAGTTTTTTTTAAGGGTCATCAATGAACCAGATGTTGGGCTACATTCTCCATAAGACCTGGCAACAAACCAATGAGAATACAGGACTCAGATTAACTCCTCTTTGGAGATCCCACAGAGACTCTTTGCTGGATGAGAGAAGGCCTGGAGCTTTGTACAAGAAGCAGAGCTGAGGATTGGACACTGAGGAATGTGCGGCTCCTTCCTTCCCTTCTTGCTTTTCTGACAAGTATTCATGGAGGAAGTGAACACTGTGCAGTTGGATGGCATCACATTCTTGCAGGAAGATGTCAATGAGGGCAAGAAAAGCTTGGCTGGTGATTCTCTTGAAAAAACTAAAGCCAAGTAATGAGAAGGACAGCAAATTTTAAGGCTGGGTTGGTGTGCAGGGGCAGAAAGACAGTCCCTCCACCCTCCTGCTTCTACAGCTGGGTCCACAAGATAAATATAAAATAGGAATATTTAAAGGATTCACTAACGTTAATATTATGTGCATGGGGCATTACAGTTGAAAGAGTAAACGCTCAGGAAAGCATAGAGATTTAGGAGTTTACATACTATTTTAATATGGAAGGAGAGGAAGCATTGGCCATTTAAGGAAAGGGAAGGATTTTTAGGAAAGAGAAATGAACCTGGGAATAATAGGTGCTATGGTAGACATGACAGCATGTGAAGGGGTTGTCTGTGTGTGATCCCTTCCTGTGATGGTATTTAATCACCCCCAGTAGGTAAAATGCTCAGAGAAGGCACTACAAAACATTGAACATCTTTCAGAAGACCCATATTTAATCAGAGATGGAGAACTTAGGAAAGCCTCCCTTCCATACATCTATAGCTTGATCAGTTTAGCGAAGAGACACATTTCAGCATCTGCCCTTTCATGTGACTTTGTCAACTGGTTTTGGCTTTGTCTTAGTGGAGATAGAGAGCCACAGTAGAGATGCATAGTGAAGAAGGTGTGTAGCCAGCTAGGGAGAGGGTGAGGGTTCACCCTAAGAATCAGTCAGAGACTAGACTACTTTTTGGTGTCTTGGAGGCAAGAGTAAAGGGTTGGAATTTTTTTAAGCCTATAAAATGACAGTCATTAGAAGTGTTTAGGTGTGGAGATAATATTGAATTTACTTTTTGAAAACATCCTCCTATCTGCAATTAACATATCACCAGCACCAGCCCAAAACTAGTGGGTTCATGGGGCTAGGTGGGCTTCAGACATTTCAGATTTGGTCATGTACTTTTCTGAGCCTGAGAACTTTAGCAAACACCGACTTTTCCTCCTTAGAACCAATGCCGAATCTGGACAAGGTATGAGTTACAAGATACCCCTGCTCCCACCCCTCCATCTCCTGAGGGGTGCTGGCAGCCATCAGGTAGGTGGGGTCCTAGTAGACAAGCTTCTGGACCTTCTTCCCAGCTCCTCATAACCTCAGTCACTGATTCTGTCTTCTCCCTGGGGCCATGCTGCTTCTGGAGATTGGGTTTCTAAGCCTCTGTTCAACCATCAAGGGTTTTCCCCAGCAGCCCACGACTTATCATGCAGTGTTTTGGGCTTTGTAAGACAGTTTGAAGTGTGTCACTTAACTATTTCACTCACCTGCCACTGAGAAAGGAGGTTAGGATTTGCATGAAGGATGACAAGTTGTTCTCCGAGGTGGTTTGATTTTCCTGAGACATATGATGGAAGCCACTGTGGATGTTTGTCAGCTTACTTTTTATTTTATTTTATTTTATTTTTTTAATTTACATTCCAAATCACTTCCCCTTTCCCGTTTCCTCCCTCCCCGAAAGTCCCATAAGCCCCCTTCCCTCCCTCTTTTCTCCATTCAACCCCCTCTCGTTACTCTGCCTGGCGTTCCCCTACATCCAGTCTTTCCAGGACCAGGGGTCTCTCCTTCCATCTTCTTAGAAATCTATTGATCTGCGGATTGTGTCTAGGGTATTCCGAGATTCTGGGTCAATATCCCCTTATCAGTGACTGCATACCATGTGTGTTCTTTTGTGATTGGGTTACCTCACTAAGGATGATATTTTCAAGATCTGACCATTTGCCTAGGAATTTCGTGAATTCATTGTTTTTAATTGCAGAGTAGTATTCCATTGTGTAGATATACCACATCTTCTGAATCCATTCCTCCGTTGAGGGACATCTGGGTTCTTTCCAGCTTCTGGCTATTATAAATAAGGCTGCTATGAACATAGTGGAGCATGTGTCCTTATTGCATGCAGGTAAAGTCTCTGGGTATATGCCCAGGAGTGGTATAGCCGGATCCTCCGGGAGTGTCATGCCCAGTTTTCTGAGGAACCGCCAGACTGCTTTCCAGAGTGGTTGTACCAGCCTGAAATTCCACCAGCAGTGGAGGAGTGTTCCTCTTTCTCCGCATCCTCGCCAACAACTGCTGTCTCCAGTGTTTTTGATCTTAGCCATCCTGACTGGTGTGAGATGGAATCTCAGGGTTGTTTTGATTTGCATTTTCCTAATGACTAAGGATGATGAACATCTCTTTAGGTGCTTCTCAGCCATTAGATATTCTTCAGGTGAGAACTCTTTGTTTAGCTCTGTACCCCATTTTTAATAGGGTTACTTGCCTCTCTGGAGTTTAACTTCTTGAGTTCTTTGTATATATTGGATATTAGCCCTCTGTCAGATGTAAGGTTAGTAAAGATCATTTCCCAGTTAGTTGGTTGCCGCTTTGTCTTTTTGACAGTGTCTTTTGCCTTGCAAAAACTTTGTAATTTAATGAGGTCCCATTTGTCTATTCTTGATCTTAGAGCATAAGCTATTGGAGTTCTGTTCAGGAAATTCTCCCCTGTGCCCATATGTTCAAGGTTCTTCCCTAGTTTCCCTTCTATTAGTTTCAGTGTGTCTGGTTTTATGTGGAGATCTTTGATCCACTTAGAATTGAGCTTAGTGCAAGGAGATAAGGATGGGTCAATTTGCATTCTTCTGCATGTTGACCTCCAGCTGAGCCAGCACCATTTGTTGAAAAGGCTATCTTTTTTCCACTGGATGGTTTTAGCTCCTTTGTCAAAGATCAAGTGACCATAGGAGTGTGGATTCATTTCTGGGTCTTCAATTCTGTTCCATTGATCTACATGTCTGTTACTGTACCAATACCATGCAGTTTTTAACACTATTGCTCTGTAGTACAGCTTGAGGTCCGGGATACTGATTCCCCCAGAGGTTCTTTTACTCTTGAGAATAGTTTTAGCTATTCTGGGTTTTCTGTTATTCCAGATGAATTTTTAAATTGCTCTTTCTAACTCTATGAAGAATTGAGTTGGGATTTTGATGGGGATTGCATTGAATCTGTGTATTACTTTTGGTAAGATGCTCATTTTTACTATATTAATCCTGCCAATCCATGAGCATGGCAGATTTTTCCATCTTCTGAGGTGTCAGCTTACTTTTGCTACTCTCGCCTTATTCCTAACATGAAGTAAGGTGTATAAAGCATGTATGATGTAACACATGTACAAAACATGTATAACAGATGTATAACCCATGTATAATACAACCCATATATAATAGATGTATGCTGTAGCAGATGCACAGAAAAGATCAGAAAAGGCTGAGAAAGGTGACAAGATACAGCCCCAGTGACATTCTTCAGGTAGGTCAGCCCCACCTCCTACTGTTTCTAGAACTTCCCCAAAATAATGCCACTGCCTAGGATGCCTGGCTTCAATAGTGAGCCTGGGGGCATTTTATATTCAAGCCAGAACAGACTTTTACACAGGCCAATTTGGAGGGGCATTTTCTCAGTTGAGTCATTTGCTCTTCCCAAATGACTGTGGCCTCTGTCAAGTTGACAAAAGACTAGATAGCACAAGTGGGGAAGGCTTGAAGCATCTAGGCACACCCTCCTCTACACGTCCAGAAACACCTGGACTCTCTATAATACAAAATATAAAAACTATATGAACAATTATTCTAGTATATTGTTTAGGAAGAAAAATCAAAAGAAGAAAGCTCCACATGTTCAATATGACCCATCCCCCCAGAATATTTCTGATCTGTAGTTGGTTTTGCATATGAAATTCATGGAAGCTGAACTCTTGGATGTGAAGAGCTTACTGGTTGTTAGGAAAGACAAGGACCTACACTACTATGGGACTAGAGAAATTACACATTTTTGCTGTGGCTGAAGAAACCAGAGATTCCCATGGGATCAAGCTTTGAACTTCACTTTTGAAGTCTGATAGAGAGATGTCAAGGAGGACAATGATACCCTGGGAAGAAGGAATATAGGTGAAAGGCAGGGAGGCACACAACCGCACCATGGTCTGTTTGAAACCTCTAGTAATGCAGTGAGAAGAGAGCTATGCCAAGGAGTAGGCATTGCAAGAAATGCAGTTGAAAGCTCTGTAAGGGCTGTTTGGGCTGGGCCTGAAGAGGCCTAAAACACGCAAACAAGAGTGGGTATAGTCAGAGGGAGAAGGTATCATAGGTAGGAACCCAGCTGCATAATGGAAACAGAGTTGAATTAACAGATGAAAAGTTATCCTGTGGACTGCCTGTACATGGACAGAGGTACTTTCTATATATTATGTCTGAGCCAAATGGAAGGCTGGAAGATATATGGCCCCTTACAGCAAGTTCTGCAACATCTCCTTTGGCTGTCAAGTTTTGATTATTGCTACAGCACATGCATAGCCAGGAAGGGATTATACAAAAGTATTTCCCAGTGGCAACTGCTAAACCAGCGGGAAAAGAACGTTGCATTTCTTAAAGAAGTGATTGATATTCTAAAGCCACACTGGAAAGCTTACAGCAAATATTGGACAGTTTGAAAGGTTTTGCTTATTGGCATGAGAGTGCAGACCAGATTCACTCTGCTAGTGACACAGTTTCTAATTAAGTGTTTATAATGAGACATTGGTAGTCACTTAAGAGGCCATTTTGGTCCTTTAGGGAGGAAATATGGAGGGAGGGGTATTCTGTGACTCTAAGAGAAATTAATGTATAAACGTACTTCAATGTGCATTTAGGGAAACTCCACAGGAGGAAGTACTTTGTGCACCAAGAGTTGTTACATGTATTGAAACAGAATGCAGTGGGGGAACATGGAACCTTGCACAGGGTAAGCATTTTCTCTTCAGGGTATTTCTGTGGGAAAGCATTATTAATACTGATGAAGAAATTAGAAACACTTTCAAGTTAATTAACTTACATTTAATTTTGATCTTAAAAGATCATATTAAAAGTAGCAAATGTTTACTTAAGGCAACAGAACCAAAGATCAACTGCCATACAGATAAATCTGTATTCCTTATGGAGCCATTAAACTCAATCAATGGGTTGACACTAAATCTATAATGACGTGGTTTGTTGGTTTCACAGGGACTTATCCCAGCTAGACTCAGTTGTGGTTTTAATTACAAAGGAAATATATTAAACAGCAGCTAAATTTTCCCCTTTTCTTTTTTTATCTCTAAGAGCCTTATTTTGTACTCCAACTAATACTGTTATTTCTACATGTATTGCTATATCTCAAGCAAGAGACGTAAGCCAGGTTTGATGGCTGTGATTCATGTATCCCAGAGGCTGAGGCAAGACCATCGCTGATTTGAGGCCAGCCTCGATAATACAGTGAGACCCTGTCTTAAATCTGTACGTATACCTCACAAAAGAGTCAGTATTAGTGTATAACATTTTCTTTCTATTATACTCAGTGTTTACAGTAAATAATTTTATATTTACGGGTCACTTGATAGTGTTAATTCAGTTCTCTTCAACTTCAATCTGTCTTTATGAAGACCCGAGGTCAAAAACAAAAAGAAAAAGAAAGGCAGCATTGAAGGAAACTGTTTTTCTAAATTCTTTAAAAAGTCACGTAAAAAATTGTATGAATTTATGGTATACAGCATGTCTCAATACCTTTATGCGCTAAAGAATGATTATAAATTAACCTAATTACCTTGTATATGATGGCACAGAGTGAGTCATCTTCTGTCACTGTCACAAAATACTTCAAATAATCAAGTTATAAAGAAGAAAGAGCTTGGAGTTATGGTTCAAGCCTGCAACCACCTAACACCAGTACTGGGAAGGTAAGAGAAGGATTTTGAGATTCTGTTTAAGGCCTGGACTGCACAACAAAGCCCTATGTAAGAAAAACATTAAAAGAAAGAAAGAAATCTAGTTTGCCTTGGGGTTTCAAAAGTCTTAGTCTATGGTCCTTGACTCTATTGCTTTGGAGTTAAAGAAGTAAATCATGGTAAAAACGAATACTGGAGGAGGTCAGTTTCAGGTCGACAGGCACAGAGAATAGCATAGTAATCTGGTACAATGCTTGACTCAGGTCATTAAACACCCCTGTCTGAACAATAAACTGCCATAACCTCACCTACTGGTACCCTGGGAACTCCTACCTGCATGCAGGTTGCAGATACACACACTTTGAACAATAAAAATAAGTTATTCCCCTTAAAATCCCTTGATGATACTCTATTTCTATTCAAACATGTCCCAGAATACATTCTGAAAGCAAGGGAAATGGTACAGTCAAGTCTGGACTGGTTTTGAGTGCATGTACCACTATTTAACATCCTTTGCATATGCCTGCTTGGGGTACATAGAAGCAAACCAGATTCATGATGGAAAAGAACATGTCAGTAGATAAACTTCAGTAGTCCTTTTCTGTCAGTCAAAGCAGAGAACCACCCAAGCCTCATCCACAGCAATCAGCTTCTCCTGGACCCTAATAAGTGAAGCCCCACGCATTGGCAAGCATTCTTGGGTACTCCCACTCAAGTCTACTACCCTGTCTGGTAGCACATCTGATTTGTACGTTTGCTTGGCTTTTTCACAAAACTTCTGACCACATTATTATTTGTGTGTGCATCTTTAATTCTTTAAACAAGAAAATCCCAAACCTGGAGACAACCAGAGAACACCAATGAGAGTGTTACCTTAATGGCAGCAAAGAAACAAAGAGTCAAGAGGAAGACTCTGTCATCCCAATATTATCTCCCAGGGCAGACCCCCATTGACCTAATTTCCTTCACCTTACTCTCTCTCTTAAAGGGAGGCAGAACTTGGATCTCCAGCATTTGATACTTGGGCTTTGGGGGGAGGCTCCACATCTAACTATAGCAGTGACGTATCATTACTTTTGTCTGTGTTAAGAACATTTAAAAAGTTCTTGCAGCAATTTTCAAGCATACAATGTACTGTGATTAGGATAGTTTGCAATATTTGTCTTTTCATCTTTACCTAAATTGCATATTCTTTGACAGTTTTACTTTTTAATTTTCAAAAAAAGTTACTTGAGTCTAAAGCCTTTTATTTTATCTCTGTACTCTTCTTATAATGGGCCGAGGGAAAGTGACTTCATTATTCTATAGTCTCCCTGTTTTCTTTCTTTCCCTTATTGGTTTTGCTTTATTTTTATTTATATTTATTATGAGTGTTACATTTCCATGTTTCAGTTTCAATCTCTAATTTTGATACTCTGTTGTCTTCCATTTAATTTATGATATGGTTGTATTAGCTCAAATAAAATATATATTCTCATTATGATTTATAGAAAATGAGAAGCTGGAATCAACCACAGCATGTATTATAAGCATTTTCCTAATTAATATTTAGTGATTATTTTATTGAAATTATTGTGTGACAGATTTTCTTATTTTATGACTTCTCTTGTATAAAAATTACCTCATATTCCTCAAATTAGAGTAAATTTATATTCTTCTGGGTATAAAGGGAATAATCACTCTGCAAAGGAAATTTCATTAGGAGTCAAATCTCAAGTCTTGTTACTTCAAAAACATCACAATGTCTTCTACCTGAGCATCTGCAGGCTGGTAGGAAACTAAATCAAATGCATACACAATTTTGACATTTCCTTCAAAGACAAAGAGTATTAAATGAAAACTATAAAATTAGTTATCAATTTTAAGAAATCACAAAAATTATAGACTTTTCAAAGGCTAATGAAAAAAAAAAAACAACTATCCAAAAATATGTACCTGATCCTTAGAGCATTATCTCCTTAAATTTTGGCTGTAACTTTTTACCATCTTTTCTTAGGACAATTTTGAGGTATTTTCTACAGTCAAGAATAGCATAGCAATTCTGTCTTCTTGTCCATGGTTGAGGACAGCATAATGTTGTTGATGATGATGTTGTTATCATTACTATTATCACTAATGGCTTAGAACAGCTCCTTACAGCCTCACAATTCTTTTTGATGCAGCAACCCATAAGCTGCCTCAGAGGGGCACTTTCTTTGCAGCCCTGAAGTTTTGTACACTGTTTTCAGAACTTTGGCCATGGGTGGAAGGGCAAACCTTAGGATGATATTATTTGACTTCAGAATTGCTGTTTGCCTGATATTCTTTATTTAATTTTTCTTCATTATTTTATTTACTCATTCACTCTACATCCAGACCACACCCATCCTCCTCCCAATTTCACACTTACAAATCCCTACCCCCATTATGCCTTCCCCTTCTTCTCAGAGAAGGGAAAGTCCCCCCCCCCTTGGGTACCACCCTGCCCTGGGGCATCTAGTCCCTGCAGGACTAAGTACATCCCCTCCCACTAAGGCCCAACCAGTGAATTATTGAGGTAATTCAGTTAGGGGAGGTCAATCCAAAGGCAGGCCACAGAATCAGAAATAGCCCCAACTCCAGTGGTAAGGGGACCAACATGAAGACCAAGATACCTGTTTACTACAAACGTGTAGAAGGCCTAGGTCCAGCTCCTACATGCTTTTTGGTTGGTGGTTCAGTCTTTCTGAGCCCCCGTGGACTCAGGTTAGTTTGCTCTGTAGGTCTTCTTGAGGTGTTCTTTCACCCCTCCAGTTCTATCAATTATATCCCTGACTCTTTTTTTTTAACCTGCCCATATATATTTTATTGTTATCAGAAACAATAGCTGAATGTCAGAAACAACACTCTTCAGGGCTTCTCTACAGGTATGGTGGGGCAGAAGAGAAGCACAGAGCGCCAAGAGAATGAATGGAAATATGCAGCCTTAGGGGGTGGGAGGGGGGTGCCCTCTAGAAAATACCAGAGACTCTGGAGGTGAGAGACTCTCAGGATTCAATGGTGGTAACCTTAGCCAAAATGCCCCACACTGGGGAGAGGGAACTTGAAGTGTCCACCTCCAGTAGATAGACAGGGCCTCAAGTGGAGGGACAGGGTTACCAAACCACAGTCAAAATTTCTGACCCAGAATTATTCCTGCCTAAAAGTACTTCAGGGACAAAAATGGAGAAGAGACTGAAAGAAAGGAGGTCCAATGACCGGTCCAACTTGGAATCCATCTCACAGGGGGGTGGGGCACGAAGGCCTGACACTGTTACTTATGCTATGATGTGCTTACAGATAGAAGCCTGGCATGTTTGTTCTCTGGGAGGTTCTACCAGCATCTGACTGAGAGAGACAGAGATATTTACACCCAACCATTGGTCTGAAGGCAGAGACCTCTATGGTTGAATTAGGGGAAGGATTGAAGAAGCTGAAGGAGGGCAATCCCATAGAAGTCTCAACAACCTGGACCCCTAAGAGCTCTCAGAGATGGAGCCACCAACCAGGAGAATTCAGAGGTCTACCTGGTCTGGCCTCAGTGGGAGAAGATGCTCTTAATTTTTGAGAGTCTTGAAGCTCCAGAGAAGGTAAGAGGTCTAGTGGAGGGAGGAGCACCCTCTCGGAGGCAAGGGGGCAGAGGAATGGGAGGAGGGGCTGTGAGAGGGGGACCGAGAGGGGGAGGCAATGACTGAAATGTAAATAAATAAAATAATTTAAAAAATAATATAAAAATAAAGCTATTGTTCACACTCACACAAAAAGGCTGGTCCAAATTTAGTAGATTGACAAAAAAAAAAAAAAAGATGTAACCCTTAGTTGTTCAAGTGTGTCAGGTAAAGATGAGATGCTCAAGTGCCTCCAAGCCAGGAAAACATAGAATATGAATATGTAGTATATAGTGTATAGTGTACAGTGTATAGTATATAGTATGACTTTAGTCAGTGTCCTTGACAATTGATGTCTCTGCTAGAATTCAATGTACCCAATAAAATCTTTACAGCATAATGAATCAACTTGTTTCTCTTCTTTTGACTCTGCACAGTAGAGCACGAGAAGCTGAGCTGTCCTATCAAAGGTCAGTCCCATTAAGTGATCGCTGCGCGAGGGCAGTATCTTTGCCACCAACCATGATGCACCTTATATGCAGCAACAGCTTCACAATAACCTCCCACAGCTCAGTGGTGATGAGAAACAGGTTGAAAAATAGGAACCAGTAGTATGGGGTAAACTATCTCCTAAAGGCAATAGTGGAGGTTTGCTCCTTCATGGTTACCTAAAATGAGGGGGAAGGAATGAAAGAGCAGAAAAGATGACTGAAACACTTATTCCAACTTTTACATTTTCCTGTCATTAAAACAGATGTTGCGCTGTGATGCTTCCAGGTCAGCTGTGTATAGTGAGGGATGAGGGATGGTTTTGAAATAAGACAGAGTTGAATAATGTCCCAACTTGGTTGAAACTCACTATATGTTGTTGAACGATGTATTTAAACAACTGGAAGCCTTAGTTGGCTTATCAGTAGAATGTGTGGACAATCAGAATGTTAGCATCTTGTTGACATTATCATGGACAATTTAAGCAATGTCCTAGCTAGTCATCTCATGTACTTGCTGGGACAATGGGAGCTGTGCTGTCACTCACACTAAATTGGGGGACTTCTTCCTTAAATAGAGAGTTGAACTCTCTATGCCTTATTGTAATTGCAATGTAGAACCAGGATAATAAGCCTTTGAAGCTGAGAAGACAAAGATATGATAAAATTTTTATTTACTTGTCAACATACTATCAGATGACAGTGAATTTGGTGTATCAACTTGGCTAGGTCCACAGTATTTGGATATTTGGTTAAAAATCAATTTTGATATTGCAAATGGTTTTTGGATGGAATTATCATCTAAATAAGTAGAACTCAAGAAAAGCAGATTAGTTGAGAGAGTGTATACAGGCCTCATTCATTTACCACAGAACTTAGTTTGTCCAGGGAAGGACGCCTCTCCACATTGAGTGTGGACTTTAACTATAACATCAGTGCCTCTCTGGTGCCACAGTTGCTGGTCTGCTGTGGAGATTCTGCACTTTGTCAGCTCCCACAATTTTGTAAGCCCAGTCCTAAAAATAAATACCAGCATCTTTCTCACCCTGTCTCTCTCTTTATCTTCTTGGTTCTGCTTTCCTGAGAACCATGAATAGTAATACTGATTAACACTAATGAATAATTTGGGCAACAATAAATGTAAATTTGAGTGAATCCCTTGTGTTTATACAAAAGGATTGTGTTTGGTTGGAGCCTTGCTTCTCTTTGGCTTATTTCTTATCCTACATGCACACACACACACACACACACACACACACACACACACACACACACACACTCTTCTCCTCCTCCTCCTCCTCTTCTTCCTGCTCCTCTCCTCCACCTCTTCCTCCTTCTCCTTCTCCTTCTCCTCCTCCTGCTCCTTCTCCTCCTCCTTCTCCTTCTTCTTCCTCCTCTTCCTCTTCTTCTTCTCCCCCTTCTCATCTATGTGTGGGTACAGGTATATATGCCACTATTAGTGTGCATACACATCCATATTGAGGCCAGAGGAAAACCTTGAATTTCTTCCTCATTTTTTTAAACATTATTTTAAAGAAAGTCTCAATTTGTTTGGTGTCGTTTTGCCCGATTGACAGTGTCCTTTGCCTTACAGAAAGTTTGTAATTTTATGAGGTCCCATTTGTCAATTCTTGATCTTAGAGCATAAGCTATTGATGTTCTGTTCAGGAAATTTTCCCCTGTGCCCATGTGCTCAAGGCTCTTCCCCAGTTTCTTTTCTATTAGTTTCAGTGTGTCTGATTTTATGTGGAGGTCCTTGATCCACTTGGAATTGAGCTTAGTACAAGGAGATAAGAATGGATCAATTTGCATTCTTCTGCATGCTGATTTCCAGTTGAGCCAGCACCATTTGTTGAAAAGGCTATCTTTTTTCCACTGGATGGTTTTAGCTCCTTTGTCAAAGGTTAAGTGACCATAGGTGTGTGGGTTCATTTCTGGGACTTCAATTCTATTCCATTGATCTACATGCCTGTCACTGCACCAATATCACGCAGTTTTTAACACTATTGCTCTGTAGTACTGCTTGAGGTCCGGGATACTGATTCCCTAAGATCAAAAACTCAGGAGACAGCAAGTGTTGCTGAGGATGTGGAGAAAGAGGAACACTCCTCCACTGCTGGTGGGATTGCAAGCTGGTACAACCACTCTGGAAATCAGTCTAGCGGTTCCTCAGAAAACTGGGCATGACACTTCTGGAGGACCCTCTTATACCACTCCTGGGCATATATATACTCAGAGGACTCCTCGGCATGCAATAAGGACACATGTTCCACTACATTCATAACAGCCTTATATATAATAGCCAGAAACTGGAAAAAAAAACTCAGATGTCCCTCAACAGAGGAATGGATACAGAAAATGTGGTATATTTACACAATGGAATACTACTCAACAATGAAAAACAATGAACTCATGAAATTCTTAGGCAAATGGTCGGAACTGGAAAATATCATCCTAACTGAGGTAACCCAATCACAAAAGAACACACAGTGGAGGGGAATACCAGGACAGAGAAGTAGGAGGTGATTGATTAGGGAACAGGAGGAGGGAAGAGGGCTTATGGGACTTTCGGGGAGGGGGAAACCAGGAAAGGGGAAATCATTTGGAATGTAAATAAAGAATATAGAAAATTAAAAAAACACACACACATGGTATGCAGTCACTGATAAGTGTATATTAGCCCAAAAGCTCGGAGTCCCCAAGATACAATTCACATATCAATTGATTCCCAAGAAGAAGGAAGGAGAGGCCCTTGGTCCTGGAAAGATTGGATGCAGCAGTGTAGGGAAATACCAGGACAGAGAATCGGGAGGGGGTTGACTGGGGAACAGGGGTAGGGAAGAGGGCTTATGGGACTTTCTGGAAGGGGGGAACTGGGAAAGGGGAAATCATTTGGAATGTAAATAAAGAATATAGAAAATTAAAAAAAAAAAGAAAGTCTCACTGAATGGAGAAGCTCTCTGTGTAAGGCAGAAGTCCCAGGAACTCTCTTGTGTCTATTTTCCCAGCACTGGATTGACAAGAGCATGCAGCTACTGTGGGATGCTGGAGATCACAACTCAGATCTCCTACTACTACCATAATTGCTTTGGCAAATGCACCATCTCCTCTGCTCCTATTTTTCTTCTTTTTCACTTTATTTTAAAGTTTTTTAAGGGTCAGATACTTAACATCTTTGCTGAGAATTTGACCCCTATGTGGTGGTTATTAAAACCAAGAAAATAGGGAGTTTTTAGGCAATTTGTTAAATACATATAAATCATATTTATATGCATTAGCTATTTCCACCTACAGGAATAATTGTCTGTTTTAGAAATGAAAGAGTAATGAGGAAAACAACACCAAGGATTTATTCATTTGGTTCTGGGCTAAGCATATTACCGAATTTATCTCATATGTGCTCCCTAGCGACTCATGTTGTAGGTGGTTCATTAAATCCTGTTTACAAATCAGTCCTGCAAGGAACATTGCCAACAACTGGATAGGCGAAAACTTGAACTCTACTCAGCTGATTCCAAAGAAGCCTGAACTTTTGAGCCAATAAAGATGTGTTTCCTTATCCCCACCCCTTGTGGACAAGATACCCATGAGTCTTTTGTAGCACAGGTCTTGCGCTAGTGTTGTATTCCTGGAACTCGGCTAAAGTCTAGGACTCAATTAGGACAAAGATAGATCGTGTCCAGGCTACAGAGCTAGTGCATTATCCCTCCTGTGCTAAAGAGTCTCATTTCTGACTATTAATATTGAAAGGGATGAAATGCATCTTTAAATCGGTCATCAATTTCCCCTGCCTTCACACTTGCTGCAGAACCACTCCTGAGAACATTTAAGGTAACTGGGAAAAGTCTGAAAGGGCTGAGGCTCTGTAGGGCTCCTGGGGAGTTCCTTCTTTTCCCTCATTTTAAGAGAGGAAACTGAGGAAGACTTTGAATCATCTGCTCACAGTGCTGTGGGAATACAGCATCCAAAGTTTAAGATGCACAAAGCTTCACTAGGAGTCTCATTAAAGAGCAGATTCTGGTTTTATAGCAGAAAAATGGGATCTGTAGTCTGTCTTACAATCTACCAGGCAAAGGTGATGCTGCCCTCCTTGGGCTGCACTGGGAGGGAAGAGAGAACATGTATGACAGGTAGGCTAGGGACAAGAGTTAAAGCAACTCCATCTCCTACCACAAAAATAATTGCTCACTCACACCTATCTACTGCTACTCTATTCACACAGCAAGGAAGTAGAAGCAGTCTAGATGGATGGATAATTAAAAACGGTTACATATACACATATATAGCAATAACAAAAATTGAAATCATAGCATTTATAGGAAAACATACAGATCTGGAAATTATTCAATGATGTAACCTAGATTCAGAAAGACAGACCAAATAAGACATATTTTTAAATCTCATATGCAGGCTCTTGTTTTTAAGTCGTGTGTGTGTGTGTGTGTGTGTGTGTGTAACAGCAGTCAGCCTCCAGTATTGTTACTTAAGAGCCACCACTTTGTTTCATTTAGATAGGATCTGTCACTGGGATCTGCAGCTTGCCTATTAGGCTTGACTAGTTATCGAGCTTCAGGGATCCTATTGCCTCTACCTCCCCATGAGCAGAATTAGAAGTGAGCTACTGAATCTGTCTTTTGTGTGGATTTTGAAGATCAAACTCAGGTACTTATTGGCATGAGATGACATCTATCAATTTAACTACCTCCCCAATCTCTTAATTCAGTCACTTTAAAAACATCATTAGACTGGAGCAGTTCAGTCACACAATGAGAATACCTCAGAAAGCAGGGAATTTGTCACTCAGGGCATTCAAGTAAAATATACTGACCTCAAGAACTGGGGTTGAGAACCTTTCACAAGTCTGTCTAACTGCCACATAAGCTGATACACAGTGAGCATGACTGACAGGCCCCCTTCCATTCTGAAGAATCTGTACAGATAGGTATTGCCATCTTTCCCCCTGGTTATTAAAATTGCAAGTGGAAAAATTGCTGCATTCATGAGCAACTTCTCACATCTCTATCCAAGACAGAAGGGCAGAAATAGACATTGTATTGAGCATTTTCCTCCCAATTCCAAAATGGATTTTTTTTTTAGTTCTAAAGTGGTATCATTACATTTTCCATATATCAGGGACATGTCTTTATTCAAAAATAATTCAGATATCACATTTCTTGTATGTATCTCTTGTAAATAGTATCACATTCTCTTGGATGATGTGAATAAGGCAAAGGAAAACTCAATTGCCAGAAATCATTTTTCCCATCAGTCTTGCTACATGTCTTAAAAATTCTTCGTCATTGTCTTTCTTGTGTATGGAACTATCCAAATGAGAATGAGATACAGATCACTATCACTAAGCTATGATCGGCACCGCTATCTTGGACAGATCAAGTTTGGATATTAGTGTTGTGTGCTCATGAGAACACAGGGTTGAGCTTTGCTGCAGGCAGCGCCACTCTGGCTGACACCTCTAGCTGCTAGCACTCTGGAGTCTCCACAATGTGTGCAACCAGCCCTCATTTCCTGAAAGCCACCACTAGCCAATGGCACACTAATGGAAGTTGATTCCTGAATGATGCAGGGGAGACTCCTCCAACAGATGAGACTCCTAGACGAGGATTTCCATCAGCAGACTAAGTATTCCTAGAAGCTAATCTACTGTCCCAGGTACTTCCTCACCAAGGTCTCTTCTTTCTTTTACAGCATCCTACTTGCACTAAGATGTTCTTGCTTCCTCATCTTTATCCTTACAGGCATTTCTCCTTCTAACTCTCCCATGCATCTGACCCTTAGAAGTCTCAAACTCAAATTCTGAAACTTCTTAAGTATTTTTCTCATTTATTAGTCTCAGCAGGTCCACAGCCAAATATTAGGATTTTAGTGAGTAAGGAACTGGGATAACTGTTGAGCAGTGGAGAGATCACTGCAGTTGTTTTCCACCTCTGAGTTGCGGGCCATACCCAGGAAAATGTGAGATGCCCTGGAAAATTCAGAGCATTTAGAGCAGTCTTCAGAAATGCCCACCTAGAACATTCTACCCCGTGTTCCACCATTCCAGGCTCTGACACCCAGAATTGCTCCTTAGCTCTCCCCAACTATCTAACACACATGCATCTGTATCCAGCTTCTACTGCAGGAGCACGGTTCTTTGTATACTGACAACAAGAATCTCTGACTGTCAGTTTAGTCCTCAGTTTCTCGTTAAGATCCCAATACCATTTTCTGCATACTATCCAGTAGCATCCAGTACACCTACTGCCCTGTAGACACCTGCCCCTCTCCTCAAGATTTTAAAAAACCTTTGGCCCCAGTCTATCTGGATGCAAACTTTAGTACTTGGGCCTCCACCATTGGCCAGGGATGTCTCATATCTTCTGTATCATCAGGAAGGTGTCTTCTTAGCCTTCTGGTCTATGAGGAGGCCTGATACACATTCCCAGATTACCACTGCTTTCTCAACACAGTCTCACCACCAGACTTTGAGGGAGCTTCATTAAGAGGATGGAATAACATATGTGAAGCCTGGTTCATTTTTAGAGCTGAAAAATATGTGTTTCTGTTGAGGTATGTGAGTTGATGCAAATTATATGTACTGTACATTATACATTAAGGACTTTGGCACCTGCAGATTTTGGTATCACTGGGTGTCCTGGAACCTAACCTCCCCAGATACTACAGAATGACTGTACTGACATGAGAAGACTTGGTATCACATAATATTAACACAAGAAAGTCTGGCCATGGGAGAGGCACTGACTAACCAAACAGAAAATGGCTTAGCTAGTTGACATTTAAAAACCTTCATCATTAGCCACTAAGCTGAGAGAAACACCTATGGAGCGACCAAGATCATTGAGCTGCAGCTTATGCTTGGAGTACTTGTTGCTCTTACAAATAGCCTAAATTCAGTTCCTAGACCACATACTGCTTCCTGAATCTGGGGGGGTGGGGTGTTGGAGGTAATTGTGCACAGTGGGATGATAACAGTTGCCATGCAAGTGAATAACTCAGATATCAGACCTCCTACCACAAGGAATATTGACTGCCAGTTCCAGATCCACTACCACATTGTGTGGCCTCCTTCCCCAGTTGAGTGATAAGCACATTCTCCTAAGAGATGCTGGGCTCCTCCTTGCAAATCAATCTCCCTCTCTCTGTCTCTTTCTCTGTCTCTCAGCCTCTGTGTCTCTGTCTCTCTCTCTGTCTGTCTCTCTCTCTCTCTCTTTCTCTCTCTCTCTCTCTCTCTCTCTCTCTCTCTCTCTCTCTCTCTCTCTCTCTCTCTCTCTCTCTTTCTCATTACATAGATCAAGCTGACCTCGAACTCACTGTGCAGCTAAGGCTAACCTCGAACTCCAGATCCTCTTCTCGCTACCTCCTGAGCTCTGGGACCACAGGTGTTCAACACCATGCAACCTTCCTTGCAGGCTCATATCAGAACTAAACACTCCAGTGCCCCATGACCTCATTTCCTTGCTGCAGAACATTTATGAGAAATGGACCTACCACATACCTATTACAGGAGGCACATGGCATGTACTCCTCAAATGGAATTCATTAAACATTCATTGCAACTTCAAGAGAAAAATGTATTTTATGATGAGAAAGATATAGGAAAGTTTAGATTAACATAGTTAATGAGAGCAGTAATAAAAATTGAATCTAGGACTGAATGAAGAAGTCAGCTGTTTCTTTTATTGTATGTGAGCTAGTTTAGGTTGTCTGAGAAGCGAAGCAGAAGTAGGTACTGGATTAGACATATAAGAGACAGTTGGGGGGTGGGGGACCAAAACACCATAACATAAAGGAGGGAACAGGACAAGCAGAAGTTTCCAGAAGGGAACCATGTATCAGTCCTGTTCCTGTTTCCTGGGGAAAGGAGGGGAAGAAGAGAATGAGACAGAGAGAAGCTTAGTCATTTCCACATTTTAGAAAGGTTCAGCCAGCTACTGGGGAATTCTTAACCACTTCCTGTTGGAGGAGAAGACCTGAAATAGTACAAGATGATTCTGGAACATTCTATGATGGACTATCAGCAATGACTTAGAAGAGTCTGTTGCTGAACCAGAGCCTGACCAGGGACCAGAACCAGAGCGAGAATCTATATTTGAACAGGAAAGGTAGGCTGCTATTAAAAGTACCCTCTTGAAGGGCTCTTCTCAGGAATCCTCAGACACAAAAACAGCACAAGGCATGAGGACTTTTGCTTAGGCTTCTGTGACCGGGAAGAACCTCCCTGAAGTTGCCTTGGTTACAGGGCACTACCTTACCATGTTAAAGAGCCACTTCACAGTCCTATCCAGATCTTAGCCTATGTCTCAAGTCACACTGTAGAATTCCCAGGAAGAGCAAACAGAGGGGGAGAGGGAGAAGGAGAAGGAGGGAAGGAGATCTGTATATTAGTCAGTAGGTTCCCCCAGCAGACTTCCCAGCATTCCACAGCTAATGGTAGCATTCATGAAAAATATTTTCTGATATTAAAAACGATGGAAAAGGAAGTGATCCAGTGTTGCCAACTGGAATAATTGAAGAGTTGAGGTTAAAGGGAGCTAAACATCTTAGCTAGAAATTAGAATTTTAGGTGAACAGAGGAATGGAAACTCAGCAGCGAGCATGAACAGCTCATCATATTCTCTCCACTGAAATCAAAAATGCGTTATGGAAACAGTTTGAGCTGATGTCTCAGCTAGCACAAAAATTGCTCATCAAATGAGAGATAAAATTTTAGTGGAAATTAGAAAGACAATTGTGTTGTAATGATATGCTCAGGAAGCCTGATTTGGGTGAAATTCAGAAATTTTCATAATTAAGAACTTAAGGATTTGTGAAGAACTAGATACTCATTCAGCCAATGGATGGAGTGTCAGAACAACCTTGTATCTGTCTATTGTTACCTATTGTATTGTGTTTCTGATTTTTTTGTACTTATGAGTAATAGAAAAGTTTATATATCATTTATATCTGTATATGTACAAACATATATATGCACATATAACATATATCTATCCATCTATTTAATCATGTTTTTAAGCAAAAGTGATGTGTGTGTTAACATTGTGCTGTAAGGAAGGATACAGAACTTAGTGACTTCATCATGAAAAACACTTAGGGAGTAAGGGCAGGCCTGGCTCAGAATTGGAAAAAGTCCTAAGAGTTTGCCTCTCATACTCACTTCCTGCTAACTGTACACTTCCTTGTTAAGTAATTTGATAGGTTAGGGAAGTCAGTCCACATTACGTTCTTCTTAATATGCTTTTCCTTCCAATATTTTTAAAAATAATCCTTGATTATTGACCTCACAATGATCACAGGGCAGCTTGTCAACCAGGTACTTATACAGGAATGGAGATAGTAATACTCTGTGCCTTCTGATAGTTCCTGGTGATACAAGAACTGACAGAAGCCATCTAGGAAAGACTATGTCAAGCAACTGAGTTTCCTGGAGGTGGCCCACCATTTTGCATGGTTACAACGGCTATACTCTAGAGAGGCACAGCCCCAGAGACTTTGTCCCAGGATTGCTTTTCATTGCTAATATGCATTTCTGCCACTATTACATAGCCTAATTATTCCTGGGCATCAACCTACCCTATTGGACACATTCCCTGCAGATCAACATGAAGATGAACTTTCATGAATTAATGCTATTTAGATGAATTAATAACTTTATAGCATTCCTGATTTGATTCAAACAATTTTAAGAAGAAAGTTTAAGGACACACTTAAAATTTAGTTTTAAGTTATTATTTGCCAAAAATATTTAATAAAGTTAGAACTAAAAGTAGAATGTAACCCTCCTCCTCATAGAATAATAAAGGCCGCATAATAAGAAACACAATGAGCTTTCATAAATTACACTAAGAAGAGACATAGGCTTGGGACATATCTGTGATCCAGGAAAAACATTCATCCTATGTCAAGTTCAACGATGAAGTCTCAGGTGTGCACTATGATAAAACAAGGCCATATGAAACTGTGGATTTGAACTTATAATGAGCTTACAGAGTGAAACATTGCTTTGAACTTAATATCAACATCCTGCTGAAACTGCCCTTTTGTGTAACATTTTATCTACAAGGTAATTTTATAAAGAACTTCTGTCTAAGAAGGTATAAAAAAAGCTGAGAGAAAAAATGTATATGTGCCTGTCTGTCTATATGTATGTACATACATACATGCATACATATATGTCTATGTATATAAGTATGCATCTGCACTTGTAACAGATGTATTACATCACAACCACTGTGTGTGCGCATGCACACATGCCTGACTTTCTTCCTTTTCTCTCTGGCTCATGAAAAGTTAATGAACTCTGAGCTTCTCACCTGATCATCAAAGAGCCCTTGAGCAAAAGAGAAAAGAGCCGAAGTAACTAAGTCTTTTTTCTTAATCCCCTGCTGCTATCAGCAGAAATTAAATTGTCAGAAGTCATCAGCTTCTGGCCCGAGAGAAAGAGTTAAATTGCTGGAAGCCAGAAAATTTTGGCCCAAAATTAGCAAGAAAGACTTAAACTGCCAGAAGCCAGCAACTTTGGGCCCCAAAATAGCAAGAAAGAGTTAAGTTACCAAAAATCAGAAGCTTTTGGCCCTGCAACCACAGAGACCACACCTCTTCGGTGCCTACATTGGTTTACTCTGTGATATGAAAGCTGGCTTTTCAACCATTGGACTGGACGTGGGGTCCCCAATGGAGGAGTTGGAGGGCGATCCGGAGGAGCTGAAGGGGTTGACAGCCCCATGGGAAGAATAAAGATGTCGGCCACCCAGACACCCCAGGACTCCCAGGGACTAAACCATCAACCAAGGGTACACATGGTTTCAGCAAAAAATGTGGCAGAGGAATGCCTTGTTGGGCATCTGTGGGAGGAGTGGTCCTTGGTCAGGTGAAGGCTCAATAGATGCCCAACAAAGGGAAATCGAGGGGGCAGGGGGGGAGAGTGGATCGGGTGGAGGGGCATATACTTGGAGGCAGGGGGTGGGATGAGGGGATGGGGGTTTTCAGGGAGGGGGGAAACCGGGAAAGGTTTTAGCATTTGAAATATAAATGAAGATTGTATTCAATAAAAAAAAAAAGAAAGAAAGCTAGCTTTTAACAAAGAACAATATGAAGGGTCCTTCCATGTTGCTGAATGTACTTTGCATGCACAGGAGAACCACCATGGGTGTGGATGGTTAAGTGGTATAAGTAGTAACCTCAGTGCCTGACATTAACTTCTGTCTTTCATGGCTCTGAATGCAACCTCATTACCTTTCTTCATCCCATTCTTCAGCTCCTTTCCTACAGTAATACAGCAGATACATTATGGGCACAGTTATTAAAGGGTCTTTTCTATATTAATGTGTTCATTAGTATAGTCCCTCCAGGAGGTAAATGCTATTATTGTCCTCATCTTATAAATGAAGAAGAGCCTCAAAGACTATACAGTAGTTACTCAGGATCACAGTTAGTAAATGGCAGAGTCTGAATTCTAAACCACCACAGGACTTTGTCTGGAGTCTGTCCCAACTGCTAAAAACATTGTCTTTCACAACAAAGGAAACTAGATGGAGAAATGAGATGGGAAGGTCTCAGCTATTAACTTCCCAGAGCTCTGTGTGATAGGAGACTGGAGAAGGTTTTCTTCTTAACAGCTTTCTATTTCTATCCTCCTCTATCTCCAGAAAGAACAAACACCACTAAAGGTATTAGAGCCCGTCTCAGTGGAAACTAGAGTTCTCAAACCTTGTTGAATCTGCTCAGGTTGTGGTCCAAGGTCAAAGCATATTGGCTATAGTGAGTTAACAGAGGTGGGAAAAGGGTCCTGAAAGGAAGATACATGGCTTCTTCCAGAAATGAGTCTCTCAGCATGAAACTAGTAAAGAGGGTATTGCCTCCTGGTGAGCAGAAACAAGGAAATCTGGCTGTGTTATTATCAGTTTTAATGTCTCCCTTCCTCACAGGGTCACAGGTATAAACATGAGAGAAGGTCGTGAGAAATCTGGGACTCCTGTCAGACCTCTTCTTTCCTGAAGGTCATCATGAGAGATCTGTTCTCTTCTTTTATTACATTTGTTTATTTGGTTGGCTAGTTAGTTGTGTCTGTGCACTTGTGCATCCATGCATTGCCACAGTATGCACGTGGAACACAGAGTCTTCACCACCACCACCATATTATGCTTTGTCTCGCAGGAACCAGGCAGGGCAAGTATCTCCTGAACTGCATCTGGAGCCAGGAAGGGAAAGCTCAGTTGGCTAGTGTCTGTACTACCAGTACATTTTGCATCCAATGTACAGGTTCACCCTAGAAAATATATTCCAAAAGAAGCAGACATCTTCTTTGTCTGGAGACATCTTCTTTGTGGGGAGAGTCATAGCCATCCCAACCCAGTCTAGCCCGATACAGTCTGTCAGATGGCCATCTTATGGATGCCAGAGACCTTGTTTATATTACTCATTTCATCTCCCACCACTACACCACAGTCTGAGGATCTATGACGAACTCGGAAGCTCAATCTTCTTTCATTGTCGTTTTCAGTGGCATTTTGAAGAAGGCAACTGGACAGAAGAATCTGTATAGTTTAGTTTTCAAATTACTAGAGAACTTTAAAGGGTAAAATAGACTTGGAAAAAGTGTTTTTGAGCAGAAAAGGGGACTTTTATATGAGCTGAAAATATACGTGACTGCGGTGATCGCAAGATGTTGTTGGGAAGCAGCTGGAAAGAATGTGCAAGCTCCCAGCTACGAGAAGCAGAGTTGTGTGGACACTTGGTTGTTGCCTCTTAATTTTAGGGAACAAACTGCCAATATGTTATGATGAGATTCTGTAAATATCAAATCATCTTATTTTCCCTTTTAATTCCTAAATGCTCTCAAAATACAGTTTCTTACAGAAATTCCTAAGGTAAGACCTAGGAAACAAGGAAATATCCACTGTTGTCTGTCCTCAGGTTAAGTGTTATTAAAATTATGATGTTTCACATCTACCAAAGTCATGTATGAAGATGTACATTGTGGACATTTGAAGTAACTCTTTTCAGCTGGAAGCTTCAGGAAAATGGGTATGCTATGGTATGTTCTTCAGGGGGACTGTACAGTGAGGAAAAAGCTCTAAGTTACATGCCACAGTATACTGGCTTTCACAAATAGTGTTGAAAGAAAACAGACATAAGGCTGTATTATTTCAGTGACATAAGATACCTACAGCAAAATATATTTGCAGTATCATAAGACTAGAAAATAGTTATCCCTGGAAAAAATGACTGGGGGAGGAAAAAAGAGGGGGACTTCTGGTGAGTTTCTGTTTTGGGGCTAAGTGCTGTTTGCATGGGTGTTTTTGGCATAAAAGACTATGTGCTTGACTAGAGCATTTTTCTCATGTACATTTTTCTTCTGTTAAAAAATAAAAGACAGGGCTGGAGAGATAGCTCAGCAGTTTAGAACACTGATACTCTTCCAGAAGTCCTGAGTTCAAATCCCAGCCACCAAGTGGTGGCTCACAACCATCTGTAATGAGATCCAATGCCATCTTCTGGTGTGCCTGAAGACAACTACAATGTACTTATATGCATTAAGTAAATATATTTTAAAATATTAAAGACAATGTATTCATGCTTAAGAAAACAACATGATCTGACAAAAAGGTAGATGATTCAGAGAAAAATATAAGAACTGTTCTCCTCTTCGACTAATAGAGCTTATAACTGATTATTTTAGTCTTTCCAGTCTTAATAAAGCAAATTAGTTTTATTGTAAACAGTGAAGCAAGTACCACCATTTGTATCTTTTTTATATTTTATATATTTTTATTTACATTAATCATTTTGAAGAAACAATATGTATGTATATATCACGTACATAGTTCTCAATGTTTATTTACTTAAATAATGCAATGCGGTTTTGTTATTTACTTACCCAGGACATTTTTTTTAATGTATGTGGTATAAAATTGCTGAGCTAGTGGTAAAAGTTTGGAGAAATTAAAAGATTTGATTGTGACACTATGATAGTAGTTATACAGCCTTGAAAATGTGAAGAACTGGTTAGAAATAAAAAGCATGAAATGGTCTTATAGTAAAGGCACATTGTGTAACCAGTAAAATTGTGTGATGAAGTTGGAAATGTATCACATACTGGATATGCTAACACTGTCAGTAATGTTCATAGACTATATATTTTATTAGTAAAAGCTTGACATCTACCAAAATGAAGCCTATTTCATTTGATGAATTTGCTTTGTCTTAATTCATCTTCTTTATTCCATTTTTTATTAGATATATCCTTTATTATGATTTCCCCTTTTCTGCTCCCCCCCCAAATTCCATAAGCCATCTCCTCTCCTCCTGTTCCCCAATCAACCCCCTCCCGTTTCCCTGTCCTGGTATTCCCCTACTGCTTCATCGAGCCTTTCCAGGACCGGGGGCCTCTCCTCCCTTTAATGTGCAACAAGGCCTATGCATCTGGAGCCATGGGTAATACCATGTGTTCTCTCTGGTTGATGGTTTTGTCCCTGGGAGCTCTGGGTACCTCATATTGTTGTTCCTCCTATTGCGCTGCAAACCCCTTCAGCTCCTTGGGTCCTTTCTCTAGCTCCCCCATTGGGGACCCTGTGCTCAGTTCAATGGCTGGCTGAGAGTGTCCCCCTCTGTATTTGTCATGCACTAGCAGAGCCTCCTAGGTGACAGCTATATCTGGCTCTGGTCAGCAAGTACTTGTGGGCATCGATAATAGTGTCTAAGTTTTGTAACTGTATATGGGATGGATCACTAGGTTGGGTAGTCTCTGGATGATCTTTCCCTCAGACTGCACTACACTTTGTCTCTGTATCTCCTTCTGTGAGTATTTTGTTTCCCCTTCTAAGAAGGACCAGAGTATCCATATTTTCTTCTTCCTTCTTTGGCATCATTTGATATGTGAATTGTGTCTTGGGTATTCCAAGCTTCTGGGCTAATATCCACTTATCAGTGAGTGCATACCATGTGTGTTCTTTTGTGATTGGGTTGCCTCACTTAGGATGATATTTTCCAGTTCCATCCATTTGCCTAAGAATTTCATGAATTCATTGTTTTTAATAGATGAATAGCATTCCATTGTATAAATATACCAAATTTTCTGTATCCATTCCTCCATTGAGGGACATCTGAGTTCTTTCCAACTTCTTGCTATTATAAATAGGGCTGCTATGAACATAGTGGAGCATGTGTCCTTATTACATGCTGGAGAATCCTCTGGGTATATGCCCAGGAGTGGTATAGCCGGATCCTCTGGTAGTGTTATGCCCAGTCTCAATGGAGACTCTAAAAGTCAAAAGAACCTAAATAGGTGTTCTACAAGTTCTAACAGACCACATATGCCAACCAGACTAGTATATCCAGCAAATAGATGTAGAAGGAAAGTCATTCCAAGAGAAAAAAACACATTTAATCAGTATCTGTCTATAAACCTAGTTCTACAGAAAGTGCTAGATAGAAAACATTATCCTGAAGAGGATAACCACACCCGAGAAACACAAGGAATAAATAATCTCAGATTTTAAAATCAAAAGGGTATAGAACAGACTAGTAAAACAACAGGAATCAACAAACACTGCTCACGGATAACTCTCAACATCAGTGGTCTCAAGTCCTCAGCAAAAAGACACAGACTGACAGAGTGGAATAAAAAAAGAAGAAGAAGAAACAGGATTCATTCTTCTGTTGCACCCAAGAAATATACCTTATATTAAGAATAGATATGACCTCGGGGTAAAAGGATA